>OZ024872.1:15589330-15976830 GCA_964017185.1 Rugalucina vietnamica
TAAAATAAATGAATCAATTAAGACAATGAATAAAAACCAATCAGAGATAGATGACATGAAACAGCTTATAACAGTACTTACCAAAGAAAACGAACAACTGAAAGAATCGAGATCAACGGAGACAAAAGATCTACCAAAGGCAAATGTTGATTGTCAGAACTGTAATGAAAGTACAGCAAGAATAGAGAAACTGAACAGGATATTAGCTGCAGAGAAAAAGAAATCACAACAAAGCCTACATAATGTTACAATGCAGAGGGAGAATCAAATTTCTAAGATAGAGGCAGAGACAGGGCTCATGAGACACAAACTTGAAATTTCTGAGAAAAAGAACAAATTCTCGAACAAGAAATATTGTCACTTGAAAAGCGAATAGAAGTGAAGAATGACTGCGTTGCTACCCTAGAGAAATAAATTTCAAACGATGTCGTGGAAACTCCATGAATGCAGAGCTGAAAATGAAAGGGGTTTTGAACAGGTAAAAGAGAAATGCCAGAAAGTGACAGTTCACTGTTCAAATGATGCCAGCACAAATCAACAAAGACACTGAAAAAGATGACAACAATCAAATTTCTGCAAAAGGATCACAGACTGTTAATGCCAAAACCCCACAAAGCCAGACCTCCACATCGGGAGATACTTTGTTGAAAAAAAAAAAGGATTCAAAGAAACCGAAAGTCCAAATAGTAGGAACATCCAATATAAAATACATTAGCCCAGATTACATTGGAGAAAAGGAATTTGAAGTCTCAAAAATAACAAAATATACCTTGGATGAAACACAAAAATTTGTGGAAAAATTCTCCAACTTAGCTGTATCTGATGCCTTCATAGTAGTCCTGCAGATATCCAGTTTGACCCGGAAATGCGGTTCAAACTTTTTTTCTTGGCTGATTCTTGTTGCTTAGATGTTACCATTTAAGAATCTGACTGATGTCGCCTTGACATCATTGAGCATTTTGAGAAAAACAAGATGGCGTCCAAGATGGCGGCTCAATATATGGGATGGGCATAATAAAGCTTCTATTTGCACTCGGTTCATATACTCTAATATTTTATTTACAAATATTTGACATAATTTTATAGATTGAATGCCAAAGAACATTTCCTGCTAGCATTGTCAATTATATCAAGAATGCTTCCAAGATAGCTGCCAGAATGCAATATTAAATGACAATAATCAGTGTTCTCTCAAATTGGTTTTATTTAAATACTGAAAATATTACATTTATATGTATAGCAGGTGACTAAAAATATTACATTTATCTATATAGTAGGTGATTTTGATTAGAACTTGTTTCCTTTTATATTTTTTGAAATACAAGATGGTGTCAAAGATGGCTGTCAGCTTCAAATTTGTCGCAAAGAAGTTCATTTCTTTTGCAAAGCCTTTAGTCCATTTACCATCAGCATAACCTGGAAGATTGTTCCGCATGAAATTTTATTGTGGTTTCCAATTCACTAGGCCATGCTTGTTCAGAAACTGCATGATACCACCCTGGCATCATTGAACGTTTTGGAAAAAATCAAGACGGCGTTCGAGATGGTCGCCATAAGCGAGAATATAGAACCCCAGAGTTGAATATACCCGCTGCTTTGTGTTTAATGCTCCCTTTATGTTGTAAACTATAGGGATCAACCATGGTTTTCAGTGTTCGAACATTCGATGGATCACGAAGAAGGTGTTTGAACACAAGGCCGCAGGCGTAATACATGTGTAATAATAATTATGCAAGATGGTGACCGAGATGCCTGTCATAATCATAATATAAGCGGTATTCTCTTATTAAAAACAGATTAAATTGCTGCATATAACTAGTGTATTGTGTTTGAAATGTCCATTTCTTGTTGTTCACATAATAGTGAAGTCATCTGGTTTTAGTTATGGCCCCACATCATACAAACGAAAAAAGATGACGTCCAAGATTGCCGCCAAAATTATGATTTAAAAGAACATGTTCTCTGATTAAAATACAATTCATGTGTTGCATATACCAAAATGTCATGTATTTGAAATGCTCATATAACATAACTGCAAAGTATCACTAGTGTACGACATTTGGGTGTACAAAACACGATCTTAAAAGAGACTATTTCTCGTCGGAAGCTTCTGTCTGTAAACTGCCCCCTCCTCAAATCTGCACCATTCTAGAGGGTAAAACCCAACCCTAGGGTGGTTGCAAAACGGAATACCGGAAAAACTCAACGGTCAACCCCCCTTTGAACTAGGCTCGTTGGGTAGATGTATGGCTGAGCTATAAGGCGAGGGGAGTCCTTTTGGTGATAAAATGTTTGGTAACAGCTGGGAGTGTCACAAAGTGCGACAATTTGCATTGTGGCCTATGGACAATTTTTGACTGGTGTCACCCCACATACAAACAATGTGCCAAGATGGTGGCCAAGATCTTACTATATCAGGACAAAAGCATTAGCTTTTACAAAAGCTTGCGGTCGTTTAATTAGCCCTCTATTATGGGATAAAAGGTGTAACTATACAGGGTATCTGGTCGAACCACAACAGAGGGCACCCCTCTTTGAACTTGAACCGGATCTATAGATACGCTTGAACACGGCAGCATATGGGTAAAAGAACACGTCCTCGGGCGAAACTCCACAACACTTCATGTTCGTGTGATATACATACTTTAACTTGGATGATCTAGCGGTCTCATTATGTCCAATCTGTCCTCGGGAGGCTCTATCGAAAGAGGGCGTGACAGATCGCGTTAGACGTACCTTTGCTTCTGGTATTAAAAGGTAATAAGTTCTTAATGATTACCTCTCAGTTAATGCAGTAATATTTCCTGGGGACGTGGGGCACGGGAGATCCACAATTTCAACATTTGGTCATGATCTAACTAATGTCTTATCATGCAGAAGCAGTCAGCACATGCGGTCAGCAGACTTACATGCGGTTCTCTATTAGGATTAGTTTGCTCGCTTTACGCCAGCTAATGACTACTGATGATGCAGAGGCAACAACCAGTTCTAAATCTGAATTAATATGTGTTAAGGTGAACTCCTATATATGCGGTCATTCGTGAACTACCACAGGAACCACATAGGCAACTACTTTACAAACTAAACTACTACAGGATTAGAGGATCTACTCACAAGTGGATCGCTTCATGGCTCTCTGAGCGCTATCAAAAAGTGGTGTTAGATGGCCAAGCCTCAGATCCAGTTCCGGTCTTATCTCATGTCACTAAAGGATCGGTCTTGGGACTGGTCATGTTCTTGATTTTCATTCATGATCTTCCGGACAATATCAGGTCATCTGATCACCTGTTTACTAACGATTGTGTTTTGTATAGAAATATTAATTCACTCACAGATTGCCAGATTCTACAAGATGACATGAATAGCTATGCAACAGAGAGCCTGATAGGCAAATGAAATTTAACTCACCCAATGTCATTCAATGAGATGAGAAGTTATATTGAAAAATAATTTACTCTATCATTCAATAGAGCTATAAAATGCTGGGGTTTGGTCTATATGCATAAATAGTAACTTTCAAGAAAGGATGCTTACATGTACTAGATAAGGCCAAACTGATGAAAAGCACACACACTGATCAGGTTCAGATCTACACCTTGTGTAACAATAGCAAGAACTAATACGAATGATTAAAGACATTTCAAGCAGAAAAGAAAATGTGTAAGCGTCATACACGGACGTCTATGCATTGCTCATGATAAAATTTCAAAAGTGAATGTAAACTGAAATGCAGCCGCTTTATAAAGGGACATCAGAGGAGGGACATCCTTAAATATATTGGATTAGATGGTAAAACGCCTGAATAAGTCTCCTTCCTTCTTGCAGTCCATGCTGTTTCTGCCAGGATGTGATACAGTAACCTATTGTTGTTGGTGCATAGGAAAGGGGGCAGTCTGAAAATACTTTCAAAAGATTTCATACCTGATAAGCATGGTGAACTGAATTAGCCTTTGCCAGTTACTAGTAATATCAAGGAAACGACCGCTTTGGATGATGTTGAATATAACCTCAAGATATGTGCATATTCAAGAAATACCACTGCCATAGGGAAATATTCGTCTTTCTGTATTTGGTGGGTAATTTTTGCCAATCAACAGCTTAGGTCATATGGAGCAGAGACCTCAGTTTAAAGTCTCATTCAAAAGACTGGAAAAGCCAAGGCTTGAAAACAAGACCCCTAGCATACATGTCGATAGCGTAATCACAAAACCACAAAAACTCATAACTGTGGATCCTGCTTTTGATACGTTCTAGAAATACCTTAAATACATAGCAAATACGTATGCCAGCCAAGCACATAAGGCTGTTGCCATACAGAAACAGCCATCTTGGATGACATGTTAGGTTCAGAGTGTTCTTATAATGGTCTAAGTCATATCTGCACATGACAATACAATATAAGGTTAACTTACAGGATAAAATGAAGACAAAACGCACAAGTACTGCGCATTACATTCTATTCTATGCAAAAATTCCATTGACGGCCATCTTGGATGCCATGCTTATTTTTTTAAAAATCATTTTAGGTATTGATTTATCTAGTAACTTCAAATTTATGTTTTAACAGCCAAATGAGGCAAATAGAAACAAGTATTCAAGCCCTATGCATAGCAAAGCAAGTGATAACATATATTTGGCGGCCATTCTCGACGCCATCTTAAATATCTCAAAATGCTCAATGATGACAAGGTGACATCAGTCAGATTCTTGAAGGGCAAGGTCTTGGCTACGTTCCGATAAAATACCCCATAAATCTGCAGGACTCTCTGCAATGATGTTGGTCGTAAAACCAGAGGAGTGCTCTAATCAAATGAAAAGTATGCTCAACACTATCTCCACTAAATTCGAGGATGTCAAAGTAATTGTTTCCTTAAGGCTACCACGATCGGACAATAACCTGAACTGCAGGATAGAGAAAACAAATGTACTCATCAAAGAACTAACTTCTGGAATGAAAAATGTCTACATTTGTGACAATAGTAACCTGTTCTACAGAGTGGAGGCCCAAAAGGACATCCTTAATGAAGATGGTATCCACCTAGCAAGGGATGGAACAAGAAAACTAGGGAGAAATATGAAGTAGGCTTCATGGGGTATATTTAAAATCACTTTCATTGTTAGACTAGAAACAAACAAAGAAAGCCATGATAAGATAGGAACACCAATCAGAGACTCAAATTTCCATACTAAAAGTCTAATGAAGACTATAGGATGAAACCTGCATGGAAGGAGATAAGCAAACAAAACTCTGCATCAACTGAGTCATTTAATGGGGGAAAGCCGGTTTCTTAATTAACAGAATGATGATAGACACTGGTATAATGAAACACGATATGAAAGGTAGCCATATCATGCACAGGCCAGGGACCGAGGTAGACTACACAATTACAACAAGCAAGACAGGGACAGATATGATGCATGGGATGATGAAAGGTAATCACAATATAAGCGAAGTACACATGGCATGCAAGAAAGGCGGTATCGTTACAGGATGCAGGACAACAAGGGGCGATCACATGATTATGACTAGTTACGAGGAGGTAGGCAGTCGCATGACAACAACCGAGATATGGACAGGGGCTTCAACAGCAACCGAAATAGGGGACGGCATGGCATACCGACCATGGCTTTGCTGATCATGAAAGGGGCTCTTATCGTAACAGTGGCACACAGTACGAAGATCGGAGGTCAGATCAATACAGCGGTTCACGAGAGAAAGGAGGTCGCAATACTATTGGGATCAGGACAGTGTCAAATACCATCGCAAGAACTTTACATATTACATGCAGATTCCTCGTATATATACTTTTAAAGTTAGGATTGTTTAATTATTTAAAATCAAACAATGTTTTTCTTTTCTATCCTATGAGGAAGCGAGGAAGCCGAGTGGCTAGCGCACTGGCTTTTTGTGCTAGAGATCCCGGGTTCGATCCCCGCCGGCGACGAGGAAAATTTGTTGGTCCGAACACGCTTCCCTTCGTGTCATTTGCAGGAATGACATGAAACAGTGCGCCATCCTTCGGATCGAGACGTTAACTGGATGCCCCCTGTGCAGGGACAGTCATCCCCTGTGCAGGCTAAAGATCCCTACACAGGTTCTATCCTCTTGCATGTAGGCTCATCCTGCAAACACACCGGAGTGTACAATGTACATTTCCCAAGAATAATCAGAAGTTGATTGATGTGAGTAACAAGAAAACAAAACAAAACAAAACAAAACAAAAACAAAACAAAAACAAAGCACACGATTTCTTAAATTCTTACTTTCTTTCTCAGCTTTCTTTGCCTTTAATAATGCATTCAACTATGTATTTGAAAACTTTTATATTTGATTCTGTTGTTCAAATGATATACAATTGGATATGAGTATGTCACTCTCTTACTTTGATACAATCAACTTACGCGGTAGCTACCTGATAACATTATGACGATTTTCAGTATTTTTTACTTATTACATACACAGGCACTTGTAGCATAAAAATATATCTACACTAAAATGGAAACTCCGAATTTATTTTTAGAATGTTAACAGGAAGTTGCCTAAGTTGGTTTACCTAAATTGAACAACCAGAATTCTGGTTACTTCGTTTTTTCTATTCTTAAATAGATTATACTCGTGTCGTAAGGATACTGTTTGAACATTATTGTAGGAGCATACTTATTTCCTTTTTTTCCTGCAACAACTTTTTTTGTTTATTGACATATATTTATATCCATGCTGCAAAACGTAAAATGTCAATGACGTCTTCTTTTGTATCCATATGTTCATGGAATGTTGGTAGTTTGTTTTCTAAAACTTTGAACAAGGTCAATCAATCTGATTTTTGTAATGAGTTATTATCATATGATATTGTATTTCTTTTTGAAACACACACAGATTATGAGACTAGGATATCACTTGACAACATTTTCCAGTATGAAGGCCTATATCATCAAATAACAGGTACTTTGGGGGGACTGCCTATATTGATAAGAAATTCAATAAGACATGGTGTAAAAGTATTGAAGAATACCAATGGGTTAAAATATACAAAAACTTTTTTCCAGTTAGAAAAAGATATTTTCATGTGTTTTTCATATATTTCTCTATGTAGTTTTCAAATTAAAGCGGATACAGATACAATTGATGATATCCTTAAAGACATCAATTCATTCAGAAACATTAGAAACATAGTTTTATGTGGTGACTTAAATGCCAGAACCGGGTCGGAATTAAATTTCATCTTAGATGATACAGATAAATATATACATTTAGACCTAAATATATTATTGATAGAGATATTAAAAACGTAAAAATCAGGATTCGAAAGTAGATGGCAGAGGGAAACATATTATTGCCTTATGCATTTCATCGCAAATGAGAATTTTGAATGGTAGAATGGTAGAACCACGAGAAAAGAAAAAAATCACTAAAACTGTAATCTCACAGTTAGATGAATTAGAAAAGAAAAGATCCAAAAACATATTGAAAATTGGTAAATTCTCTTAAAGATGATTCTCACTCAGGAAGCCCCGAAAAGTCTATCGATTCTAATACATGGCATGTTTATTTTGAAAATTTAAATTCCGTCGATGAAAATTTAAAGACAGATGTGATATGCTAGATACAACGCTTGAAATATCAAATGAGATAACATTTAATTTATTAGATAGTACGATTAAAGAAAAAGAATTTCAAGATAATATCTGAAAACTTCATAATAACAAAGCAACAGGAAGCAACAGGTTTAGATACAATAAAAAATGCTTAAGCACGGAGTTTCAGACTTTATTCCCTGTTTGAGAAAACTATTTAATCTCGTTCTGTCATCAGGAATTTATCCCTCTTCTTGGGAAACTGGCTATATCTCGACAGTATTTAAGACTGGAGATTCATATCAATTAGAGGTAATATAATTGCGTCCAATGTAGGGAAACTATTTTAACTTAATTTTAAATTCAGGGTTTGATAAATTTCTGAAAATGAATTAATTAATAAATCACAAATTGGATTTACAAAAAAGCTAGACCAAAGATCACATGTTCGTTCTAAAAACTCTTCTTGACAAATATACACACAAAGGTGATAAATTATATGCCTGTTTTGTTGACTTAAAAAAAATCGATTATCCACCTGGCTTGAAATCAAAATTAAAGGAGTTAAAAATAAGTGGTAAATTTTATTAACAATATATATTCGAACAGTAAATTATGTGTAAAGTTAGGGGAAACCCATACAAAGTTGTTCTTTTTTACATCAGATAAAGGTTTTCGTCAGGGTGACGTTTTAAGTCCAAGCTTATTTGAAATATTTATACATGTTTCCCCTAATTATTTGTCAGAATGTTAAGATTTCGTTAGTATCAATAATACTGTTGTACGAGGTACAGTCGGAAAGTTTCCGGACTGTTCTTGTTGTGTTATTTGTTTTCAATGAAGAAAGTCAAAACTTTGCATACGAGTGGGAAAAACATTTTTCTACACAATAGTATATATATTTAGGGGCTTTTTCATCAAACCATCGAAAATTTAGGGCTCAAAGTATGGACACTAACAACGTACGGAGCACTTTGGCGTTAATAACGTTACTTTGACGTTAACAAGGTTCATACCTGAGCATGTCGTCAAACTCAGATTTCAGACGAGGAAAGATCCACCGGTGCTTAATCGGGGCTTTATGATGCATGCCATGGTCTCTCGTATCCTATGAAATCAAAAGTCGTCAATGTATCTTACAATCGATGAGCGGATGGTGTTGTTTTCGTGAAAAATCTGATTTTTATGTCAAATCCCGACCGTTTCTTCCCTATGCCTCCCGCTTTTGCGATTGCCATTAATATCCGCGTGTCCTTAGCCTATCCCATTGGCACACAAGACTCCTCACCCTTTTCTATACATTTTTCCTTGGGTTTCATGAATTTCCAAGTGTTTGTAGGGTCTTGTCTGCTCTTTTACCATTCTTGATTACCGCGCGCTGCTCCGTACGTTCCCATGACGTCGGCTTTTTTTACGCTCGAAAAATTCTCCCATGTCTGTTTAAAACACTGTCAAAATTGTAATTGTTATGTTATCTCTCTGATTCTTTGCATTTGAATCAAAATACTATTGATGTGACATCATGCAAAAATTCACGCCATTGTGATGCCGTTTTATAAAGGAATTGACAGCGATTCAAAACATCAAAAAATCCGATTAAGCAATTTTTCAAAGCGCTCCGTACCCCCGTATATGCCGTATGTTAATCGACATTTTAAAACAATTCTTGCATATTCTTTTCTTAATTTATCCGAAAAATAAAGGAAATGGATGTGATGTGTTATTTGAAAAACTTCATAGTGATTTGACGTTTAATATCCTTTGAAATGAATCAGTCCGGGAACTTTCCGACTATACCTCGTACAATGTTTAATGTACAGGTGCGTTCAGTTATTAATATACCCCTGCGATATTCAGAAATTAATCGACAACTCTTTTTGTTTTTGAACCATCGTCACTGGCAAGAAATGAACAACTGGATGTATTTGTTTATGCAATGTGTTAAGTATGTCTATAAATACTTACTCTGTTTATAAAACTTCCAGATCTTTTGATGTTATATGCCTAAATTGATTACATTACATATGGAGCCAATTTTTTAACAAAAATTTCGCTGATATTCGAGTATCAATGATTCCACAAGGAACCATTGTTAATGATTAGTTATTTTATTTGTAAATTATGAAAGAATAACCCTTTTTGTACTAAGGCTGAAAATTTGGTGTCTTTATGAGCGCTATTTACAAAGTTACGCCATGATTTTCATTCATTGCACATTTTAGAGTTTCATGGTAAAGCGGTTGATACAATATAAAACTAAGCACGTCAGTGATATTTTGCAAGAAAACTAATATTCTACCTGGACGGTTATACGACCAAAGTTTGCTTGTTGGTTCCTTCATGGGGTAAGCATGTCTTAAAGCATTGTGGAGTCACCCATGGCTTTGTATTCTGCCAAAAAGTGGGTTGACATTTCATCATACGGTTTAATTAGTTTTCCTATGCACCGAGGGGCTAAGTGGGCTAAATATATTTTAGGCAATGACTCACATCTCCTCTTCGTGATATTCCAAATCTCTTTTATAGTGTTTATGTCATGGAAATTAACATGCCAATAAAGGATGCCAAAATAGTATTTAAGCAAGGCAATGTTCTTTGTATTTATCCTAAATCCGCAAAACACATTAATGGTATTAGAGGAATGTCTGTCTTTGAATGTCCTGGTGATTCCCTTGACTTAAAGCCTATACAAGAGGATTTAAATATCATCATAATAAACTGTGAGAGATAGCATAACAATAAAAGTTTCTCTGTGAAAGTCCCAGTCCCCTATGGTGTTTTGTGCCGAGAAAACAAACCATGAATTGTATGATGAAATGCCAAACCATGGTTTGGAATGCCAAACCATGGTTTGGCAGAATACAAAGCCATGGGTGACTCCACATTGCTTTAAGGCATGCTTACCTCATGATGGAACCCACTAGCAAGCATTGTTTGTAAAACCGTCCGGGTAGAATATTAGTTTTCTTGCAAAATAACATTGACATGCTTAGTTTTATATTGTAACATAACATAACATAACATAATATAACTTTATTTCTCTCAAACTGTATACAATACAATACATGAGGAATTGAACACTGATCAAATAAATATACAATTAATTGTTTGTTGAGGTGTGTGCGCAGTTTACAGGCACTAAAATTTGCTTAAGATAATATGTATGAACGTACTTAATTGCTGTAATAGTTTTATCTTTGTACTTGTCATAAGTGTTTGGAATTTCAGGGTATTAACATGTTTACGGTAAAAACTCGGTAAATATAATCTTCTAGTTTCTTTAAAAAAAACTCACATTCGAACAAGTAATGAAATTCGTCGCCCAATTCGTTTCGATTGCATAGAGTACACACTCATTGTGATCTCTCAGTGTCATTCCAACTTCCCCTTTCTATGGGTAATCTTTTATTTGCTGTTCTATATCTGGCAATAGGTATATAAAATTTTGGCTGGAGCTCATTTATATAACATTTCATTTTAAATTCTGTTTTAAAGATACGATAATTTATGCATTTCAAAGTGTTTTGAACGACCGCATTCCATTCTTGTATATATTGCATTTGAAGACGTTTCTGAACCTCCATACAAAGCCAATCGGCATCCGTAACAATATTATTTAACCAAATATAGTTCAAACCTACATCCTATATTATTTTTTCTATAAACAAAATCCATTTACATGAGTATATATTATTTTTATGCAAATATAATAAAAGTAGGTACAATCTAAACGATATTTTACTGTTTTTGCCAGTTAAACTTTATCATTCTTGTCTTTATTTGGATTGCTAGTGGAAAGCATCCAAACTCACCATAGACCATAGCCAATGGTGTGCTGCTTTTCATTTTCAATATACTTCTCAGAAAGTCAAGATGTATTTTTTCAATAGGCTGCAATTTCTCAAAACCATAAACTTCGCTCCCGTATAATAGTATAGGCACAATTGTTTGGTCAAAAAGCTTTATCTGCCAATCAACAGGTAAATGGAGATTAACAATTATTTTTCGTAATAAATGCATTGCTTTATTTGCAATAGTTGATACATTCTTAATATGCTGTACAAATCTTCCATTCCTTGTAAAAAAGGACACCTAAATATTTAAAATCAAAATGAAATGAAAAATTAGTATGCAATTTAATATAATCGCCAAATATGATAATTTTAGTTTTGCTTATGTTTATTTTCAGTTTCCATTGTTTACAATATTCGTTAAACGTATCTTGAAATTCTTTAGCATTATCACTTACAATTATAGTGTCATCTGCATAAAGTATTACGAAAAGGATAAGAAAAATGGTAAATTCGTCATTTTGCACACCAATAACAAATGTTTTACCATGAAATTCTAAAATGTACAATGAATGAAAATCATGGTGTAACTTTGTAAATAGTGCTCATAAAGACACTAAAGTTTAAGCCGTAGTACAAAAATGGTTATTCCCATGATGCTGGCGTCATACCTAGCCGATTTTAACACGCGATGGACACACGATTATGAAAAGTTTCAATTTCGGCGGGGATCGTGAAGACATCGCGCCATTCGTGAGTGCATCGTTACCCATCGTATGTCCATCGGGAGATTTTTTAAGCCATCGGCATCACCATCGCGAGCGGCACCAAAATCTTTGACATGCCAAAAAATACAGGAAGGACACACGATGGTTCAATTTCGTGTTGAATTCGCAAGTGCATCGTGGCCTTCGCAAAGCCATCGTGAGGCCATCATATGACATCGGGACTACATCGTACTTCTGTCGTGTGGTCATCGGCACCATCGGCTAAGTTCTGCTACACGAAGGCAATACGATGGAGACGCCATGCTGCCCGATTGTGTTACGAAGGCAACACGACATCGTATAGCCCTCGCAACGCCATCGTATAAGCAACGTATCTAACAAAAATTAGAACACCAAGGCATCCCGATGGAAACACGATATTAACCAAAACTGCATTTTCTGCGTTTCCAATATATCCCAAGGAAACGTTGACATACAAAAATCAGCATCCACACACACACGTGGCCTTTTTCTCAGAAAATCTTAAGTTCAGTACTGTTGATTCTATTCTGACAAAAATCATGGTGTATTTCGAAGACAAGACAAACAGGAAGAAAAAGACTGCAGCACTGCTTCTTTACACGCAACTGAAACATGTGCAGGAGCAACACCATCTCTTACAGCTATTTGGTTTGTTTATTATTATGTTGTCTTTCAAGCAGCGCTCTTGTTTTCTTTCTAGTAGAGCAGTACCAACTGCAGTTTTCGACAAACGAGTCTTTTATCTACATCTACTAAACTCAAGAACAGTTTTGTGTCAGTTTCATGCGAAAGATAGATTGAAATACAACCAAACTGTCACCGAGAAATTTGAAGAGTGTTGTAAAGTAACTGACAATACAGTCATGGTAGTAATTTTTACCGTGGACGTCAACAACGAAATCATACAAATGAAATACAATGTACCTTCTCAAAAGGGACCATGTTTGCACGTGAAAGAAATTGGGTCTCGTTCAATCTCCCGCCTACAATATAAATATAGACACCGTGTATTTTATGGATTGGAGTTTTTGAGTGGAGTCATGGACTGGAGTATTGGAGTGGAACCTTGGGTGGAGCTGACAGGCGCAATCTTCTTCCCACGCCCTCTTCCTGGTTTCGGTGGCATTTCCAATTTTATTTTGTAAAGAAAGAAACTGACACAGCTGATGTTTTCTCAACATCACTTTTTAGTCTCATTGATTGATTTTTACATAACATCGGGAAGTGTCGTTATGCCTTCGGGACACTTTCGGGAATACATTTTACACCTCACGATGGCTTCACGATGGCTTCACGACATCGTCAAGCCTTCGCATACCATTCGCATCAACATCGTATGCAAAACTACAACTTCGTGTATCGTTCGTGACTACATCGGGTATAATCGTGTGTCCATCTTGTGTCCATCGGTAGGCTTCGTACATGCTTCGGCTCAACATTGGCTTTTTACCAAATTCGTGACGAAAATCGCGCGAAATTGAAAATTTCATATTCGTGTGGCCATCGTGTGTCAAAATCGGCTAGGTATGACGCCACCTTAAGAATTTACAAATAAAATTACACATCATTAACCATGGTTCCTTGTGGAATCTTTGAAACCCGAATATTAGCGAAATTTTTGTTAAAAATTTGGCTCCATATGCTATGTTATCAATTTACACTGTAGGTATACAACATCACAAGATCTGGAAGTATACAGAGTAAATATTTATAGACATGCTTAACACATTATATAAACAAATTCATCCAGTTGTTCATTTCTTGCCAGTGACGATGGTTCAAAAACAAGAAGAGTTGTCAATTTATTTCTGAATATCGTCATAGGGGTATATTAATAACTGAACGCACCTGTGTTTTATTTTCAACTTCTTCTATTCAGAGGGGCTTCAGCAACGAATTAACGGATTGAACAAATTTTGTAAAGAATGGTGCCTAGACATAAATGTTTCGAAGACTAAGATTTTAATATTTAACAAAGGAGGAAAATTGATTAAAAACAATTTATATTTCGGTAATGATTTGCTAGAATGTGTACAACATTATCGGTATCTTGGGTGTATTTTTCGGCAAGTGGCGTTTTCCACCATGGCCAGCGAGATATTTTTAAAAAAGACAACACGTAAATTTTTCTGAAAGCGTTGAAGCCTGTGATACGTGTATGAATCTGAATAGTTTACTAGTGACACGCCAAACTGACAATACTTGGCCGGGGAGGAAAAGTTATCCCTGGCTCTCGCAAGAAATACGAACTTGAACACGCAATCATGTGCCATTTCGACAGAGGAGATCAGAGAATAAAATAACAGTCACACATTAGCGTAAAAGCCAAACACGCGCCGGGCGTGTTGATAAAAATGTAAAATTCAACATACGCCAGGAGCTTGTCGGAGACACGTTAGAAACGCGTTACGTGTACGTTGGGTACGCTTGGTGTACGTCCGGCGCGCGTTGCTGTAGGTCGCTAAAAGTCGGTGCGCGTTTCGTGCGCGTTTAGACTAAAAAAATTAACATGCTTAATAATTTTCTAGAAGTTCGGTGTGTCCCGGACGTATGTCTTATACGTTTCGAATACGTTCCACGCGCGTTACAGGCCGTGTTGAATACGATTTGAACACGTTTGGCGCACGTTTTAGGCACGCCAGTGTACGATTCACGCGCGTTCCGATTTTATGAGATATTTCTTCAGTAGCGTGTCCAAAGCGTGTGTGAAACGCGCGTTGAAAGTTTACTGTGCGCCCATAGCGCATGTTTAGCGTGTTTGGGACGTAACACAAACGTACTCCAAAACTTTGAGATTTTTTATACGTTATGCACACGCCTCAGTCACGCGCTAATGTGTGACTGCTAATATTACGTCTAAACTGGACCACGTTCTCAGCACGTCCTTACCACGTTCTGAAAATTCAAGAACGTGGTGAAGACGGGGTCAAAATGAAACAATTTTGGATTTCTAAGTTCCCACTACGTCCTTACTACGTCCCCGCTACGTCCTTATTACGTCCGCACCACGCCCTTACTACGTCCTTACTACGTCCTTCACGTTTTCACTACGTCCTCAATACGCGCTCACCAAGTTCATCCCGTTTCCACTACGTCCTTGCTACGTCCTCACAAAGACCAAGCAGTTCATACCACGCGCGAACTACGTTTCCAGCACGTTTTAACTGTAAATATATTAATGTCGTGTATTAAGAGTCAGATAAGTTGCGAAACAGCTTGAAATTGCAATAAGAAAATGACGGGCGGACAACATTTCTGGTGTCATTCGCATGAAATTGAAGAATGACTGCTGGTCCTCTATCCTCAACTCTGCTAGTAGTCGGTCGTAATGTCCATACTGAAGCCTTCTTTCAGCTGATAGCCAAGGGCGTACCTAACAAGATCTTGCCCTTCTATTCCTCCTTCTGTGAAATAGCACAAGTAAGGCATGATGTCCTTGAAGGAGTGCAAGTTGCAAGAGTACTTCTCTGTTCATGTTCCGATTTCGATACGATTTAAATAAAAGCGAAAGCAATTGCTTGATGGTACGGAACAATTAAAACAAAATTAATAAAACGTGGAGGACTTAGTTTGAACCTGGTGTGAACGTGATAAGAACCTACTAAGGACGTGTTAGGAACCGCTAGGACGTGATAAGAACGCAGTGCAGTCTTCTAGGACGCGTCAAGGACGTACAAGAAGCGTGGTATGGTCTTGTCGAGAACTTGATGGACGTAGCGAGGACGTAGTAGAAGCGTAGCGAGGTCTGATGGTCTGCAACAAATTTGCATCGCGTCCACGAAGACCGCACTACGTTTGCGCTACGTTCTTTCTACGTCCTACAAGTTCCTACTACGTCCTTACCACGTCCTTACTACGTCCTTACTGCGTTCTAATTCCACCCCGTCCTCGCCACGTTTCTTTTGAGCATGTTCAAAATTTGACCAAGACCTCCGCGTCCATCAAGACCTCGTTACGTCCTTACTACGTTCCTACCACGTCCTACAAGACCGTACCACGTCCTCACTACGTCTTTAATTTTTTTAGGACGTAGTAAGGACGTAGTGAGAACGTGGCCCGGTGTAGACGTAACATTATAAGCGAGTTAAAAGAACAAATTAATTAAAAAAGAAAAAAAAAAAACACCTGGCACACCCGCAAGCAGAACTTGGCTTGTCTCACATGTGGCCAGTGCAGGGCTCGAAACAGCGCTCCTTAACCGCTCGGCCACGGGGGCCGCCGCATTGGAAATATGAGCATTCCATTTCAACTCGTTTGCGATAGTTACACTTGGGTATTTTATGGAAGATAAAATGCAAATTATCAAGTGAATGAAACAATGTAAGTATTCACGGTCAATGTCATTTAACCTTGTCCTAAGGTCATTACATGTTAAAATCAAAATTTGATTATCAGAAACCAGTGGGCAATTAAGCCAAAGTTTGTGTGTAAGCCTTTAGGTATACAAGGAAAAGAAAGTTGGTACGTTTAATGTGCCCCCCCCCCCCCCCCTGCCACTGAATATGTTCGCCTTGTCCATAAATGGTGAAAGACTTGTAATAAGTAAAAGGTTACGGGTCATGTGAACGTTTACATGACCAGAAGTCCTCTGGGAATAATGATTTCGAATATGGACCTCAGTTGGTCAGTTGTTTGCAAGGGTCAGCCAAAGTTGAAAGTTTATATCTTACCCGAGATAACAAAAACTTGATAATAAGAGACTCGTTCCCACAAAACCTTCATTGGGCTTCACACATATCCTTATATGAGACTGCAGGTGGTCACTGTCTGTCTGATAATCACTGGCGGATTGAAAAATATATGAGACTTAATATTCTACATTACTGTACATAGAACCGATGAGCTGCGTATGCATTGAACCGCGCATATTCGTATATGCATTGGGCATGCATGTTCGTGGAACGGTTCACTTTTTCAACAAACGTATTTTCTGAGTGGAGTTTTGACTGTGGACACAATCGACCATGCCGGGGATCGTGGTAGAGAGTGGCGCGACGGACGAGGGGCACCCGGAGCTGTTCGATACCCGGGCCATGCTGCCCCAGCCCGAGGAGAAGAAACCGGGACAGATTTCGGATGAGATGATCAGAAAATATTTCGAGGACGTAAGTTTATTTATCTTTTTATTTATTATCCGAGTATATTCAATATTACATTAGCATGTAAATACCATGCCAATGACATGTGCAAGGGTAGTCCGGGCAATACTTGAGCCTCGCTTGAGAAAACCAACAATCTGTGTTTACGACCAGGTCCGACACAAACCGATCTGTACTGTCACAGAAAAGAGACTAGAAGCTTGGAAATTCGGATTTAGGAAGAAGGGGAACTTGTACTATCCCAGTAGTGAAAACAAAGGCGCTGATGAGCTGTGCAGTTACTGCACCGCTGATCTGCGTCTTTGTTTTCGCATAGGCAAAATCCCGGTTTTCTCGCGTCGCGGCTCATTTTCTCTATTCTTCGCATGCGGTGCAGGTGGGTTTTTTTTTAAATGAAAAATTCAAAACTGCAAAGTTTAGCCTTTGGTCACGGTGAGGAAACTACATAGACGGAGCCATTGGCTCTGTTAAGAAAATCTTGTGTGGGTTTTTCCGGTCACGTGCGGCGCCGTCAATCTCGGCTGTTTCGGTGGACACGAAAACGTAAGTTTTCCATTTATTGTCAAAATTTGATTTTATACTGAACACTAGCGAGAAAAGGGGAATTGTATGAGGGGCCCATGACTTTCAACTTACTTCCTTGTCTGTTTGCGAGTTCCAAGTCGGCGTGGTTTTGTCTGAATCACTTTTGCCGTGAGCCACTGCGAAGTAAACAAAGGTCATTTTCTATAATGACCACTGGCTTTCTGTTGCTCTTTCTGCATAAATATTACCTATCTAAATATTTAGACCGTCCAAATTTATTAATTGATTATCTAATCCTTCCCCACTCACGAAAAACAAAATTTGAATCAAAATATTTAAAAAATGAGAAAAAATAAACAATGGCTCCGTCCATATCGGCCGGCTCTGTCTATATCGGCTGGCTCCGCTGTATGAGGGTGAGTTTTATATTATATTGCAATTCTGTAGGCACTATATTTTGTGATTATTTGTTAAATCTACACATTTACATGAAGTGGCCAAATACTCGCAATCACGAATGCGTGCCCTAATATGATTGAAATAAGAGCTGTCGCATGACAGCGTAGCTCGACAGCATCTAGCCTTGTCAAACTGGGGCCAACTCTGACTCACACAGTTCATCAAACTCATATATCTCATGGCCTTGATGGTATAAGGCACAAATAAAAAATAATGAAGATGTTCTAGATTTTAACCCTAAGCACCACCCCACCCCAGGACAAGGACTCAGGAACCCCTGTCATGGAAGATCATGGAATGAAAGCCAACCATGATCTGAGTACCTATGGTCCAAGTGTGGACCCTCTAAGATAAGTTGTAGCCATGATCTGGACTTAAAGAGAAAACTATATCGCAGAAAAGTCAATCTTTCTAGGGTGTTCTAGATTTTAACCCCTAGTCCCATCCCCGGGCAAGGACCCAGGAACCACTGTCACGGAATGAAAACCAACCCTACAGGGTATATATTGTCCAAGTTTCGACCCTCTATGATAAGTAGTAGCCAAAATTTAGACTTATAGAAAACTATACCGCAGAAAAGTCAGTTTTGAAGGTGTTCTAGATTTTAACTCCTAGCCCCAACCCCCGGGCAAGGACCCAGGGGCCCATGTCATGGAATAAAAGCCAACCCTACTGAGTACCTATGGTCCAAGCTTGGACCCTCTATGATAAGTTGTTGTCATGATCTGGACTTATCAAAAATATTAATCAGTGTGAAGGGAACGCGGACGCGGGCGCGCACGGGAACGCGGACGACCGAGGTGACTACAATAGCTCTTCGCACTTCGTGCAGTAAGTAGGCCTGTTCAAGTCTGGAATGTCAACTTTAGACAAAACTGCCAAACTTCAACAAAGGTTATTCTCAAATGTTGGTTTTATTCAGTTTTGCGTCCCCCAAGCTGTTTCACTGGTATTGAGACGAATGGATCGGTAAGTGGGACGAAAACGGGAGGGACGAAAACGGGAGTATCCCGAGAAAAACACCCGACACACCCGCAAGCAGAACTTGGCTTGTCCACGTTGCCCGAGAGTGCCATGCACCCACAGGGTGATATGGTCGAATGATCAAGAGCACTGAAAGCAACCACTTTAACCACGGGGTCGCTCTTTTCGAAATGATAGATGGTTCGACAAAGCATCACCATTCCAAAAATAACTTTCAAAAAATCTCACTTTTGACTGGTAAACCCAATAGCGAAAAAAAATCTATCGCTTCTAAAACTCACCCTCATACAGCGGAGCCAGCCGATATAGACAGAGCCGGTCGATATGGACGGAGCCATTGTTTATTTTTTCTCAATTTTTTTCATTTTTATTCAAATTTTGTTTTTTCGCGAGTGGGGAAGGATTAGATAATCAATTCATACATTCGGACGGTCTAAACATTTAGATAAGTAATATTTATGCAGAAAGAGCAATAGAAAGCCTGTGGACATTATAGAAAATGACCTTTGTTTACCTCGCCGTGGCTCACGACAAAAGTGATTCAGACAAAACCGCTCCGACTTGGAACTCGCAAACAGACAAGGAAGTAAGTTGAAAGTCATGGGCCCCTCATACAATTTCCCTTTTCTCGCTAGTGTTCAGAATAAAATCAAATTTTGACAATAAATGGAAAACTTACGTTTTCGTGTCCACCGAAACAGCCGAGACTGACGGCGCCGCACATGACCGGGAAACCCCACACAAGATTTACTT
Organism: Rugalucina vietnamica; assembly: GCA_964017185.1. Taxonomy (NCBI): domain Eukaryota; kingdom Metazoa; phylum Mollusca; class Bivalvia; order Lucinida; family Lucinidae; genus Rugalucina; species Rugalucina vietnamica. The sequence continues at coordinate 15,609,266 of OZ024872.1, forward strand.
AACAGAGCCAATGGCTCCGTCTATGTAGTTTCCTCACCGTGTTGGTGATTTCTACACGAATTTTGTACCAAGATATTCCTTTCATGTTTTGATTGTATCATCAGGATAGCATGTCCGTGTAATATATACCCCCTTATATCCCATTTTACAAACCAAAACTGGGGTATGTAGTGGTATACCTATTTTTCTTATTTTTGCTCCAAAACATAGATTGTGGGTACTCGTTAGAACCGCCTCGGAGAGGCGGTTCTAACGTGTACCCACAATCTGTGTTTTGAGCACAATTAAGAAAAATATCAAAGATTTTCTGCTGAAAATTTTCAATTTTTACAACATAGGAAAAAAAATCAATATATTTCATGGGTTTTCGTAATGATTATAGGGGTTCCTGCTCATTGACAACTTCTTCACTAAGGAAGAACTTGAACCATGCAGGAAAGAAACAGAAAAACTGGTTGATGATTTAGCAAAGAAGCTGTTTGACGCTGGAAAAATATCAAGTAAAATTATCCTTTTTCTGTCATTTTTGTATGTTTCGTTAAAAAATTTCACGTTCTTTACATGCGTCATAATCTCTGCATAAATCAGTTGTTTTTAAACATTGTCAACGCTGACATACTGGACTTTAATGGACAACCAGGAATCGGCGACTGGCTTGGTTGGGGGAAAATAATGGAAAACCGAAAATCGAGAAAATATGTTTTCTCTATCGAAACTCAAACTAGTTATTACTGACTGTAGTTGTGACTGACCATTAGGCAAACAAAAATACAGTGAATTACAAGCAAATCATTACTTTCCATTTTTCAGATCTGTACGACACATATGGACTTTTCGAGCGCCTAACAAAAATCGAAGAGGAGTTTCCTGGAGCCAATGTTATACTGCATAAAATTTCTTATATGCCTGAGGTACGATTCATGATTATCCCAGGAAAAACAACACGTTTTCAAGATTTCAGTTTTGTTTTTTTTTTATTTTCTTTTAAAATGGTCACTTCTCGGTTTGTATTAAATAGATCTAGGTAACTAAGTAAAATAAATATGTAAATTATTCATTATTATTATTATTATTATTATTATTATAATTATATCTATTATTATTATTATTATTATTATTATTATTATTATTATTATTATTATTATTATTATTATTATTGCTGCTGTTGATGGTGATAATGTTGTTTAAGATGATAATGATGATGTGTTGTTGTCGTTGCTACTGCTAATTTTTCTTGTCTTTGTTGCTGCGGCTGTATTCTTGTTGTTGTTTTAGGCTTACAAACGTGTATGGACTAATGAGCGCCTGTTGAATGTCATCGAGCAGCTGATTGGTCCAGATATTTCCGGAAATACCATCTGGAATCTGCGCACTAAAACTCCTCAGAGCGAGGCTACTACTGTGCCCTGGCATCAAGGTTCAAAAATACTTTTTTTCCCATTCATTGCCATTATCTAGCCGTTTACATTAAATGTTCCACACTTTCGACTAAGTTTCAAATGCAATTTAGTTCTGCGAAACTGTAAGACATGAATTTTCAGAAAGAAATCGCAAAGGCAGGTATGCTACATAATACGTTCCTAAGAATAAAATGTAAATCAAAAGCCAGATGTAACTATGAAAGCTGTTAAATCATGGAGATGCCATGCTTCCACACATACGAAAAGACATATAAAACGTCACGTGGTCATTTGTCACATGATTATCTATCAATGCGCATTTTAAATGTCATGTGATTTAATAAATGTGGCTATGGCATACTATTATTTTAAATGTGGCTATGGCATACTATTATTAGTCATTCATTTACTTATTCAGATTCCGGATATAATGACAATCGGTCGTACAAAACGCATATCCCGACTGCCTGGATTCCCTTACTGGATGCCAATGAAGTCAACGGATGCCTACAGGTAAACTGAGCATGCTGTACATGTGCTTGTAAAATTGCGCATTTTCAGAAGAAAAGTAATGATAGGTTCATACTTTCAGTACCACGTCAATTCAATTCAATTCAATTCTTTATTCAGATTGCCAAATACATTTTAGCGCATCTACAAAAACATTCAATACAAATACACAAATACACTAACTTGACATATTTTATCGTGAGTACTGGATGACCGTAAAGCAAGTCCACGTTTTTTAAAAGGATTCTTCATCTTCATTTCAATAGCAATATTTTAGTTTTCAAAACAAGTGTAAAAAGGTACAAGTAGGCAACGATCAGGAAAAGGCGCAATCAGAAAAATGTAATTAGTTCATCATGGGCTACAATTTGTTCTATTTTGCTGAAGGTTCGAACCCTGGCTTCTCGTGCCTGTGGGACACGAACACTTTAAACCAAACTCCTGTCTTGCTGGGACCAAAGCTGTTGTTTGGGACGATAAACGCGTACATAACCAACACTTTTTTGCAGAACATCATTATTATTAAATTTTCTATGATGTTGTAGTTTGTAACTCGGGGCCACAGAGCTGGTAAGGTAGCCACCCACCAGTGCTGTTGGAGAAACACCTGGTATATTGCCATAGAAGATGGCGAAATGGAAAGAAAATTAGGTATTTTGTAATTGTCCCCTAATTATAGCTGACTCAAATACTGTTAATTTCATGCTGCTAGACATTGTCTCACGTGGTCATATGTGGGCGACCATTAACGATTTCTGTCGGTGTCTGTTGATATTGGGCTAAACTACGGCCATTACACTAAAGCGCCGTATGGTAAGGCGTGGACACCATGGTTGGTCATAGCCAATTTGTCAGATGAATGGTCTACCAAAGACGCAAAATGCACAGAATTTGGTTGGTTACCTGACTTTGTCATTGTCCGAAAACTTGAAGAAAACGCATTCAAGTAAACATTCTATGAGAACAAATCATTTTCATCCTCACACACATTACGAAAACATGCCCATGCAATATACGGAAGTTTTTAAAGTTGTAAAAAATTGAAAATTTTCAGAAGAAAATTTTTGATATTTTTATTATTTTTGCTCGAAACATAGATTGTGGGTACACGCTAGAACCGCCTCGCCGAGGCGGTTCTAACGAGTACCCACAATCTATGTTTTGGAGCAAAAATAAGGAAAATAGGTATACCCCTACATACCCCAGTTTTACTATATAAAAGGGGGTTTGAGGGGGTATATATTGCACGGACATGTTTTCCTGATGGCTGTAGAGCAACATTTTCCTCCTTCACACAATTGAGCCTGTGCGTGACAAAACCAACAATTTGGGGCTCCGACCAGGTCTGACACAAACCGGGCTGTACAGTCACAGAATAAAGCTAGAAGCTTGAAACTTTGGATATAAGTAGAGGAGGAATTGTACTATCCGAGTGGCGAAAACAAAGGCGCTGATCAGCTTCGCGGTTACCGCGAAGCTGATCTGCGGCTTTGTTTTCGCCTACGCAAATTGTTGGTTTTCTCATGCACAGGCTCAATCGCAAGTCAAAGCTTCTATTTGACCCACGTTGGTCGAAAGAACGATACTACCCAGTCCAGTGCTCAGGGATCATCACAATATGATTTCAGGAGTAGACCTTGAGAAAGACATCGCAACAGTACCTGTGCCCTATGGAGGGCTTGTTCTGTTCAACAACATAATACCACACAGAAGGTTAGTACACCGTAGTTCGTACAACTCGCATTATGAAAACACGCCCATGCAATATACAGAGGTTTTTAAAGTTGTAAAAAATGGAAATTTTCTTCAGAATAATTTTGATATTTTTCTTATTTTTGCTCAAAACATAGATTGTGTGTACACGTTAGAACCGCCTCGCCGAGGCGGTTCTAACGAGTACCCACAATCTATGTTTTGGAGCAACAATAAGAAAAATAGCTATACCCCTGCAAACCCCAGTTTTTCTATATAAAAGTGGGGTAAGAGGGGGTATACATTTCACGGACATGTTTTCCTGATGGCAGATTTCATATCGCAATTCGCATTTGAGCCTTTGCATGAGAAAACCATCAACTTAGTCTTGGTTTCCGATCAGGTCCGACACAAGCCAGACTGTAGTGAAATTTCAGATTTAGAAAGAAAATACTTTGTACATTCTATGGGGCCAAAACAAAGGCGCTCATCTGTGCCTTTGTTTTCGCCTATGCATGTTGTTTGGTTTCTTGTGCGGCGGCTCATTTTACTTAATAAAAATAATTGTTAGATCCTTTGGAAGCAGTAAAAATACAAAGCTAGAAGATGGGCCATATTGTACAATTTCGGGTAATGAACCTTCATCAGAGAACCTTTATAAAACTGGCAGCGAAAGCCAGACATTTTGCTGCAATTTCAAGAATTTACATCTGTGTAGTCTAAATCAAAGACTCAAATTCCCAAAGGGGCCAAAAAATCAAAATGCTGTTAAGAAGATGATTCTTAACATATAAAAAATTGAAATACTTCATATATATTCACTGATCCCAAAGGATCAAAAGAAAAATATAATCTGCACTATGGATGATGTACGGGGAGACTTTTTAGGGCCGCCACACGGCACAACACCAGCTGCAGTAATAGCAAATAAAAATAATTGTTAGATCCTTTGGAAGCAGTAAAAATACAAAGCTAGAAGATGGGCCATATTGTACAATTTCGGGTAATGAACCTTCATCAGTGACCCTTTATAAAACTGGCAGCGAAAGCCAGACATTTTGCTGCAATTTCAAGAATTTACATCTGTGTAGTCTAAATCAAAGACTACACAGATGTAAACGCATGCATCAAAGATGTAACTTGGGCAATGTTCACATAATAATCAAAACATTTAAAATATCAAAGAATTTTATTAAAATCATTATTTTATAAAACAATCCATCATTTGGCAAGTCAATAATTTAGTATATATAAAGTTAAAATATATACAGTGAAACAAAAATAATTACAATGAAATGAAGATGTACAAAAACAAGTGTGTAAATTGTAAGAATATGCATCTTAATATCATACATTGATCATGAAAGTTCTGAAAGGAAATGTAGTCCGCAAAAGTTAAGTCCGACAAAAGTTGAGGTTAATACATCAATTGTCAAAAGTGCTTATGCTGAGATTATGTTTGTCCCAGCGCAAAAAATATAAATTAATATCCACGTAACTCTCATTTTGCCAAAATGTGATTCGAGGTCGTTAGCGTAAGCATGAAAGACTAATGGTACCCATTATCATTGTGTGTCTCAAAAACACTTTCTGTGAACAATACTTGGCCCACATTCATCATATTCTTGCTTAGATACCCACATATCCTGGAAGCTTGATAAAGATGCGAGGATCGAACCTCCGATCCATACAGAGTACTTTCTCTCAGGTGGTGCAATCACTTTGGTTTTCATAGACGATGGGACAACACCGTCCAGTTCCTTTTTCATTCTGTCCGCGATCCCGGGGAACATCGTTGAACCACCGGAGAGCACCACATTGTTCAAGAGGTCCTTTCTGATGTCAATGTCTGATTTCATTACTGATTTATACAGAATTTCGTGTATTCCACTGCTCTCCATGCCGATAAAAGATGGCTGGAACAAAACTTCCGGGCACCTGAACCGTTCGTTACCGATGGTTATCACTTGACCGTCCGGTAACTCGTAGGACTTTTCAATCTGAGAGGAGTTCGCTGCGGTGGTTAGTTCTTGCTCAAAGTCAAGAGCACTGTAACACAGTTTCTCTTTAATGTCTCGCACAATTTCTTGTTCCGCGGAGTTGCAGAAATTATATCCTCGCTCGTGGAGAATTCTGGTGAGGTATGCCGTTAAATCCCTCCCTGCAAGGTCCACCCTCTCAACAGCATGGGGCAACGCATACCCCTCGTATATTGGTACAACGTGTGAAACTCCGTCTCCCGAGTCAAACACAATCCCAGTTGTACGCCCAGACGCGTACAGAGACAGCACAGCCTGTATACTGACGTAAAACGCTGGCGCGTTGAAGGTCTCGAACAATATCTGTGTCATTTTTTCTCTGTTTGATTTTGGGTTCAGCGGCGCCTCGGTCATATGCACCGCGTGTTCCTCGGGCGCTACTCGAAGCTCGTTGTAGAATGTATGGTGCCAGATTTTCTCCATATCGTCCCAGTTTGTGACAATACCGTGCTCAATCGGGTACCTCAGGGACAGGATACCTCGTCTGTTCTGCGCCTCATCTCCGATATAGGTTTCCTTACCGCCCATACCAGCCATGACCATGTCATACCGGGGCCTGCCCGTGATTGCTGGAAATACCGCCCTCGGGGCGTCGTCCCCGGCAAAGCCCGCTTTACACATCCCGGACCCATTGTCAACAACGACGGAGGCAACATCGTATTCGTCGTATAGAACCATCTTTTTGTACTTCAAAATTTGTCTGAAATTAAAAAACAAATAAATAAAAAAAGATGAAATACGTATGTAAAATATATTGTAGGCCCATTGTTGTATAAGGACATATTATACATTGATGATGCTTCAGTTATTAGCTATTAATGTTTTCTGTGTTTAGCGCTACAAAATTTGATTTAAAAAATGAGCATAACCGGACTCAAACGAAGCCATGTAGTGTTTGTCGACGTTTGCTAGAAATCATGGTGTTTTCTCTTAAATAAATGCGTCTGACAGCCGAAGATTTTTGTCCCCCACTTTTCGTTTTATAAATAATTAATCTTACCTTGTATGAAATTAAATAAATCCTCTACAAATCTATTGCTTTTCTCTTGTCGAATTCTTCAGTTTGATATTCGTTTTGTTTGAGTCGGTATAATGCCCCCATATTTATATGTTCAAATCTCGCGCTTTTCATGGAACTGGAGCCCTGATTCTCTGAATTTCTACCAAATATGGCTTGAAAACCTTAGTCAGTACTGATATTTTTATCTGTGAGCCGCTTTAATGTTAGTCATCATAAATATTCATGAGTAACTTTATAGGTCAAATCAAATAAATAGAAGTGACAGGATATACCCCAGGTAAAAGTATACTGAACAAAATATTTAACGCTGATCGCAAAAGCATGGGGGATCGCATACGCATTTAGTTCAATTCATGAAGTCGGTATTCTGATTGCGAATACGACTCAGCTGCTTTCGTTCACAGATCTATTTGATTTGCAATTTGATTTGCCAGCCCTAGAGGGTGCTTGACGTTTGTGTATTTAAAATGGAATGGACAATTCCTGTTGGTAAACAGATTTGTTAAGTGTGCCTCGTACGACCTTAAATCAATCAAAATGGTTTGTGATGGGTCAATATTTTGTATGCATAATAGCTATAATAAATTTATTTTAAACCTATTTATGCGGGTTATTATCGCACTGATATTCGTGCATCGTTATCTTTTTCATTGAGTATAAAGTCTGTCCTATATTTACCTTTCATAATCTATATTTAATTTTACACACAAGTACAGGTGATCTAAATATAGATGTTAATGTTGTTATATTTATTCTTCACTATATAAGAATATTAGCCTTATTTTAACCTTTAAACATCTATCATGTTGCATGTATATCTAACAACAATATCAATGCCAAATATGGAAGTCGACAGCAATTGAACATTCAGATGAGACCTAGTGATTCCGTACTTATAACGACTCTTTAATCCATATATGGATAGATTGATTACATTCTGATTTTTAGCCTTTTATAGCCATTTTTTCTCTGGCATGGTTCTGCAAATGGCATTATTAAACATGATTAGTATAGACCGAGAACCTTTATTTTATTTTTATAATAAAAGTGAAGGCTTTATTATTGAAGAAATTATTGAACAGGATTAGGCCGGGAACCTTTATTTTGCATTTTTTTCTACTAAAAGTAAAGGCTTTATTTCTTATTATAATATCATTTTAAAAGCATTTTATTAAGTCATACGCACTTTGTGCTAAATAGAACGTCTATGGTATAGTTATGTGTTTCAGTTTACCTAATCTGTCCAGTGACATTCGCTGGAGTCTGGACCTGAGGTGGCAACGCTCCGGGGACCCGGACTGTTTTTGGGGGGTGAAGGACCCGGTAGTAATGAGGAAGAAAGATGACCCGGGTTATAAGGTCGACTGGACAAAGTTCGACGAGGTTTCCTTTAAACAACGTAATGTAAGAGCTACTCAACTGTCTGCTAAAATGCTCGGATACAATACTAGAGCCGCGACGCGAGCAAACCGGGGTTTCCGAACCGGGGTTTCCGACCAGGTCCGACACGAACCAGGCGCTGTACACTGAGTTACTGAAAAGAGCTAGAACCTTGAAATTTCGAATTTGTAAAGAAGAATTGTACTATCCATGTAGCGGAATCAAAGGCGCTGATCAGCTGTGCAGTTAATGCACAGCTGATCTGCGCCTTTGTTTTCACATAGGCCAAAATACAGTTTTCTCAAAAACAACTTGAAATGGACACCTTTTTGGTCTTCATAAGAGAAATATCGAGAAAATCACAACAGAATCACACTTTTCGAAACGACCAGTTATATAATTTCCCGGGGCATGTATAAACGCTACTTGGCACTCACTTCCTGTAGATGCTATATGTTTTTCTCGGGGTTCTCCCGTTTTCGCCCACCTACTGATTGGCCCGTCTCATATGAGCTTAAATAATCTTGAAAGGGTATAAAACTGAATTAAAAAAAAATCTGATTTGGAAGCAATGTCTCTCCATAGAGACCTTGTTAAACGCAGAGCCCGGACGATCTTTCGAAATTTCAAGACCATATTCATTTTATGTAGCTTAGTGCCAGGATTTGTCGGTTCTGGTCGAAACGATCACTATCCAGTATTAACCCATTTTTGATGAATGGATTTTCCTATCATTATCAGCTTTTGACATCGGATTGCGGCGTTTCTAGCTTTAACACTTGACAGAATATCTCGGCCAAGTTGTTGAATGTCGTCAGTTGCACGATTCTTTAAATTCTAAATGGCAATATTACACTGTTATTATTATTATTTTTTTTTTTTTTTTTTTTTTTTTTTTTTTTTTTTTTTTTTTTTTGTTGAAAAAATGTGAGAATCCTTTGCAATGCAAAGGATTCTCACATTTTATCAACAAAAAATAAGTGTATTTGCTTATGTAGTCAGCATTTACTTAACGATTTGAGGTATTAACGATGATAAAGCTAACGAAGTTTTGAACAACTGGCCCCTGATGGCTAATTTCGTTTCGTTACAGTCTGATCATGCTGCAGCCGAAGACCCATTCGACACCATTATTGCGGGACCCTGGATGAAGAAATGGGACATTGTTCACATGAATAAACACGTGGAACGATATCTCAGGGATGAGGGGCTCCCACTGCCAACATCGGCCCAATAAAAAAATCCCCGTGGATGCGAACTTAACATACACGAAAAATCTTTGTTTTACCAGGAAAGTGTAATATACATTCCTCCCCTCTTACACTTCCCTGGTTTTACACGGACATTACGCATTGCTTATTTCCCTATGCAAACCATTTTCTTTCCATATATCTTTAAGTTTTATATAATATGAACCTCAACGCGACAAAATGTACCTTCGGGCATTCTGACATTACTAGTAGAAAGCAGCAAGAAGTGGAAAAATGATGTAATATACGTTATAGAAATAACACTGTATATGTAATCTTTGAACACTGGGCTACCAAATGAATGAATTTTAAAACATATGTTTTGTCAATATTTTGAGTTATCTGCCCTTGTATTAGCTCATAATACACATAATTTTCCTGTATCTATTGTTAAACGGTAACCATAGCAACCGCATCATCATAAAATAGACACAATAATTACGACAGATTGCCTGTAAGGATGGTATACTTCTATCTTAGCAATAGGTTCTGACCAGTGCTTAAACAGTTTTAAGCAAATGAATCGAGTTTTGTAAGCTATACTAACATGCAGAAATACATTACGCGCTTTTGACGTCATTTTTCAGGACAATGACGTCTGTACGGTTCATATAGTAAATTGGTCATAACTCACAAAAGAGCTGAAATAATCTGGTCAATTAAAGTATAAAAGACTCTAGAAACATCATATATTCCGCATAACTTTGTTTTTCTAATACTTAAAAAATTGTCCGAAAGTACATTTTCTCACGTTGTGGCCCATATATATATTATCTTGTATATTGTTTACTTTCATCAGGGGCGGATCCAGGATTTCTTAAGAGGGGGTTCAAACGAGGAAAAGGGGGGTTCGTTTGCCTCATTTTACACAAAATGTCTTGAAATTCCCCATGAAAATGAAATAATTTGGCTTCAGAGGGGGGTTCGAGCGAACCCCTTGAACCCCCTCTAAATCCGCCACTGTTTCATTTCCCCTTGTTCGATTTCCACAAGTTTTCAACATTCAGTGTCCAACGTTTTTGTACTTTAATGTTCACATGTTCCTGATGCTGCAAATATTAAATGAATGACCTTGCACGTGCAGGACCAAACACAAACTGTTGCAGTAAGCATTTAATATGACCAAAATAATGAGCCTTCGCATGAGAAAACCAACAATGTAGTTTTCGAACAAGTCCGACACAAACCAAGCAATACAAGCACAGAAGAAGGCTAGAGGCTGGTAATTTGAATTAAATTCTACTGTGTAGCGAAAACAAAGGCGCTGATCCGCTTCGTGTTTATGGCCGTAAACGCGAAACTGATCTGCATCTTTCTTCTTGCATATGCAAAATGCTTGTTTTCCAATGATGCGGCTCAATTTTGATATGACCAAATAAAGTTTCTAAAACTGACCATAACAACATCCATAACTGGCATTTATTTCTTTTTTATGGACATTCAATATCCAAAATTTTTTTCACATGCAAACAATCTATTAATTACACTCCGTCACGCAATATCATTCAGTTGAACCATGGGCATGCATTTTTCTACAGACAGATCTTCGAGTACCATCAGGGTTACCACACTCAGGTGGAAACAAAATTCCCTGACATTTCCCTGACAAGTTTCTACGGGCAGCTAAATAAGACAATTCTTAAATTTTAGAAAGTCATTAATTAGTAAAACATATCAATCAGAGCTTAATTCAACATAAAATGCACTTCTGAATACAATCTGCTTTATTACTGCACCAAAAACATTGATGGGATGATGGTGAAATCACTCAGTAACTGGACTTTTTGAATCTGGTATTTTCAAAGTATCCAAAATTCCCTCACAATTCCATGACCTTGAAAAAATTTTAAATTCCCTGACTTTTTCCTGGATGCAAGGCAGCCCTGACCATTATATGCTCTAAACATGAACCAGAATGGAAGCAATAAGAAAACTGTTAAATTGACATGATTTTATTAAGAACTGAATCAGACAACTGTGCATGTCCTGCCCCACCATTTTTTTAATTTTCAGTTTATCCTAAAAATCACATTGCCATGTTAGATATCAGTAGGTGTAACAAGAGGACCAATGGTCCTGTAAACGCTCACCTGAGATCTGCTGCATATACCAATAAACATGTTTGAATATTATGGTATTTAACCCCAGTGCAGGGGCAGATGAAGCCCTTGGGCCATTTTCTTCTCTTTTTTTTTCAGAATAATCAATATTCTGTCCATTTGCCAATTTCCTGCTGGCTTTTCCCTTCAAATGACATTTTAACAATTTTCCCCATTTTAAAAATGCATGGTCAACCCATGTTGACCTTGCCATAAACTGGGTCAAGGTCATCACAGGGTCATGATTTATGTATACATTGTAGTACTTAAGCCATAGATGCTTCACACCAAGTTTCTTTGAAATAGGTCCACCGGTTCCGGAGAAGATTTTTGAAGGGTTTTTACCATATATGGGCATGGCGGCCATCTTCGTCATGTGACCTTGATTATTTATATATACATTGATTCCCCCATTCTATAGATGTTTCACATGAAATTTGGCTTTGATTGGCTTAGCGGTTTCAGAGATGTTTGAATAGTATGGAAATATACATGTATATTGCCCCGGGGTTGGGGCAAATATGCCCCTGGGGTCCAATTTTTTTTTCAGAATCGTTAATAGTCAGTCCTACTGCCCATTTTCTGCAAGACTTTCACTTTAAATGACATTTTAAAGGTTTTCCCCATTCAAATGCATTGGCGACCAATGTTGACCTTGCCGTAAAATAGGTCAAGGTCATCCAAAGGTCATAATTTATAAACACATTGTAGTACTTCAGTCCCCGATGCTTCATGCCAAGTTTCGTTGAAATCGGTCCATTGGTTCAGGAGAAGATTTTTGAAGGGTTTTTACCATATATGGGCATGGCGGCCATCTTGATCATGTGACCTGGATTATTTATAAAAACACATTGATTCCCCCTTTCCATAGATGCTTCCTATAAAATTTGGCTTTGATTGGCCCAGTGGTTTCAGAGAAGAAGATCTTTGAATATTTTTGTAATATACATGTATATTGCCCCGGGGTGGGGGCAGACCAACCCCTGTGATCCAATTTTTTTTTCAGAATTACCTACCTTCAGTCCATTTGCCCATTTCCTGCAAGTTTTGCCTTTCAAATAACATTTTAACAATTTTCCCCATTCAAATGCATGGGCGACCTATGTTGACCCTGCCGTTAAATAGGTCAAGGTCATCCAAAGGTCATAATTTATAAACACATTGTAGTACTCCAGTCCCCGATGCTTCATGCCAAGTTTCGTTGAAATCGGTCCAGTGGTTTCGGAGAAGAAGAATTTTGAAGGGTTTTTACCATATATGGGCATGGCGGCCATCTTGGTCATGTGCCATGGATTATTTATAAACACATTGGTTCCCCCTTCCCATAGATGCTTCATATAAAATTTGGCTTTAATTGGCCAAGCGGTTTCAGAGAAGAAGATCTTTGAAAATGGTGGACGACGGACGGACGACGACGGACGCCGGATCATGGCCATCCTATACCTAACGGCTCAGGTGAGCTAAAAATGGCACAGAATACATAGCATGCCTTACGTTCTCATAATGTAGGACCCAATCACGTAATTAAAGGCTGTCCTTGGTAGTCATTCAAGCAATTTACAAGATGTTACGTTTTAACGTCGTTGTATTATTTTTCAAATTACCTTAATTATGTCTCCCCCCGACAGGGTCGGGAGACATATTGTTTTTCCCCGTGCGTCTGTCCGTCCGTCCGTCCGTCCGTCCGTCCGTCTGTCTGTCTGTCTGTCCGTCACAAATCGTGTCCGCTCAGTAACTTGAAAACCGTTAAAGATTTTTCAATGAAACTTGGTACACTTGTAAACCACGACGAGACGATGTGTCATGCACAAGAACCATAACTCTAGCTTGAGTATTTTTGGAGTTATTTCCCTTTGATTATTTTCGATACAATTTCGTGTCCGCTGTATAACTTGAAAACCGTTAAAGATTTTTCAATGAAACTTGGTACACTTGTAGACCACGACGAGATGATGTGTCATGCACAAAAACCATAACTCTGGCTTGAGTATTTTTGGAGTTATTTCGCTTTGATTATTTTCGATACAATTTCGTGTCCGCTGTATAACTTGAAAACCGTTAAAGATTTTTCAATGAAACTTGATACACTTGTAGACCACGACGAGACGATGTGTCATGCACAAGAACCATAACTCTGGCTTGAGTATTTTTGGAGTTATTTCCCTTTGATTGTTTTCGATACCATTTCATGTCCGCTGTATAACTTGAAAACCCTTTAAGATTTTTCAATAAAACTTGGAACACTTATTGAGCATGATCAGACAATGTGTCATGCACAAGAATCATAACTCTGGCTTGAGTATTTTATGAGTTATTTCCCTTTGATTATTTTCGATACAGTTTCGTGTCCGCTTTATAACTCGAAAATCGTAAGAGTTATTTCAATGAAACTTGGTACACTTATAAAGCACGATGAGATTATGTGTCGTGCTAAAGAACCATAACTCTTGCTTGCATATCTTTGGAGTAATTTCCCTTTGATTATTTTCCATATAATTTCGTGTCCACCCTATAACTTGAAAACTGTAAGAGAAATTTCAGTGAAACTTGGTACACTTATAAAGCATGATGAGACAATGTGTCATGCACAAGAATTATAACTCTACCTTTCATATCTTTGGAGTTATTTCCCTTTGATTATTTTTCCATACAATTTCATGTCCACTCTATAACTTGAAAACCATAAGAGATATTTAAATGAAACTTGGTACACTTATAAAGCACGATGAGATGATGTGTCATGCTAAAGAACCATAACTCTTGCTTGCATATCTTTGGAGTTATTTCCCTTTGATTATTTTTCATTCAATTTCGTGTCTGCTCTATAACTCAAAAACTATTAGAGATTTTTCAATGAAATATGGTACACTTATAAAGCATGATGCACAAGAATCATTACTCTTGCTTTCATATCTTTGGAGTTATTTCCCTTTGATTATTTTCCAAACACTTTCGTGCCCCCTCTATAACTTGAAAACCTTAAGAGATATTTCAATGAAACTTGGTACACTTATAAAACAGAATGACAGGATATGTGATGCACAAGAATTATAACTCTTGCTTGCATATTTTGGACATGCACGTAGAAAGTGGGGAGACATCAGTTTTCACATAGAAAACAAATTCTAGTTTAACTAAAAAAATGAAAACATACATAAGGCGCCAACAGCACAAAAAATTTAAACACCAAGACATAAAACAAAACGAACCACCAAAGAAGTATCGCCTTGGAAAGATCAGTAACACAAATTTACTGGCGGGCTTAAACCGGTTTTACATGGCCATAACCTCACCCTCAGCTTCTGCAGTAGTTCATAACATTTAGTTAATTCTTCGGACCTCGTGGTGAATCTCTAACTAGTCAATGAATCATCAAGAACAAACAAATAAATCATGATAAACATCCTGATGAATCAAAAACCAGGACTCACAGATTGAGTAAGCTGCCCGACGATGGAGATCCCTGGGCGCCGAATAACCTACTAACTCCGGAGCAAAAGAAAAACACCAGTTGGACCCCGGTGGGCCAAGCAACAGACAAGAAGCTCCGGCCCCAACCAACTAAAATGAATAGCTTTAAGTGGGGCCATCATAGAGTCTGACGCCCGACCCACCGGCGTGCAATTAAAGAAGGCAGCATAGTTATCAACCATGATTGGGTTAAAAACTAAGCATGCAGACTGTCGCATAACATTCAAGTTATAACCTATACGTCTGTAACGTGTTATGATTTTTCTGAACTGAAAAGAAAAATCATTAATTCCTATAAGTTTCTTGAATTTGTAAACCAAGTTACCATAAAATTCAGGTTCCGAAAGGCCCTCACTTAAAAGCGTCTTTAACCCAACATTATATTTGGAAATCAATTCATAGTGTCTACGATAAAATTTAGAAAAGGTTTTTCGAAGTTTATGATACCGATAGCCCTGTTGGAGAAGTTTTGCCGTTAAACATTTATTTCGAGCGTTGAAGTCTGTAACATGATTGCAGACTCTAGCAAACCTAATAAGTTGCGAAATATATACACCATAACAAGCACGACGAGGAACGTCACCATCCAAAAATGGAAAATTTACTATATCAAAATCAAAGTCATCGCGCTTATCATAAAGTCATCGCGCTTATCATAAATTTTAGAAGAAACAAATCCATTTGCAACAGAAAGATGTAGATCTAAAAAGGGGGCTTCGGTATCTGAGATATTGGCTTTGTTCAACTGAAGTTCAGGTGGATAAATTTGATTGACCATACCTTCAAAATAAGGGTTGTCAATGTTCAAAAGGTCATCGAGGTACCTAGATGTGGAATTAAAAGCCTCGATAACATCAGCTTGATTATCATGGTTAAGAGAATCCATGAAATCTCTTTCGTAGCAGTATAAAAATAGATCAGCTACGAGAGGTGCGCAATTTGTACCCATCGGAATTCCAACAATTTGTCTGTATAACTTGGTCCCAAATCTAATATAAATACTAGAATTTGTTTTCTATGTGAAAACTGATGTCTCCCCACTTTCTACGTGCATGTCCAAAATATGCAAGCAAGAGTTATAGTTCTTGTGCATCACATATCCTGTCATTCTGTTTTATAAGTGTACCAAGTTTCATTGAAATATCTCTTACGGTTTTCAAGTTAAAGAGGGGGCACGAAAATGTTTGGAAAATAATCAAAGGGAAATAAGTCCAAAGATATGAAAGCAAGAGTAATGATTCTTGTGCATCATGCTTTATAAGTGTACCATGTTTCATTGAAAAATCTCTAATGGTTTTTGAGTTATAGAGCAGACACGAAATTGAATGAAAAGTAATCAAAGGGAAATAACTCCAAAGATATAGAGTTATGGTTCTTTAGCATGACACATCATCTCATCGTGCTTTATAAGTGTACCAAGTTTCATTGAAATATTTCTTATGGTTTTCAAGTTATAGAGTGGACATGAAATTGTATGGAAAAATAATCAAAGGGAAATAACTCCAAAGATATGAAAGCAAGAGTTATAATTCTTGTGCATGACACATCGTATCATGCTTTATACGTGTACCAAGTTTCACTGAAATTTCTCTTACGGTTTTCAAGTTATAGGGTGGACACGAAATTGTATGGAAAATAATCAAAGGGAAATTACTCCAAAGATATGCAAGCAAGAGTTATGGTTCTTTAGCACGACATGTAATCTCATCGTGCTTTATAAGTGTACCAAGTTTCATTGAAATAACTCTTACGATTTTCGAGTTATAAAGCGGACACGAAATTGTATGGAAAATAATCAAAGGGAAATAACTCATAAAATACTCAAGCCAGAGTTATGGTTCTTGTGCATGACACATCGTCTGATCATGCTCAATAAGTGTACCAAGTTTTATTGAAAAATCTTAAACGGTTTCCAAGTTATACAACGGACACGAAATTGTATCGAAAATAATCAAAGGGAAATAACTCCAAAAATACTCAAGCCAGAGTTATGGTTCTTGTGCATGACACATTGTCTCGTCGTGGTCTACAAGTGTACCAAGTTTCATTGAAAAATCTTTAACGGTTTTCAAGTTATACAGCGGACACGAAATTGTATCGAAAATAATCAAAGGGAAATAACTCCAAAAATACTCAAGCTAGAGTTATGGTTCTTGTGCATGACACATCATCTCGTCGTGGTTTACAAGTATACCAAGTTTCATTGAAAAATCTTTAAGGGTTTTCAAGTTATAGAGCGGACACGATTTGTGACGGACAGACGGACAGACAGACGCACGGGGAAAAACAATATGTCTCCCGACCCTGTCGGGGGGAGACATAATTATCAAGGAGATAGGACAAGGCGTCGCACACATTCTGACATGACCAAAGTGTATACCGACTTTGGGGTGGGGTATGAAAGCCCCTGCCGAGCCGAGCTGAGAGAAAGACCCTGCCGAGCCAGGTTTTTGACTTATTATTGCTAAAAGCTGGATATCTTCATGGCAAATATTATACAGAATGATATTTTATAGCATTTGAAATGATTCGATATTATTGGAAACCTTTTACATAAACTCAGTTACGATAATTTGCCAAATTTATAGGATTTGATAGAAAATCTCAGCTTTTGTACCAGTCGAATAGAAAAATGCCATCAAATTTTGTTTTCAAATTATTCGTGACGAAAAATATCTTTAACATCTGTGCGATGTTATCTATTTCAACATATGAAATCATTCATTTTTGGTATTTTGAGTTAAATTGGCAATTACAAGTCAATAACCTGGCTCGGCAGGGTCTTTCTCCCAGCTCGGCTCGGCAGGGGCTTTCATACCCCACCCGACTTTGGTCAGAGGAAGTGAAAAAAGCCTTTCTGTCATTACATGCCAAATAAAGTGAACCATAGTTTTTAATGCATTCTATCAAATCCAGAAGTTTTTCTTTTATTAGATTATGTGGTAATGTTGTATACAGAGTAGAAAAATCATATGTGGACAAGCTTGTTGCACGGAACCCTCTTCACTTCAATTTACTGAGCACCTCACCAGAATTTTTTATTGACCAAAACCAATTTTTATTTGAAGTTTCATACACTGTCTCACAGTATCTTATAACATGAGATTTGATAGCAGTAAGACAGGAAGTTAATAATTTAGAAAGTTCAGTGGTAGTACAAGAGCTAGAATTTGCAATAAATCTAGCTTTGTATGGTCTTTTGTGAAGCTTAGGTAACCAATACATCGTAGGAAGTTTGTCTTGGCCTTCATTGACACAAACAGAAAACTTAACAGGTAAATCGTTTAAGTGGGCATTAACTACAGACACTTCATCAGTATCTGTCTCCAGATAAGCCCTGGTACCATCACGCTCCTGTTTTAAGGTGTTAACGTAGTGAAGCCTACAAACGACAACAACATTGTTTGCGGCTTTGTCTGCCGGAACCAAGACATACTTTCTATGAAATTTTTGGATACCCTGCTTCAAATGCCTAAATGACGATTTGGGTTTAGGAGGTAAAAGATTAGTATTTTGTGAATAAAACTTTTAAAATACGTTTATCCACGATAGTGAAGATACTTCTTTTCCATTCTTTAAGAGCATTATCCTCAACAACCTCTCGTTTACACCATCGATTACCGAAATCATTTAATGCAGATGCAATTTCCTCTCTACAATTGTCGAAATTAATGTAGGAAGGGAATCTATATTTCAGACCTTTAGAAACAATTTTGCGAATTCTAGAATCCGAAATTATTTTTAAATTTCCAGTAACTAAATGTCAGGCTGGTTGATAAACATATTTTGAATCTTTACAATCTCAAGACTTAGGAGTATTAGCATGGAAGCTAGTTGCTATGCTCGCCATTTAATTTTGATATTTCAGTTGGGGTTTATTGAAAACAAACACAAAATTCAGATTGCTTCAGCTGAGCAAAGAAAATTTGACAAAATATACATGGTTCATCAATCAGAATAGTATAATTATACCAGACTGTGTAATTCTACAATATTAAACATGTTATTTGTAAATTTGCTTTGCTCAGCTTGTTTTATTGGGACAAGTTTCATACATGTAGCATTAATATGTATCCATATGGTGCAAAGTGGTAACCAATATACATTTGGTTTAAAACTTAAGGAATGAAAACAATGAAACATGAAGAAATCATCTCACTTTTAAGATTAGTCAAGTATAAATCATAGAAGAGACTCAAAAACTAAAATATACCTTTGCTTAGTAGCCCTCGGTAAGTAATGCTTATTGTCAAAGTCTATATGCATGAACCTTTGATTGCTCATAAATACTGTAAATTCAGAAATGTTTGCGTGAACATAATTTTCAATATTATTTGCAAATCTGTTGCCTCGCAAATTCCAACTTCTCGCTAATAAAGACTTGAGCTAAATATACTGCACAAGTACTCACTTGGCTTGTGACTTCAATTCAGAAATAGAAAATTCTTGAAATAAAAGTCAAACAACCATTTCCAAACTTAGCCTTATTTCCAGGAATTTTCAGGCTTGTATCAAGCAGTCATTTATTTATTATTAACTTACAAACATCAAAATAATCATTTTTAAGCATGAGAAATTTCTTGCTCAGCAGAGTAAAGCGTGAAAAACACCAACATTATACCTGGTGATCACTGAATACGAGCAGTCTCATTAAGATACTGGTAGGTAACCGTATAATTTGGATAAAGCTTAACAATCCCTGTCAACAACAATAATTGAGCCGCCTCATGGGAAAACCAACAATCTGCATAGGCGAAAACAAAGACGCAGATCAGCTTCGCGGTATCCGCGAAGCTGATCAGCGCCTTTGTTTTCGCTACTCGGATAGTACTATTCCTCTTCTACTTAAATCCGAAATTTCAAGCTTCTAGCTCTTTTCTGTGCTTGTACAGGACGGTTTGTGTTGGACCTGTTCGGAAACCACATTGTTGGTTTTCCCACGAGGCGGCTCAATTATAACAACAATCTCTATATTTTAGGAGGATAATATATTTAGCACAATTATCAATCTTCCAAACGGTCCTCCAGGTGAATACAGACATTGATTATTATCAGACCTTTTTATTTTCAACAATTCTTCAGTCGCGTGGAGACAAACTAATTCCTGCCTGGGTGTTACCAGTGCTACTGACTCAGGGTTCCCACGCTCCAGCGGTTTCAAAATTCCCTGACATTTCCCTGACTTTTCCCTGACAAAAATCTAATTTTCCCTGACATTCCATCGACGTTTCAATCCAAAGTCCCCTTCTTATTCAATAATACTAAAGCTAATGTTTTGCATGAAATATCTATTAAGATGTAACATGTAACAGCTATAAAATTGCTCACATGGAATGTACTCATGAACAAACAAAACCCTTATTATTGTTAGTTTTTATCCAGCTTCTTTTGGAATGACTGTGAAGAGCATGTTTCTAATACTATCAGAATATCAGACTACATGTAAACATGATGCAATGAACTAAAATCATTCAAAAGGAGTTCCACCTACATTTGCATTGCTTGAGGTAAGGCAGTCCCTGCTGATCATCCCAGTCAATGGCTTTTCACTCCTGCTTGGACAGACAGCGGCTCAATACGAATCAAAACAGAGCATATATTCTACATTATATTGAACACATTTAAGTGATGCAAAATTTGAACCAACACAGGAGGCAATCCATTCTATTTTTATTACTCTTTAAACAATATCAAAGTTCTAAAAGAATTTACATGAACTCTTATATAAATATAAGGCTTAAAGCAAAAAGTTAAACATATGAGTCTGCCTTAATTAGCTCAGAAAAAACTGGCACACATGAAACTAGATCCCAATGGATGAAAATTCCCTGACAGTCTGCTCAAAATTCCCTGACATTTCCCTGACTTTTGCCTTATTTTTGAAATTTCCCTGACACTCATCAAAATTCCCTGACATTTCCCTGACTTTTGCAAAATTCCATTTTCCCCTGACTTTTCCCTGACGCGTGGGAACCCTGAAGTCTGTGAGTTTACAGTGTTTTGCTCAAGGACATGACAATAAGTGAGCCACCCCAGAAAAAACCAACAATCTGCATATGCGAAAACAAAGACGCATATCAGCTTCGCAGTCAGCGCCTTTGTTTTCGCTACACGGATAGTACACTTCATATTCTTCTTAAATCCAAAATTTAAAGCTTCTAGCTCTTTTCTGTGACTGTACAGGTCGGTTTGTGTCGAACCAGTTCGGAAACCATATTGTTGGTTTTCCCACGAGGCGGCTCAGGTATTGAACCCCAGCTTCTCGATCCGGGAGTCCTGTACCAAGTATATCTTTCCACTAGGCCCCTGCTCTCCCCAAATAAACAGTATAATGATAATGATATTTTGAAATAAAGCTATAACAATGTCACATTTTCTATTTATAAGCAAACAATTATGTTTAATAACAATAATCCTGTCTTCGCCTGGAGACAAATTTCTAAGAAAAGTCTCAAGTTTTAATTGAGCCGTGCCATCAGAAAACCAGATGTTTGCCTATCTAAAAACACAGACGCAGATAGGCTGTGCAGAAACTGCACAGCTGATCAGGACCTGTGTTTTCGTTACACAGATTGTAAAACCCCTCTTCTTCTTAAATCCAGAATTTCCAGCTTCTAACTTTCTGTGAATGTACATGCCACTTTGTATTGGACTTGGATGGTAATCCCAAAGACCTGTTTTCTCATGACAAGGCTCAATAGGGAACATGACCTGTTTTCATGCAGCTTCAATTACATTAAAATCAGAGTGTTTTAAGATTGCATCTTCAATTACTGCGAAATTAACTTGGAACTTTCTAGGAATAAAATCGTCAATAAACATAGTCCAATGATTAAACGAGAAAATTAAGAAGGAAATCAAGGAAATCAAACGCAGTGCACTGACTTTTTTTAGCTGTATCATGAGGCAAACTGTCTAATGGGTAGCAAACCAAGACAACAAGTGCTTTTTTGCTATATTTTAAGTACATCCCCTTTTAATAGAGATGCTCAAACCTCTTCTAACCTTCTGTGGCTGCACAGCCCAGTCAGTGTCCTACCAGTAGACTGAAACCCCAAGGACATGTTTTTTGTATGATGTGGCTCAATTAAGTGTTTTCAGTTATATCCAGTAATCCCAATGGTTATCCAGAAACAACCCACATGACTGAGAAAAGATACAGATGAAATTAATGACATGCTGCAGGATGCAGATACAAGTACCTGTTTGGGAACAACTTGCCATGCATTTTGGTAAATTGTTCCCAGACAGGTATTTACTCCTTTTCAACACTTACTGACACCATCTGCATTGGTTGCCCTCAATTTTATTGGTGGTCCTGGGATAATCAGTGTGGTAATACACAGAACAAGACGGGTCAGATTCCAGTGTCAGAATCAATGCAAGGATATGAAGCAGATTTTCCAGCAAAACAAATTCTGGCACTCTGGTTATAAAACATTTTTCATGCTCAACTCAGATGAGACTAAAATTTATCCTGCCTATAAATGTTAGAATGCCAACAGAGCAGGATAAATTACTGGCTTTGGTGATATAAACCTAAAATGACAAACTGAGAGCAATTTCAGCATTTATGAGCTGTTTGAATTCCATGCTCAGCTGAGTTGAGCATGAGTTGAGCATGAAAAAAGTTTTACAACCTGGTTTTACAACCTGGTGTAGAATTTAGAAGTCCTGGAGAAGAAATCTGGAATATCCAGTAGAAGAATATGTACCCGCATTCCAGGTCACAATATGTGACACTAGCTTAATTACAAGTAATATCCCAAGATGTATCTATGTTTATGAGTTTCTTTTAACCTGTATCGAAATTCCAGATCACAAAAAGATGTGGTTCTCGCTCCATAACATCCAAAGACATCTGTATGTGTACAAGTTCCTGTGAACCTGAAAAACAGTTATCAAAGTCACCTAAAGAACCTCTATTTATTTCATTGTTCAAGAAAAATTGTAAAATTGACGTTTTTTCTTTAAATAATTTTCACACTAAATCATGTACGAAAAATCTTTACATATTGCCCCTGCATTTCAAGCATAATTTCAAACTTAAATATGTATGACAGGGATCTCACTAGGATTTTGAAAACAGGAGTCTGGGACTCCTACAAAGGAAAAAGTAGAAGTCCCAGACAAAACTTAGGAGTCCCACTATAGAAACTCAATTGCAATCCTAATTTTTTTTTTCCACCGAAAAATCATAATATTTTGATACTTATAAACAGGGTTTGGGGATTCTATTTCTAAATACAAATATAGCAAAAGTGAGCAAAGCTCACATACCCCTGGCAGTAGCCATCAGAGTTCATACCACTTTGAGACAAAAAGCAGATTACAGAAAAAGGTATACATCTAGTCATCAAATGAATACCCAGGTGTACTGTCCGCTTCTACAAAGATCATAATCTTGTTTTCAGTAATAGAGTTGGTCATTCTGAACATGCATATAAAATTTGAAGTCTCTAACTCTTATACAGACTGAGCTGATATGATGGAAAAATTTCTCAGATAGAGAGAAAAATGGATAAATAAAGGGAATGATAAGCCAGAGATTGATGATTCTCAAATACACAATACAACTTGACATACCCAAGCTTTGTACCAAATTTTAAAATTCTAGGTTAAGTAGTTCCTGGGAAATCTTTGACACAAAAAGGTGCAAATTTGTATAGGAGTGACAGATGGGAAAAGAAACAAAGTAAAAAAAGAAGACAAAAGTTAACCACAGAATCATAATCTTGTTTTCAGTAATAGAGTTGGTCATTCTGAACATGCATATAAAATTTGAAGTCTCTAAGTCTTTTACAGACTTAGCTGATAAGATGGAAAAATTTCTCAGATAGAGAGAAAAATGGATAAATAAAGGGAATGATAAGCCGCAGATTGTTGATTCTCAAATACACAATACAACTTGACATACCCAAGCTTTGTACCAAATTTTAAAATTCAAGGTTAAGTAGTTCCTGAGAAATCTTTGACACAAAAAAAGTTTACAGACAGACAAACAGACGGAAAAAGCAAAAACTATATACCCCCTAATACTTCGTATGCCGGGGGTATAATAATATTGACCATGGCACTTATCCAAACCTTACTCTAACCTGATGGTATAAAATGACATGCTATCAATTGTAGTACATGTATTGGTTAAATTTCAGTTTTAAAGTAATGATTTACTTACAGTAAGTAAATCATTACTTTAAAACTTAAATTTGCCAATCCATTTTCTACAATTCTATCCTACTTGTTTTTTCTTCAAAGAAGCAATTTCACTGAAACACAAGTTCCGCTTACCTATGCATAATAGTTGGGTGAGAATAGTAGATCTGTTAGCACCACCAGTTGGCCGTCAGTGAATATGAGTTTGTGATCATTATGGTTTGGTGAGACAATATTTGCTTACCTATGCATAATAGTTGGGTGAGACCAGCAGATCTGTGAGCACCACCAGTTGGTCGTCAGTGAACATGAGTTTATGGTCGTGCCAATTGTCATGGTGCGTTCGCCGAAAGTTGGACAATGATTTCTTCACTGTGGACTGAATTGAAAAACAAAACCTTTCATTTTCATCAAAATAATGCATACAATATAGATCGCGCAATATTTTTGTCACTCTTTGTCATTTGCAAATGACATGCACTGTCCTGTGAACAGAACCTGGAACAAGGGTTACCAATGACATAACAAATTCAATTATTATTATATCTAAGCAACAGTGACTGTAACTTTTTTATGCATACGGTGTAGTCCGGTAACATTGCGCACCTAAGGTATTTCAAGCCTGATCAGACGTGAAATATAAACGCTGACTAACATGACTTACCATGAGACTTTTTAGTGATTCAATAATCATAATATCATAACATAAAATGTTAGCAATTCCCATCAGCTATAGAAATATCGTGGCTGAAACATATGAACCCCTTGGAAAAAAATAGAGGCAATTTGTCCCCTAACATTGCGCACTTCCAAATCAAATGTATATTTTATAGAAACTTGCAATTTATTCACAGCAGTTGCATTTCTGTCAACATATATGAAAGCCATGTAACAAATTACTAACAAAGAGATAAAGAAAAAATCACGCTGTCTATGATGGCACAAAAATGTCACCACACAGTATTTCAAAATTAAAGAAAATCACGTAATGGTGCTAAATTGTTCAATCAGAATGGAAGGAAAATCATTTTTGTCTTCAAATTAATCTTGCACACTCTTGTTGATGTAACAAATGAGAAAATAACACTGGTAGTCCAATATTGTTTGAAATCTGGTTGGCATGCCAGGTGCGCAATGTTGCGGGCCGCGCAATGTTAGGGGACTCGACTGTATTTAAAAAATAATAAACCATCAAAATGATGTCAATAAAACCCCTTGCACAATAAAACTGTTGCATGCTAGGTGGGTCAGACTAACTTTTAGGGTACCACAAATTGCAACAGAAGCTTTTTTGTATCTGAGCGAAGGTTCCACATGTCATATTCAACATACTAAAAGTCCTCAAAACAAATCTAACGGGAAACGATAATATTGCAAATTAAATTTGTTCCTTATACTGATCATCTTTTCTATCTCGCGACGGCTCCTGTAAGTCACCGTAGATGGTTATTCTCTCCCTTTGACCAGCTTCCGGTCGGACCATATTTTTCAGTACAGACGATTTGGAAAATAAAGTTTACGTTATTTTCTCTCTCTAAACACACAGGTGAGTACTTTTTGTATTTCATTATGTTAATCGAACTATATATGAACGTCGCACAAAGCCGTTTGATGCTAAAGTGATCCTAACCGAAAGAATTTGCACACTGATCGCCGGTGTCACATATTTTCGCGACATCGATGTACGCAACTTCTGTTTTATTATTTTATTTTTAATTACACCAAAAATCGATGTAAACCATTATAAGTGGTATAAAATTACCAAAGAATGTTGGTTTTGCGAAAAAAAAAATTTGATAACACATTTTATAAAAACCGCTACGCTCAAATTTTAAAAGTACGGAAGCACAGTGGTGCCATCGTAAAATTATTTTTTCAGGCGGTTTTTCAAACAATGCTCGCCGAATTTTTATTAATCTGTTAGCAAGTGGTGTGTTTTTGTTTGATAATATCGATATGAATTAACTAAATTTTCAAAAGTAATTATTTTTACGCTACCAGATATAAAGAAACAATTGTTTTGTGCGTTATAATGTACATGTAGTTCCCAACCACCATTTCAATCAGTGGCAATTGAATGTCACTGTTGAGAATTAACTCATTACAAACACACCCGTGTAATAGATCTATACAGATTTTTGTTAAGGTGTAAAAATTGAAAATTTTCAGCATTTTTTTTTCTTATTTTTGCTCAAAACATAGGTTGTGGGACATAGGTTGTGGACACACGTTAGAACCGCCTCAACGAGGCGGTTCTAACGAGTACCACAATCTATGTTTTGGAGCTAAAATAAGAAAAATAGGTTTACCACTGCATACCCCAGTTTTACTTTATGAAAGTGGGGTTTAAGGGGGTATTCAATACACGGACATCCTGTCGAAATGTTTTTGGGCAGAATGTCTACTATATTCTCTGTTTTCAGAATTATAAGTTTCATTTTACTATATTTTACAGTGAGTAAAGCAATGCTGTGATGTGACCACATTCTCTAAGATGTAGCACCTTCAAATAGACAGGGTTCAAGATCCAGGCTTTCACCATGGGGTAGGTACATAAGGCATGTATTATTTAATGCATAGTCATTGAAATATTCATCTAGTAACATTTGTAACATTGGCAAATATGTTGAATATTTACTCTCCTGCCTGTTTTCAGAATCACCAATTTTATTCTACTTTATTTTACAGTGACTGGAGCCATACCACAGACACAATCACAAAGATATAGCAGATTAAAACAGACAAAAAGATTCAGACTTCTAACATGAGGTGGGTAGTATTTAAAATGTATGCCATATTTCTTTAAGTAGTTAAATATTCATCTAGTAAAAATGAATATGAAAACATTAAATTTCAAAGAAACATTATATAACTACATTTATTTATTTATTTATTTATTTATTTATTTATTTATTTATTTTGTTTACAATTATGCAAAGAAAGGTTTCCCTTTTCCAGTATTTTGAGGTATACTTTTTGTTGTTTCAGCAACAAGGAAAATTGCTGTGTTATTTGCTCAACTGTGGATGATAGACCAACTTCTGTACTTGGACAGAAAGGATGCCAAAGTCTAATGTCAGCCAGTGAGAAAAATGGTAAAGTGTCATTTGTCATCGAAATCTCTCTCTCTCTCTCTCTCTCTCTCTCTCTCTCTCTCTCTCTCTCTCTTCTTATTGTGTGTGTGTGTGTGTGTGTGTGTGTGTTCCATACAATACAATACAAAACAATATAATATGATGTAATTAAATAGTTGAATAAGATATATGTGTAAGGCACGAGAGGATGCATAAAGCCTACAGCAACTTATATACAGGTGGACACTAAATAGACTTTGGATAATTCAGAAGAATTCATCCAAGAATTTGATAGGCGACGTAGATTAATTTAATATATGAGAGCATGTTTATATTTATATTTTTTCAGGTGAATCGTTGACGGTATCACCTGGGCAAGTTGTTCACACAGAATGTAGACGTTTGTACTGCCACCCAAATCAAACAAGAGAAACACCCTCAAAAGAGAACTTGAAACCAGTTTTAAGTCCAAATACTCGGGCGTCTGTTGAAAATAAATTCAGTTTTCAGACGAAGTGTTTCTTTTGTGGTACACCTGCTAAATTAAATAACAGAAAACGAGAACTAGACGTTTTTGAGGTACGGACACTAAAATTTCAAGACACAATTAGGGAAAAGTGCTTAGAAAGAAATGATGAATGGGGAAAAACAGTTCTTGGACGCCTTGAATATGCCCAAGACCTACCAGCTGTGGAGGCTCGATATCATCAGACATGTAGTGCTAACTTTAGGAGCAGTCGTAATATCCCTACTCAGTATCAAACTTCTTCAGAAGTAACGGTGAACAAAAAGGGTCGCCCTAGCCAGATTTCTAGTGAAAAAGCTTTCCATGAAGTTATTAAGCACTTTGAAAATAATGAAGACAAGCAAGTTACAGTAAATGACCTCATAGATAAAATGGCTGAGTTTTGTGTTGCGCCATATGGTTTTACGTACATGAAAAAGAAAATTCTTGAGCACTTTGGTGGCACAGTGATCACAACAGAGCTGAATGGTAAACATAATGTTGTGACATTTAAGAGCAAAGCAGATGCAATATTACATTCATTTTACCAGAGGAACAATAAACAAGATATGGAGTGTGAAAAAAGAGCTGTCATTAAAACTGCTGCTAATCTGATAGTGAATGATATTAAATCACTAAGTAGCTCAAAAGAAGTGTACCCAAATCCTGAAGAACTGAAGTCATTAGATGATAATAGTAACTTTGTTCCAGACAGCCTCCAATCATTCTTGAAAGAAATAATTAACCATAAGCACTCTGATAAAAAGGTTATATCAATTGGACAGGCAATCATCCAAGCTTGCATGCCAAGAGGCATTATTGCACCTCTTCAGATCGGATTGGGAGTTCAAATGCATCATCTGTTTGGCTCCAAGCTCTTAATTGAAACTCTGAACAGTATGGGATTCTGCTCATCATATACAGAAATTCAAAAGTTCGAGACCAGTGCAGCATCATGTAGGGGTACAAGTTTGGATTTATCAGATGGACAGTTTGTACAATATGTAGCTGATAATGTTGACCATAACACAGGGACTCTGGACGGACATAACACGTTCCATGGTATGGGGATAATTGCTGCAGTGACACCAAAAGTATCAACATCAAAACCAGTACCAAGAACTAATGCTTCAACTGAAGATCTTGTAGCTGTTGGTAAAGTTAATATACATTTCTATAGACAACCTGGAAACAAAATGGAGCAGATGATATTCAGAAAGTTAATAGACCTTACACACGTTGAAGATGCAACTGAACAGTTTGAATTTCTCCTGAAAATCTCAAGGCCACTCAAATACAACTTACCAAGTTGGTCGGGTGTTATGCACATGGTACAACATGGAAATTATCCAGGACAGTCATCTGTGGCGTTTTTGCCTATGCTTGATCTCAACCCAAGTGATATGTCATGTGTATACTCTACTCTTCATTATGTTGCTGCACATGCCAGAAAATTGAAAGTGACACCAATACTTACATTTGATCAGCCACTGTTTTGGAAGGCATTTTGTATTATAACAAATGAACCAGATAATAGTGAGATAAAGTCAGTAATTGTACGGCTTGGTGGTTTCCATACAGAAATGAGCTTCCTTGGGTGCATCGGGCATTTGATGGAAAATTCTGGCTTGGAAGAACTTCTGGGTACTGTGTATGCCCCAAATACTGTAAGTCATATGCTTTCAGGAAAAGCAGCAGCTAGGGCAATCAGAGGCCACTTTCTAATTGATGATGCACTGAATATGATACTTATGAAAGACGTGATGTCAAGTTCAAGTCCAGAAACAGAAACAGAAATTACAGGAAATGAAGAGATCAGTGATGTCAGTGTGATTAATGATAGGGATCCCGAGCTAGAGAATTCAAATAAGGTTGAAGCTGAAAAAGTTGGTACAGAGAAAACTGATAGTTCTGCTATAATCATTGAGACAGATAAACAAAGTGACCAGAACGTGATTGAAAAGAACATTTCTGATAGTGAATACATAAATCAATTGTTTGATAAGGTGTTAGCAAAAGAAATCAGTCCTGAAGCAATAAACGGTGATCAGACAATACAAAAGATTCTGAATGGAATAAGATTAAGGAAGTTAGCCCTCAAGGATTCAAGAACAGCTGGCCTGTGGTTTCAATACATGGAAATGATAGATCTTCTGAGACAATTCATCAAAGCTGAAAGGACCGGAAACTGGGAGCTTCATCGGCGAAAGTAACTTAGCTGATGTTATTGTGGATTCGCCCCTTATAAGGCTATTGACTGCCTTAAGATTTGACCCAAATACAGATCCTTTAAGTTCTTTTCAACAGATGGGACCATAACTATCACTAGGCGTAAAGAACATTGTGTCGATATATCACATTCGATAGGCACATTATATGTTTAAAACTACCTGTTTTTCTGTTTTTCCTGCGTTTTCTCGCGTAAAAAACACAGCCGCCATGTTTTCCCGCTTTACTGTTCTAAAATACTAAAACACGGTACTGGATAAACATACCGGTTCCGGGTCATTTCGGCCCATAGCCATTTCGGCCCATGACCATTTCAGCGTCACGACTTCATGCCAAGCGATGAATCCACCCAGTATTATGAATTTTCGAGAAATGTGGTTAATGCATCTTTATATATAACAATGATAGAAACTCCATATATAGTACATCTATATAGTCGGTGCATCCACATTTTGACAAAATACATAGATATTACAGGGGATAAATAGGACAGTGTGGAATACTATCGATGATAGAAACTCCATATATAGTACCTCTATATTGCGGTGCATCCACATTTTGACAAAATACATAGATATTACAGGGGATAAATAGGACAGTGTGGAATACTATTGATGATAGAATACTCCATATAAAGTACCTCTAAATAGTCGGTGCATCCACATTTTGACAAAATACATAGATATTACAGGGGATAAATAGGTCAGTGTGGAATACTATCGATGATAGAAACTCCATATATAGTACCTCTATATTGCGGTGCATCCACATTTTGACAAAATACGTAGATATTACAGGGGATAAATAGGACAGTGTGGAATACTATCGATGATAGAATACTCCATATATAGTACCTCTATACATGGAGTTTCTATCATCGATAGTATTCCACACTGTCCTATTTATCCCCTGTAATATCCTTGAAAATTGTCAAAATGTGGATGCACCGCAATATAGAGGTACTATATATAGAGTTTCTATCATCGATAGTATTCCACACTGTCCTATTTATCCCCTGTAATATCTATGTATTTTGTCAAAATGTGGATGCACCGCGTATATAGAGGTACTATATATGGAGTATTCTATCATCGATAGTATTCCACACTGTCCTATTTATCCCCTGTAATATATATGTATTTTGTCAAAATGTGGATGCACTGACTATATAGAGGTACTATATATGGAGTTTCTATCATCGATAGTATTCCACACTGACCTATTTATCCCCTGTAATATCCTTGAAAATTGTCTACTATATATGGAGTTTCTATCATCGATAGTATTCCACACTGTCCTATTTATCCCCTGTAATATCTATGTATTTTGTCAAAATGTGGATGCACCGCGTATATAGAGGTACTATATCATATATGGAGTATTCTATCATCGATAGTATTCCATCCCCTGTAATATCTATGTATTTTGTCAAAATGTGGATGCACTGACTATATAGAGGTACTATATATGGAGTTTCTATCATCGATAGTATTCCACACTGACCTATTTATCCCCTGTAATATCCCTGTATTTTGCCAAAATGTGGATGCACCGCCTATATAGAGATGCATCCACATTTTTCATTTTTTTCCATTATATGTTGTATTTCTTCAAAATGTGGATGCAGAGCCTATTCCATTCAATTTCATGAATTTTCAAGAAATGTGGATGCATCGCTATATATAGCAATTTGATATTGAGTTTCTATCATCGATAGTATTCCATATTAGGCAAAAATGCACAAGGTGTAGATGCTGATGTTATTGTGGTTCCGTCTTTTATATAGGCATGCAGCCACATTTTGAAGATATACGACTTTATAGTTAAATCGGAAAATGTGGCTACGTATCTATATAGGCATGCAGCCACATTTTGAAGACAAACGACTCTATAGTAAAATCGGAAAATGTGGCTACATCTCTATATAGGCATGCAGCCACATTTTGAAGACAAACGACTTTATAGTAAAATTGGAAAATGTGGCTACATCTCTATATAGGCATGCAGCCACATTTTGAAGACATACGACTTTATAGTTAAATCGGAAAATGTGGCTACGTCTCTATATAGGCATGCAGCCACATTTTGAAGACATACGACTTTATAGTAAAATCGGAAAATGTGGCTACATCTCTATATAGGCATGCAGCCACATTTTGAAGACATACGACTTTAAAGTAAAATCGGAAAATGTGGCTACGTCTCTATATAGTCATGCAGCCACATTGTGACCTTTTTACCAATAATCTAGGTCAACCCTCCCTTGTGCAGGATAGTGCTAGATTTTACCAACAAGATGGACAGTGGAGGCCAGTACAGGTTTTTAGTAATTATATGTAGAAGCTAGGAACCAGACCTTCTTTTTTGCGACATCCACAAAAACATCAGCTAAGTTACTTTCCCCGCTTCATCTAAAATCAATGCAAGCCATGCTCCCATACTTCGCTGCAGCTGGGCATAACCTGTATCTCAAGTCTAGCTACCTGTACCTACAACAGATGACAGAACTCAAGAAAACAAATCCAGAAGTTTACAAGCATTTCAGCTCTGGTAATCATGTTATAAGGCGTACGGATAAATTTTGGGCTGGACTCTCTACTGACCTTGTGATAGAGCAGGTACTTATGCGCAGTGTTAAGACTGTTGGCGGAATGACTAGAGGACGTGGTATGAGCGAGTCTCAGAGGGCCCAGTGGCTCCTATCTATGCCAGCATGTGCAGAAATAAATAATGCCATGCAAGAATTCACTGAACAGATAGACGACAGTCAAGAGCAACATAAAGACATGTTTGAAGCAAGAATTAAGAGAGACAGTAAAGATCGCAACACATTCTTGGACTATCTTAACGACAGAAATCCATTTGCAGATCAAAATGAAAACAGTCTTAGAAATATCGAAACAGGAGTGTTAGCAGACAGTTGTGTAAATGTAGACAATGCCAAAACTATAGGTCTCCAGGTTATAGAAGATATGGAAAACAAGAATGTTTCTGACTATGTATTTAGAAAGAAAAACCAGGCTGTGACCCTTGGAAGTAAGCACAACATAAAAGTAGATGGCGAAGAAGTACATGTTGATTCACAACTCCTATTCCAGCGCCTCGTAGCTGTGTCAGAAAGTGCTCAAGACGATGTTGAAGATTTGTTTAGGTATGAACTTTGTAGCCATCCTTCTTCACTGTTTGATACGTCAGGACTACTAAGAGCGGCAAATAAACCTTCACTGTCCAACGCAATATGGCAGCTCGGAACTTGTGGAGTTGATGAAATCGCACAAGAGAATGTCAATTACGTCCTTGATGGTGGGTCACTCATTCACAGAATACCATGGGCATATGGGGCAAAATTTGATTCTATCTGTGAAGATTATGTCAACCTTGTTGTACGAAATTATGGCCTACCACACATTGTATTTGATGGATATAACAATGGTCCAACAACGAAAGACATAACACATGCTCGTAGAACAAAGGGTATCGTGGGAACAAGAGTGATATTTGATGGACGAACAACTTTTAAGTCAAAGAAAGACCAGTTTCTGTCAAATGAAGACAACAAAAATGATTTTGTAAACCTACTAGGTACGCACTTGAAAGACAAGGGATGTAGAGTAACCCATGCACCAGATGATACAGATGTCCTGATAGCACTGACTGCAGTAACTGAGGCGAGGAATGCTCCGACAATAGTGATTGGGGAAGATACTGACGTTCTTGTTCTCCTTTGTTATCATGCTGGTGATGCTGCACATGACCTTTATTACACGTCTGATGTAAAAAGTGGAACAAAGAAAAAGAAAATTTGGGACATAAACAAAACAAGACAAACTCTAGGCTCTACAATTTGTAGGTTACTACCAGTTGTACATGCATTTTCTGGGTGTGACACCACATCACATATATATGGTGTTGGTAAAGGGGTTCTTCTAAAGAAAGCCATACAGGACAGTTGGTTCAGGGATCAGTTATCCGTCTTTGTCCAGGATGTATCACATGACCGTGTAGAAAATGCAGGAGAAAACATATTTGTTAGTTTGTTCAGTGGTGATGCCGACCAAAGTTTAAATAGCTTGAGATTTCAGAAATTCATTTATAAAGTAAATACAAGTTCTACGTGTGTCCAAGTGAGAAGCCTTCCACCCACTGAAGCAGCCGCAATGCTACACAGCTTCTGGGTATATCTACAAGTACAAACCTGGATAGGGAAGAGTAAACAACCAACAGAATGGGGCTGGTGCATCCAAAATGGAAAACTGAACCCAGTGAAGACACATTTGCCTGCTGCACCTGAACGATTACTCAAGATCATCCATTGCAACTGTAAGCTCAATTGTGACTCGAAACGGTGCACATGCAGGAAACATGGTTTGCCTTGCTCAGCAGGTTGTGGTGAATGCCGTGGTATAGGCTGCAGCAATGTGTATTTCATTCAAGATGATACAGAAATAGACTAACACAAGGTGCTTATACCAATATGAACTCGGTAATTGGAAAACCGTATCTTCGGAATTTCCGACAGGTCTGAAACCAACTAGGCTGCACAGCCTTAAGGTGAAACACACAGAATTAAGTTATAAGAGAAATGTAGTAAAATTACATGCAGATCATGTGGAAACTGCGAAACTGGTCCGTCCTGTTTATGAGCCTAAGATTCTGTCTTGTTTTATTGTTTTACGTCCATGGACAAAAGCTAAGGTCATGTAAGACGGTCAATTATCTTAAGGTCACTTATCTTACTACACTAAGTGCATATTTTACACTACTAAATGAAATACGCTCTTCTTGAATCAACAGAAGAGAAAGAATAGGCATTTAAATATTTTCATGAACAAATCGACCAGAAGTGTGTTGGGCACGTGGATCGGCCGTATGTTCGCTTCACAATTCAAATTGGACAACATACTGATTGATACTTGGTTTTACTGTGCCCTGGCTAACAGACAAGTGTGAGCATGAATGATAAAGAAATAGCTTTCATATTCAACAAAACAAATAATAAATAGAAGAGCATGGTTCTTCTATATTTAAATTTATTAAAAGTCCTTAACTGTAAAACCATGGAAAAATAAGTGGGTGGGGTAATCGTATACACGGATATAATTTACATGTATATTGAAATCAAAATATGCCATTACACTCTGTTTATGCTTTCTAATGACTTCTAACATTGCTGATATTATAGATTGCATTATCTGATCGATTTCTAATACTAAAGTGACTAACTAATGTCAATATCCGTCATTTATCAGTAGAAATGTACTTTCATTTTGTAGACCATAGGTGCCCGATTCATATCAAAAATTTTCACATTTCCCATGATGCAACATTTGAGGACTTTTTTTCTGAGATACTTAGAGGATTAAATATTGTAAAAATAAACTTTTCGTTTCTGTTGCAATTTGTGCAAGGTTTCACCCCGATTCGGGCTAGACTGACTCGACTATGCAGTTATTGCTCAAAACAAATAGTTAGCACATTTTAGAAAGAAAAAAAATAATGTAAACTTTCATGATAAAGAATCACCATAATATTTACCTGTATTGGTTGCGGGTCATTCACATGATTGCTGAGGTCCATTAAAATCTGGGGCATGAACTCGGGCACATCGTATGGGTAGGCCTCTACATACGCACACAGACCCAGAACACCCGCATGCCGCTGTATAACGTTTTGTGTTGGTATGGTTTCTGACTTCTTCCGTTTCTTTAACTTTGTAGCACTCAACCTCTCAAAATGAGACTAAAATTAAAACAAACTACACAGTACTAAATGAGTCAAGAGAAACACTTGTGGTTGGAAATTTTAAGAAGAACAAAATTTAATGGTCAGAATGTAAGGCTACATTCTGCATGAGCAGTTTTAACCCATGATTCCACTTTTGTTGAAGTAAAACAAACTTGTGTCAATTTGGCTCAAATATAATTTTAACTTAAAACACAATGCTACATGCAGAGCAGGCAGACAGAAAGATAGATGGATTGAAGGACAGACAGACAGACTTACCAACATATCGTTATCCATGTCCATGTAACCACAATGCAGTAGTCCACTCAGGGTAACTGAAGCTGTTTCTCTAACCTGAAAAATCACAAAATATGATGAGCTATAGAAAGCTAAGTTTTTCCAGGATATGGTTCAATATGTGCTGTGTCATGAACTAAAATGAATTGAATTGATGCTTAACATCCCAGTCAACAGCTATGGTCATGTCAGGACATTGCCTCCATTTTATTGGAACCAAAATTAAGATATAACATCCAAAAAGTGCTTTGAATCTAATCAACCAAGTATGCTAATAAGGCTTATATGTATGGATAGTTTGACTTGAATTGCTACCCTTCCTGCCCCCCCCCCCCCCCCACCCAGTATGTGTAGTGCCAAAAAGGTTAGACGATCAAATGATTCAGAACAAAATTAAACTCAGCAACCTTAACCTCTTGCCCATGGGGCCACCAGTCTAATAAATGACTCAACCTTAATAGCAAATCATGCAAATGCTATAATACTACCCGAGGCAAAACTATGTGGCAAAACACCTGGAGAGGAAAGAGAGCCAAAGCTACTGAGATTGACAGGTACAGTTTACTAGACAATGGCGAATCACTAAGAGATCTACCGCTATTATTTTAAACACGACCATGGGAATGTTAATCTATTTGATACTAAGAACATCTAACATATCTCAGCTTTACAGGAAAATAATAATTTTTATTCATTCAATTTCTTAATGGGAGATAACTCTGTTGATATGATACCTCCTGCATTAGACAATGACGAACCAAACTCGACAATGGCGAATCAATTAGCCTATAGCCCAAAAGAAACTATTTTAGAAGGGAATTTTTGCACACAAATGGTGCCATCATCATGCGTGCCTAAATGGTGTTCGATGATATTGTGTTAATTTGCTTTTGTGCTTTACGTTAACTGTCAACAGCAAATGCCATATCGGAAAGGTCAATTTTACCGATTTAAGCATGTCTTATTGCTTTAACGAATAAATGTAAGCCTAAAAGCAAGATGGTTAAACCACGACTTGCACCAATATTAGTTACGCAATTGACCATACCAAATGGTTCCAGGGCAAGCCTTCAAAAGGTAGATTATCAGTACTTTGTGCACATTCTTTTCACCACACAAAGTATGATTCGCTATTGTCGAATTTACATGTACATCTTTCCCCGCTTCACATCTACCTTCAATGTCAAAACTTTTATCAAAAACATGCATATTGCACAACTAGGGATATTAGGCATTAAAATAATGCAAAAGTGGCCATCATCAAATGCTAAGAAACGAGGTATGAAACGCATTTTATCTGAATGTTACATTTTGTGGAACAATAAACTAGGCATCTTAGTTAAGGGGTCAAGCGTTTCAGCAATCCTGATTTTATTGTCCGGTGGAATTTTGACTCCATTCTTTTACCAAACCCCAAGGCTTAGATGAAAGTAAATGACTGAGTTATAAAATAAATAATGATTTTGTCTAAGTTTCAAGAAATTCTGCAATATCTTTACGAGTGGTTCGCCATTGTCGATGATTCTCTATTGTCGAGTTCACTGTACTTTGAATAAAAATAAAGGTTGTCTTTGAGCTTATCTATACTGTTACCATAAATACGTTCAAAGAAACAATAATGACAGTTTAGAAGAGACTAGTTTATGAAACTGAACTAGACCATTATTATCATCACCATTATCATTGCAACCACCATCACAATCATCATCATCATCATCATCATCATCATCATCATCATCAACAAAATAATTTTCACAATAGATTTTAATATTGTTTTACTTATTTTACGAAGATCTTTCCTTAACCAGAGGACCAATGGTCCTGTAAACGCTCACCTGAGACCTGAGATATATATATGTACCAATAAACTTGTTAGACTAGAATGGTACAATGCATGTATATAACCCTAGGGCAAGGTCAGAATAACTCCTGGAGTCAATGTCTTTTTCAAATCATAAAAATTCAGTCCATTTGCCAAATAACTGCAAGTTTTGTCCTTCAAATGACATTTTAACAATTTTCTCCATTCAAAGGGATGGGCTATATAAGTTGACCTTGCCGTGAAATAGGTCAAGGTCATCCCAGTGTCATGATTTATATAAATTTTGTAGACCTCTGTTCCTTAATGCTTCATGCCAAGTTTCAAAATCATTGGACTTCTGGTTCTGAAGAAGAAGATTTTTAAAATTTTTTGCTATTTATAGCCATGGTGGCCATCTTGGTCATGTGACCTTGACCATTTATATAAACTTTCATTTCCTCTTCCTAAGGATGCTCCACATAAAGTTTGGCTTTGATTGGCTAAGCAGTTTCTGAGAAAAAGCTGTTTGAATATTATGGTCATCTACATGTATATAGCTCCGGGGCAGGGGCAGACAACCCCTGGGCCTAAAATATTTTCATAAGCATAAATCTTCTGTCCATTTGCTCATTCCTAGCAAGTTTTCTGCCATTACATGACATTTTCCTATTTTTTCCCATTCAAATGCATGGGTGACCTAAGTTGACCATGCCGTAAAATAGGTCAAGGTCATCTCAGGGTCATGATTTATATAAACTTTGTAGAGCTCCATTCCCAGATGCTTCATACCAAGTTTCAAAATCATAGGCCTTCTGGTTCTGAAGAAGGATTTTTAAACGTTTTTGCTATTTATAGCCATGGCCGCCATCTTGGTCATGTGACCTTGACCATTTATACAAACTTTCATTCCCTCTTCCTAAGGATGTTCAACACAAACTTTGGCTTTGATTGGCCAAGTGGTTTCAGAGAAGAAGATGTTTCAATATTATGGTCATATACATGTATATAGCCCCGGGGCAGGGGCAGACAACCCCCTGGGCCCAAAATGTTTTCTTAAACATAAATCTTCTGTCCATTTGCTCATTTCTAGCAAGTTTTCTGCCATTTAATTACATTTTCCTATTTTTTCCCATTCCAATGCATGGGAGACCTAAGTTGACCTTGCCGTAAAATAGGTCAAGGTCATCTCAGGGACATGATTTATATAAATTTTGTAGAGCTCCATTCCCAGATGCTTCACACCAAGTTTCAAAGTCATAGGCCTTCTGGTTCTGAAGAAGAAGATTTTTAAACGTTTTTGCTATTTATAGCCATGGCGGCCATCTTGGTCATGTGACCTTGACCACTTATATAAACTTTCATTCCCCCTTCCCAAGGATGTTCAACACAAACTTTGGCTTTGATTGGCCAAGTGGTTTCAGAGAAGAAGATGTTTGAATATTATGGTCATATACATGTATATAGCCCTGGGGCAGGGGCAGACAATCCCCAGGGTCTAAAATTTTCTATTAACATTAATCTTCTGTCCATTTGCCTATTCCCAGTAAGTTTTACCCATTAAATAGCATTTTACCATTTTTTCCCATTCAAATGCATTGGCGACCTAAGTTGACCTTGCCGTAAAATAGGTCAAGGTCATCATAGGGTCATGATTTATATAAACTATGATGGGCCCGCCTCCCCGATGCTACATACCAAGTTTCATGGAAATCGGCCCACTGGTTCTGGAGAAGAAGATTTTTAAAGGCTTTTGCTATTTATAGCCATGGCGGCCATCTTGGTCATGTGACCTGGACCATTTATATAAACTTTCGTTCCCCCTTCCTAAGGATGCTCCACATGAAGTTTGGCTTTGATTGGCCAAGCGGTTTCAGAGGAGAAGATCTTTGAAATTGTGGACGACCGATGACGACGGACTACGGACGGACGCCGGAGCATGGGTATACTATAAGCTCACCTGTGAGCCTTCGGCTCAGGTGAGCTAAAAATCAATACTCCCTTTGACAGCGTTTATGGTAAGATCAAAGTTACATTTACTGTTATGTTTTAGGGACATGTCAATCATCTAACTTGGTCTCTTTGATGTTTGATTTTTTACTGGATAGGCCACTTCCCAGTAGGACTGCTTTTGTTTTCTGGCCACCTGGTCTGCTCCTGGGTAGCTTGGGGTGGAGTTTGGCTGCTCTAGCTGGCATAAATAGTCTTGTTTTCAATTTCCCA
Organism: Rugalucina vietnamica; assembly: GCA_964017185.1. Classification (NCBI taxonomy): domain Eukaryota; kingdom Metazoa; phylum Mollusca; class Bivalvia; order Lucinida; family Lucinidae; genus Rugalucina; species Rugalucina vietnamica. The sequence goes on from OZ024872.1 coordinate 15,649,134, forward strand.
AAAATGTCAGGATCCAACAAGTGTAGAATGTAAATACTTTCCATTCAGTCGGGAAGGGATGTTCACTTTCAGGTTTTGTCCCTTTCAAGCCGAAAGAAACTCCAAACATTTGGAATCGAACCTAGGACCTCCGGTCGCATAGCGACCGCGAGCGCTCTAACCACTGACACTGTATGGTTTACCTTGTGACTAGATCAAAAGAGATTTTAACACACATCGGTGCGCATCACTTTACCAATTGAAATGGTCAGGCAGCTTATTTTTGTTTGATTTCGCTTAGCATTAGTTATATCGAGAAATTAAGTAAAAATTATATAACAATTCAAAGAATAATAAAATAATTGAAATATTTCCGATAAAATATCAAAAACATAGCATCTTTGTTAATTATTAAACAGAAAACTATTTTTAGCCTATCAGGGGAAGTAACTGCAAATCAATATTGACAAGTACTAGCTTTGTAAAGAGTTTGTAAGGATTGCAAATTTTTTTACTGTTGCTATTGATTTTTTGAAAGATTGTCTGTCCCATTCAGTAAACCATATTGATACAGTTGCATTGACTGTTGGTGTTCAGCTTCAGGATTTTAAAACAGAGGCTCTGCAACTCTCAAAGGTGTGGCATAAAAGCCCAGGCCAAGCCGAGCTTTGGATTAAATTCAAAACTTGACCATATAAGCTTAAATTTGACCATATAAACTTTAAATGTCTTAAATCAGTGATTTATATAATAATATATATGTCTCCCCAGATCCCTTAAACGGAAGTTAAACCCATGGTAGGGCCCCACCACTCGCCGAAACTGCAATACTTCGAACTGGTCATCACAGATAAGATGTAGCACTGCCTCTCTGACATGCTCCTGGTATTCTGGTGCTTTATTAATGCTTTCAATTGCATTTTCCTTATATATTTTCCTTAGAAAGAAGCCCCCCCCCACCCCCCCCCCCCCCCAAAAAAAAAAAAAAAAAAAAAAAAAAAAAAAATCTAACTTGAACCCCAAATACCTCTAACTGGTCATCACAGATAAGATGTAGCACCGTCTCTCTGACATTTTTTGGTAAATTGAAAACAAGACTATTTATGCCACCCCAAGCTACCCAGGAGCAACCCAATCCCACCTTCCCCCATACCTCTAGTTGATCATCACAGATAAGATGCAGCAGAGTTTCTCTGACATGTTCCTGGTATTCTGGTGCCTTATTACTTGTTAACATGATTTCAATAGCATTATTCTTATAAAGCCTAGAAAGAGAACCTCCCCCTCCACTCCGTTGGAATAACCCAACCCAAAATACTTGTAATTGTTCATCACAGATACAGATAAGATGCAGCACTGTCTCTCTGACATTTTTGGTAAATTGTTAAAAACATTATTTATGCCAGCTAGAACAGCCAAACTCCACCCCACGCTACCCAGGGGCAATCCAATCCCCCCCCCCCCCCCAATACCTCTAGTTGGTCATCACAGATAAGATGTAGCACTGTCTCTCTGACATGTTCCTGGTATTCTGGTGCCTTCATGGTAAAGAAGTTGGAGAATACCATCACTTGTATATAGCGTAGTACTGCTGACCTCGTATGCCAAGATGGTAGACCTATAGTCTGAAAAAATATACATTATTTTGCTTTATTATGTTTCAACTCCCCAGTCACAATTTTTCAGTCCAGTTGGGATATAGCCATTGCTTCCTGGGTATAAACCTATACAATGGGGGGTAAATGTACCTTGCTCAAGGACACAACCCAGCGCTGATTTGGTTCAAATCAAAAACCTCTTGGTTGGAGTCTTACATTCCAATGCTTGTTCCCAAAGCTCCTGTAGCATCAAAAACAGACAATAAAATAATGCCTGTTAATATAAAAAAACGAAAAAACAAAAAACAAAAAAACTTTCTGTTTACTGTTTGATGTTCAACTCAAAGACTGAAGGCAAAAGTAGATAAGATGGCTCATTATATGAGCCGCTTCGTGGGAAAACCAACAATGTGGTTTCCGAACAGGCCTGACACAAACCGGCCTGTACAGTCACTGAAAAGAGGTAGAAGCTTCAAATTTCGGATTTAAGTAGAAGAGGAATTGTACTATCCGAGTAGCGAAAACAAAGGCGCTGATCAGCTTCGCGGTTACCACGAAGCTGATCTGCGTCTTTGTTTTCGCCTATGCAGATTGTTGGTTTTCTCATGGGGCGGCTCATATGCTGTCTGATCTATATCTGCGGACAATGTTGAAGTCAGTACAACCAAATTCACCTCAGGTTATACATTGTCTGTGAGAGATTAGACATATGCAAAGTCAATCACAGCAGTTTATCAGTACAAATGCTCATTCTTTCTTCAGTAACAGAACGCTAGATAGGAGTTCTTAATATGTGAAGTATTTTTCTTTTATTCAGGTTAACATCAGTTTATTTCAAGATTATTTCAGCTCATATGACGGGCCAATCAGTAGGTGGGGCGAAAACAGGAGAACCCCGAGAAAAATCACCTGGCACACCTGCAAGCAGAACTTGGCTTGCCTCACAGGCTTAAAACCACACCAGACACAGCAGTGAGATGATGGAATGGTTTTAAAGTGTGGTAATGAAATATCAGCACTCTTAACCACTCAGCCACAGGGGTCGCCTTTACAGGTGAAGTTTGATAAATGAGCCGCCTCATGAGAAAACCAAGAATCTGCATATGCGAAAACAAAGGCGCAGATCAGCTTCGCGGTAACCGTGAAGCTGATCAGCGCCTTTGTTTTCGCTACTCGGATAGTACAATTCCTCTTCTACTTAAATCCGAAATTTCAAGCTTCTAGCTCTTTTCTGTGCTTGTACAGGCCGGTTTGTGTCGGACCTGGTCGGAAACCACATTGTTGGTTTTCCCACGAGGCGGCTCAAATACTTACTGTTTTAATGGTTGACATGACAGCAGAAATAACCTCTGGTTGAAGCATTGCCTGTGAGAGATTAGACAAACATGATGCACAGTCTGCTTGTAGTTCCTCGTCTTTTGATTCACTCTCTAATGTACATAGCTGAAAAAGAGTTACAAATCACGAGCTCTGTTGCGAGAAAACCGGTCATCTTGGTTTCCGACCAGGTCCGACATAAATTGGGTTGTGCAGTTACAGAAGAAAGCTAAAATGTTGAAATGTTGATCATACTTGAAGAAGAAATTGCACTATCTGAGTAGCAAAGGCAAAATTCCGGTTTTGTCATGACATGGCTCACATTACGTAAATGACCAACCCAGCCAGAAAATTAACTGGCAGTGGATAGGCAAAACACCGATTTGGATCTCAAACCACCAATTTCGACCTCGAACCACAGCTTCTCCAGACCTTTGGAAGAGACATTGTATCTAGGTTCTGTTTTCATGTGCTGACCTTAGTTGTTGAGTGTGATGTAAAAGATACAACAACCAAACCAGTCACTGCATTTTTAATGACTGTAAAATGTCAACCATCAAATTGAAAAATATTTTCAAGACCAAATATTCACAAAAAAATAAGTCAGACTTGGGAAATGTCAAGCCTACTTCAATATTGAATACCTCCGCACTATCAAACAAACTACCGCTGGACCCAGGGTGAATTTAATCATCAAGACATTATGTGACAATTTTATAAAATTTCATAAACAAGGCCATCCTTAAATGATTCCTTGTTTGCCGTGCTCCTACCCATCAATTTTAGTGTGAGTAGGTAGGTAGGCCATTTTTTTTTTTTTTTTTTTTTTTTTTTTTTTTTTTTGAACCAGAAAAAATATCTTTATAATTTGCTATATATAAGCAGATGTATATGGTTCAAAATAGGATATATTGAAGTTAAAACAGTATAATAAAACATTGTCAGAACATAAAAAAGGTTTTGGAAAGAATAATTTTGTGAAAATGAATCCTTGTTTTTAGATTTTTGAAAAAAAAAATATTTTCCTCAAAATGGCCATAAATTTTTTTGGGTAGGGCCAATTTTGGCAGGTAGGTAGGAGCACAGCAAACCAACAATTTTTTATGGTCGGCCCAATATGTCAGAGCAATAAGAGCTGTCGCAGGACAGCGTAGCTCGCCTGACTTATGCTTTGCCACTAAATATATTAAAATCTATGACTCATGACCTTGACCTTAAGGTCTCTCAGGTTCGCCATGATGGTACAGCTTAAAACCAGTACATGTATATACACCAACATGATCCATTAACATATTCAAAAGATATAGAATTTAAAAACTTTAACCCAAAATATTTTAACATAAAATTTCTAAGTCTATGACCTTGACCTCAAGGTCACTCAGGTATGGTACAGCATAAAACTTCAGACCAATATCTATCAATATGCAAAGTATCAGCTTAATCCATCTATATATTCAAGAGATACAAACTTACAAAAACATTAACACAAAATTTATAAGTCCGTGACCTTGACCTCATGGTCACTCAGGTGGGTCGTGATGGTACAGCATAAAACTTCAGACCAATATCTATCAATATGCAAAGTATCAACTTGATCTATCTATATATTCAAGAGACATAGACTTACAAAAACTTTAACCAAAAACTTTAACACAAAATTTCGAAGTCCGTGACCTTGACCTCAAAGTCACTCAGGTGGTCCATGATGGTACAGCATTAAACTTCAGACCAATATCTATCAATATGCAAAGTATCAACTCAATCCATCAACACATTCAAGAGATTTACAAAAACTTTAACCAAAAACTTTAACACAAAATTTCTAAGTCCGTGACCTTGACCTCAAGGTCACCCAGGTGGGTCATGATGGTACAGAATAAAACTTCAGACCAATATCTACCAACATGCAAAGTATCAACTTAATCCATCAACATGTTCAAGAGATATAGCCTTATAAAAACTTTAACCAAAAACTTTAACATTTTGAGCGACGCTAACGCCGACGCCGACGCCGACGCCGGGGTGACTGCAATAGCTCTTCCTGTACTTTCGTACAGGCGAGCTAAAAATGTCAGTTTTGCAAAACTTACAATAGGTAACAATGAGATAATTTCAGCAGGGGCAGAGTTAAACGATCTCCTTATACAACTTGATATACACTTCATCACTGAAATAATAGAAGACTTTAGTATAGAATTTATATAAGTGAGAGTGACAAAAATTGTGATTTACCATATACAATAATATGAACAGGATAAAAAACAGTCTCCACTGACTTGAGTAAAAAATCTATTCTATTCCTTAACCCATATTTGAGGAATGGATTCTCCCATCATTATCAATTGGTTGAGTCCACTTTCATTTTTAGGGGTGTTAGGAGTGTTTTTTATTTATTTTTATCTCATTTTTCGATGAAATTTCTCTGTGTAAACAGAATAGCCTCAGATGGGATGCTGCGTTCTGTGGCGTCACATCTGGGGCTATGCTGTTTACCTATGACCCATGAAAAGGACGCCAGGCTAAAATGAGTTAATAATGTGCATATATATTTTTTTTAAACTTTTTTACTTTAGTACATGTGTAACCAATATATTTTCCTTCAGAAGTATTTACCTCTGTTTTTACTTATTAGCGTACTCACCAGTTTTACACAACCTAACCAATGTTTTCTTTTCCTCTGAGTCCCCAGAATCTCCAGAGATATCCATGGCTTCTACACCCGACTGTACTTCCATACTGGCACTAGCCTCTGTGTCACCTAGGAAAATGAGATTTTTTTAATCTTTCATGAGTGTAAGAAAAATAGAATCCATCATGGGTGTCCAGTGGAGATAGGAAAATTCCAACCCGAGGGTCCACCCATTCCGGCGAGCCTCGTTTCCCACTGGAACGGTGGACCCGAGGGTTGGGATTTTCCTTTCTCCACTGAACATCAATGATGGATTCTTTTTCTTATATACTCAAATTCATTTTACCGGTAACGCTACCTGATACCCTGTTTTACTGTGACCTCTCTTGTGACATTGTGTATGTTACAGAAATAACGTCATATGTAAATAAATCTTTGTCAAAGTCAATAGATATTTAGTTTTGATTTGTTTTTCATTGAAAACGAGCGTGAATCAAGAATATACCCTATGAATTCAGACCAATTTAGTCTGGTTTTGTTGAACACTATTGCTGGAAGCAGCTCGAATTTAGTCACGTGCTTTTCTTATCTTGTATGAGCAACCAAGCCAGCAGTGTAAGATAGATTTGTCCACCACCACTAAAATACCGGAATTTTTCTAACTTTACGAAAAAGGTATGTAAAAATAAGTTATCTTCCACTGTACATTAGCTAGGCAGATTAGTGAAACAATCGTGCATTTGGTGAAACAAGCATGAAATTTGGCGTGTAGGCTCAGAATGCCCAACTATTTTGAAAAATATCGTTGTCCAGCCGAAAATTCAAAATGGCGGACAAAATGGCAGCCATTTTCAAAATGGCCGCCCTGAAAGACTACAGATCATAGTTTGCTATCTAAAACTTCACTGCATTGACTGATTTTTAGGTTTTTGGTGTCAGTGTCCGTGTTTAAGGACCCATTGAATCTAAATTTCCACTTAACATTCATAATGGCGGACAAAATGGCGGCCATTTTCAAAATGGCCGCCATTGAAGGCTTGATTTACAGTTTTTCACCTTACATTTCACTGCATTGACCGATTTTGATGTTTTTGGTGTCAAAATATATGTAAATGAACCTATAGAATATGAAAAAACACATAGTTTTCTTGTATTTATTATTTGCCATGACATATTTGTCAAATTGAAAGCAAAAACGTCAGCCTTTAATATGCGAAATGCATTTTGTATGCATCCGTCTGATAAAATATAATGGTTTTAATTGCCTTATTTTTGTATAAAGTGGATATGAATATGTCATATGATTACATTTAATGATTATCTCTTTGCATTTTATGTGTTTAGCAATGTACACCATTAAAATCAAAATGGTTGCCATGTTTTGTCAATACAGACACATTCCTTTAAAACTGGCAATTCACCATTTTGGTTGTACAATGGGACCATTGTATCAATAGGATTGTAATTTTGCGCCTCATCTTGTGTAACGAGAGTGAAATTATTCCTTCTTTTTAAATTAATGCACCATAAATTTCCATGCCGCCCTTTGTAATTGACAATTATTGTATGGAATATATGAATTTATGGTCACTTGAAATGGTGTTTGTAAGACAGGTACAGGTATCAGTGCCATTTTTGTGGTAGTTGCGTGCATTGGATACACAGCTGTGCTTCATGCTTGGGCTTAGCTAGTCCTATGGATGGAACAGACGAAATGGAGGTGGAGTTTGGTGATGAAAAGAGAACACCCATCACGAAGCGTCTATAGAAGTCATGCAGACTTAGTTGATGTCGAGGACCAGTATGTCCAATAAGGGGGAACGGGTCACATAGTTTTGCTATTAAGGGATATGGTCTCTTGTGGTGGCTGTGAACTGGCTGCTGTTACACGCTGAAAATCAGTTTGAGGAAAGTCCCGCCAACTGCATCCCCTTGTAAACTGCAACCTGTCGCATTTGACCCGATAGCAGGTGTATTCAACCTGTATGAGAAGTATTATGTTTTATGCTGCAGAGACTTGTGCCATGCCTGTTACTACTCTAAGCAATTCCCAGTGCTATGGCAGGGCAGTAGTCCATTTGATTTGTAATGTCTAAGAAAATGATGAAGCTAGCTTTTTCTCTAAAAGCTTGACATCCAAACTTTGGATGCTGTACTTTGCACGGTTTGGGCATGTGGAGTGTTGCGACTGAAGGATTGCTTAAGTACGCAAATTGCACAGAAGAGATAATGCACCCCAAAGAAAGCTCGGGATGAAGTATTGCAAGATGGCAGAAAGAAACTTGGAATGGATTTAGCTACCCTCAAAACCAGTCTGAACGGCATTTGCGAGGAAGACTTGGCAGAAAGTTCAACTCTCAGTAGAGGAAAATGGACTATAAACTGGATCTAATGATGTTATTATGATGAAGTAGATTTTTGTTGTCAGACCTTTCTAATTATAATCGATTTTCTGCCATTAAATTTTGTAGGTGTAGAATAAAGAGTGTCTTGTCTATACACAAGCAGGGCACAGTGGTGACATCACTGTTAGACAGAGATTTGATACATCTAACATGAATATGGTTAGAAAAGGTCTGAAAACACGAGTCTAATTTTGTCATCACACTATCATTATATCCAGTTTATAGTCCATTTTCCTCATCTGAGGGTTGACAAGTCTTCCCCGCAAATGCCCTCGTCTGTTCAGACCGGTTTTCAGGGTGGTTAAATCTATTCCAAGTTTCTTTCTGCCATCTCGAAATAATTCATCCCAAGTTTTCTTTGGCCTGCATTGTCTCTTCTGTGCAGTTTGCGTACTTGGGCAATCTTTCCATCGATACATAATTTTGTTTGACATTACAAATCAAATGGACCATTGCTTGGCATGACATTGAATATGGCTCAGAGTAGTCACAGGCATGGTCCAAGTGTCTGCAGCATGAAGCATGACATTTCTCACGCAGGTTGACTACACCCGCTATCGGGTTAAAGTAATTCACAGCCACCACCAGAGACCATATCCCTAAATAGCAAAATTATTTGACATATTGGTCCTCGACGTCAACCAAGTCGTCATGACTTCCATAGATGCTTCTTGATGGGTGTTCTCCCTCTGTTTCTTTTCATCACCAAACTCCACCTCCATTTTGTCTGTTCCATCCATAGGACTAGCTAAGCCAAAGCATGAAGCACAGTTGAAATCAGGGCAAGGACACATTGTGCCCTTCACGCCATTACATTTATTGTGTATCCAATGCACGCAACTACCACAAAAATGGCACTGATACTTACACGTCTTACAGACATCATTTCAAGTGACCATAAATCCACACAATAAGTGTAAATAAGCGGGCGTCATGGACATTTATGGTGCATTTATTTTAAAAGGACTGGTTTCACTCTCCTTACACAAGATAAGCGCAAAAAAATAACAGTGCCATTTACACTACGGTCCCATTTTACAATCAAAACGGTGAATTGCCATTTATAAGGGAAAGTACCTGTATGGCTAAAACATGGCCACCAGTTTGATTTTTAATAGTGTTTTAAAAATTGCTAAAAAATAAGAGTTAATCATTAAATATAATCACCTGACATATTCATATCAAATTCTTGCAAAAATAAATGCAACTAAAATCATTATTTTCATCAGATGGCTCCATATACAGTGCATTTTGCACATTAAAGGCTGGTGTTATTGCTTTTTATTTGGCAAATATGTCACGACCAATGATAAATACAAGAAAACTATGTGAATTTTTATATTCTATAGGTTCATTTACACAGTGAAATGTAAGACGAAAAGCTGTCATTCAAGTCTTCAGTGGCGTCAATTTTGATAATGGTCGCCATTTTGTCCGCAATCATCAATATTAAGTAAACATTTAGATTCAATGGGTTCTTAATCATGGACATTAACACCAAAATCGTAAAAAAATCACTCTATGTAGTGAAGTTTTAAGAAAAGGAATAATTTCACTCTCGTTACACAAGATAAGGCGAAACAATCTCATTTAAACAACGGTCCCATTTTACAATTAAAATGGTGAATTGTCAGTTGGTTTTCATGGTGTAAATTGCTAAACACATAAAAGGCATTGCGATAATCATTAAATACTATCACCTGACATATTCATATCAACTAAGGGCAACTAAAATCATTATGTTTTATCAGACGGCTACATATAAACTGCATTTTGCTCATTAAAGGCTGAGGTTTTTACATTACATTTGACAAATATGTCATGTTAGAAAACTATGTGTATATTCATATTTTATAGGTTCATTTACATACATTTAGACACCAAAAGCATCAACATCGGTCAATGCAGTGAAATGTAAGATGAAAAACTGTAATTCAAGCCTTCAATGGCGGCCATTTTGAAAATGGCCGCCGTTTTATCCGCCATTATGAATATTAAGTGGAAATTTAGATTCAATGGGTTCTTAAACATTGACATTGACACCAAAAACCTGAAAATCAGTCAATGCAGTGAAGTTTTAGACAGCAAACTATGATCTGTAGTCTTTCAGGGCGGCCATTTTGAAAATGGCGGCCATTTTGTCCGCCATTTTGAATTTTTGGCTGGACAACGATATTTCTCAAAACAGTTGGGCATTCTGAGCATACATGCAAAATTTCATGCTTGTTTCACTAAATGCACGATGTTTATTGAAAATTGACTTAATCTGCCTAGCTAACATGTACTTTCATACTAGCACTTGTCTTTGTTTTACCTACTTGACAAGTCAAGGGTGAATGTAAAGCAACAAACTTTGAATTGAATGAAACATCCTTTGTTCATGCATCATTTTTTTGATACCAAAAGGGTAGATGACCATGTAAATGTAAAATATTTCAGAGGCAAAACTGGAACATTAAATTTCTACATTTCCTTCTATATATCAAAGGATTGTTTCATATGTTGAGGAGGGCAGTGGCCTAATGGTAGACTCCCACTAACTCCTCATGGTATATTTCGGTGGCTCTTTCGTGTTGTTACTGAAAAATTGTTGACTGGCACATTAAACCACTAAACAAAACCCAGTATAATTTGTTGCTATACCTGTCTGTTTAACCATAGCTTCCTTCATAGCCATCAATTCTAACATCACAGTTTCCTTATCTTTCTTTTCTTCCATAGCTTTCTGTAGAATGCTCATCAGTTCCTGGGGTAACCCGGACATACCCTGGCTCGAGCCCGCTGCTGCCATGCCGGGAATAGCCTGTAGACTTTGCAGGCCCTGGCTCAACATGTCTGCACTGTCCATGCTGACGTCTGATGCAACATGAGCGTTTGTGGCTGAAAGAAAGAAAATTTGGCCTTATTAACCTTCAATTGACTCATGATGAGCCCTCCAGCAAACCATTTCAGCAATAGCCTGCAAACTATGTAAACCCTGAGTCAACACTAATTTCCAACATAAGGACTACCAAATAACATAAGCATTTTGAGCTGTAAACATAAGCATTTTGTGCTTTACAAGACCATAATACAAGAAAGCTCTCTAAGGGGAATGGGTGTCCAGACATGTGCTGGCATGCAGCCATACTGGAAATAGCTGATTCTGGGTAAGCCTTCCATTGACAGGATATCTGTAATCAGTAAATGTTAGCTATTCATTGACAACAGCTCTTCTTGCATCACCAACAGAAATAATGTATTTTCATGACCAAATCTTCATGAATAAAATGTGCCAGATGTGGGGTGCATCTCCATGATATAAAAGTTCTCTTTATAATAAAAAGACAATTAGGTTTCTGTATAGGTGGCAATCCTAATATTTATATCTGGCTGTGATCCTCCTAATTCATCTACTCTGAGAAAAAAATCCTGTAAAAGTCAAACTCAGCATGAAATCACATCACAGGTTTACCATTTGCAATCCAGTGCAATCTGTTCTTCAGTCATATTTCCATATTTCCAGAGACCTATGCTAACTGAACTTGTATATTTACAATATTGTTTCTTTGTCAAAAGTGGATCAGTCCTATTAAGTATTCATGAGTTGCTGCCTTTACAGCACATACAGTTAAACAATTACTGCAATATACATACCAGTGTTCCCATTTCCATTCTGGTGTTGCCCCTCCTCCAGCACTATTTCCTTCAGTTTATCCAACTGTGGCAGTACTTCCTCGACAAAGCCTCGTATGCTGGGGCAATTGGTGGCACTCTCTTGTAACATCTTATAGTCCAACATATATACATTAGACAAGAAGCTGAAATTTACAAGAAAGATAACTTGACCATCCCTGATAGCTCAGTGGTTATAAGGTCCAATTTGGGGGAGCCAGGATAAGGACCAGGACGCCGAGTTATAAAACTTTTTTCATGCTAAGCTCTGCTGTGACTAAAATTTATCCTGCTCATGAACGTTAAAATGCCAACAATTGTTGGTTTTTTTAACATGTATTAGCATGATAAATTACATGCTTTGGAGTTCTAAACCTTCAATGTCAATATATTTGTACTATTTCAGTATTTATGAGGAATTGAAATTTCAAGCTCGGCTGAGTTGAGCATGAAAAAAAGTTTTATAACCTCCGGCCCAGGTGGTAAGAATGGTATAGAGTACCACTACTTTGCTGGGTGCTCGGAATCATTAGGCAAGCACTAGCTTCTCTTCTCCAATACCACAAACAAAAAGATGCACAATAAAAAATGTCTGTATTTACTGAAGAATTGTATGGAAGTGCATCTATAAGCCTGGCGTCCTTTTTATGGGACATAGGCAAACAGCATAGCCCCAGTGGACTTATCCAATTGATAATGATGGGATAATTCATTTGTCAAATATGGGTTAACTGACTTGCAGCATGTTACCTTATTTTCTCATAAATAAGCATGAACAGAAGAGACTGTGCATTTGAGCCGTCTCGTGGGAAAACCAACAATGTGGTTTCCGAACAGGTCCGACACAAACCAGTCTGTACAAGCACAGAAAAGAGCTAGAAGCTTGAAATTTCGGATTTAAGTAGAAGAGGAATTGCACTATCCGAGTAGCGAAAACAAAGGCGCTGATCAGCTTCGCGGTTACCGCGAAGCTGATCTGCGCCTTTGTTTTTGCATATGCAGAGTGTTGGTTTTCCCATGTGGTGGCTCATTTATTGAAGCATGAGCGGTAATTCGAACTAATATGGTACCTTCCTAGTCTGTCCCTAACATTCTTGTAGGGGTGTGCCAGGTGTGGCTGGATATATTTCACCAGCCTGTGGTGTAGGTCAGTCACCCGCCATTCCTGTTGCAGTAGGGCATTCTGGACCATGAACAGACGACTGGAAAGAACAAAATGTTATGATTTGAGCCGCGACATGAGAAAACCGGGCTTCAGGGTTCCGACCATGTCTGACACAAACCGGTATATGCAGGTACTGAAGAAGACTAGAAGCTTGAAATTTTGGATATAAGAAGAAGAGGAATTGTACTATCGGTGTAGCAAAAACAAAGGCGCTGATCAGCTTTGCAGTTACTGTTTGTTTTCGCATAGGCAAAAATCCGGTTTTCTTGTAACGAAGCTCATTTGATCAAATTAGCTAATCTTCTGTCTTTAAATTCTTACAGGGGTGTGCAAGTTGTGGATGGATACATATTTCACTGGTCTGCGATGAAGAATGGTCACCTGGCATTCATTGGCATTCTGCTGCAGTGGAATATCATACTCCTGCCCATGGAGGCTCCATATAAAATTCGGCTTTCATCGACTAAGCGATTTTAGAAGACAAGATCTTCGAAAGTATGTGATGCTAAACTGAACTGAACTATTAAAACTCACCTTGCATCCCCAAATGATCCTCCTTCTCCATTCAGTGGATTGTCCATCAACATCTCATAATACCAGTACATCTTCTTTGGGTCACGACTCTCCTATACATATCAATGAAAATTTGGTTTGACTTAGTGTTTTTAGACATTCACAGTCAACAGCTGAGGTCATGTCGGAGATGGTGAGCTCTCCTAGCCACACTGTTCCTAGGCAAGTCTCCAAGAGCAGCCGGTTCTCTGGTTTCCTCCACCACAAAATGCGGAAAACTTTTCCGTGAAATGAATACCCCCTCAAACCCCACTTTTATATAGTAAAACTGAGGTTTACAGGGGTATACCTATTTTTCTTAATTGTGATCCTAAACATATATTGTTAGACCGCCTCGCCCCGGTGAGGTGGTTCTAACGTGTAACCATAATCAATGCTTTGAGCAAAATATTAAAACTATCAAAATTTTTCCAATGAAATTTTCAATTTTTGCTTCGGAAAAAAATGATTGTATATTGCATGGACAAGTTTTCGTAATGAGATGCCAACATCTGCACCTTTAAGAATGCATATAAATATATCCCATGAGTTTTCTCTGTACATGTAAATAAAGTTTTAAATATTTCAAAACTGTTGTATCCCAAATAAACCCCTTGTAGTCAGTTACACACAGAGCGACAGGTGTAGAAATTATCAGTGGATAAAATTACACTACCTCATTATAACGCACCTCATTATAATCATGGCTCCCAAATCGATAATTATCCTAAATGTCTATAGTAAGTAACCTCATTATAACATGGTTTCACTTATAGTCTCCTTCTATGGACCCCAAAGATAGCGTTATAATAAGGTTGTACTGTATCCAATCTCAATCTGAAACATTCAGTACTTGCTTTTATACCTACAACCATTGATTTCTGTAAACTGTGTTATCACTACTAAGCCTCTACACATTAGCTACTCACCGAGACATTGGTGTAGAAACTAGCCCAGTCATCAACTGTGGATACTGTCAGATTATTCAGGGCTGTTTTCAGAATAGGCACTGCCCATTCCCAAAGTGCTTTGGTCTGAAATATCAAAATATTTGAGCCTGTGCATGAGAAAAACAACAATTGGCATAGGCGAAAACAAAGCCGCGAAGCTGATCAGCGCCTTTGTTTTCGCTACATGGATAGTACAATCCCTCTTCTACTTAAATACAAAATTTCCAGCCTCTAACCATCTTCTGTGACTGTACAGCCCAGTTTGTGTCAGACCTGGTCGGAACCCCAAATTGTTGGTTTTCTCACGCACAGGCTCATTTCATAGTTATGAGGATTTGTCCAAAATCATTGACTTGCAGGTGGAAGGTTGAGCCATTTTGATTATATTCAGCAATATTATACTAAAGCATGGAAAATCCATTATAACATGTACTCTTCACTTATATCACAATTCATTTTCTCTGTAAACATTTCTTTTTTTTTTTCATAAAAATATGAATGAATATGTATAAAATAGATTCTTAGACAGATTTGATTGAATATACAAGTCCATTTGAACTGTATACATCACAAATTTTGTTTTCCGTTTACCTCTTCCATCCCCTACACACATGGCTCCACCAAAACATATTTTGTTTTTGTAAAAATATGGACAAACATGTTTAAATAGATTTTTAGACCAATTTATAGAACAAACCAGCCCATTTAAACTGTATACATAAAAAATTGCGTCTTCCTTTTCCCTCCTCAATCCCCTATACACATGGTTCCTCACTATAAGACCAATGTCTGGACCTCCTAAGAGCCCCAGCCATGATTTCCATTGCACATCTTGGACTACTGTCATGTTTATTATAATCACGAAATCAACCCATCACAGCCCCTACTCCACCTATCCGTCCCTAATATCCCCACCCTCCGCCAGGCTTACCTCGGTATATGACCAATGTTTGGACCCCCTAAGAGCCCCAGCCATGATTTCCATTGCACATCTTTGACTACTGTCATGTTTATCATGACTTGTGTCTGCCCTTGACCCCCAGTCCTACCCCTCCCCTGCCAAGCTTACCTCGGTATATGACCAATGTTTGGAACCCCTAAGAGCCCCAGCCATGATTTCCATTGCACATCTTTGACTACTGTCATGTTTATCATGACTTGTGTCTGCCCTTGACCCCCAGTCCTACCCCTCCCCTGCCAAGCTTACCTCGGTATAAGACCAATGTTTGGAACCCCTAAGAGCCCCAGCCATGATTTCCATTGCACATCTTTGACTACTATCATGTTTATCATGACTTGTGTCGGCCATCAGTCTTTCTATATGAGGTTTGAAGTATGGTAGCAAACAACTGCCATAGTTCCGGAACAATCCCTGGTAAAATATAGTAATCATTTCAGCATCCTTTTTTCAAGGATTCAAAATTTTCATTTTCTGTCTTCAAATTGTTACATTTAAAACAAATGTTCGCTCAAGTTGCCATTAAATATGAGCTGCCTCATGGGAAAACCAACAATTTGCATATGCGAAAACAAAGACGCAGATCAGCTTCGCGGTAACCGCGAAGCTGATCAGCGCCTTTGTTTTCGCTACTCGGATAGTACAGTTCCTCTTCTACTTTAATCCGAAATTTCAAGCTTCTAGCTCTTTTCTGTGCTAGTACAGCCCGCTTTGTGTCGGACCTGTTCGGAAACCACATTGTTGGTTTTCCCACGAGGTGGCTCATATGGAAATGGACTTGTTCATATGATAATGATGGACAAGTCCATTCGTTGCTAATGCCTTTATTGCCAAAAATATGGACACTGATCAGCTGCGTCATCATAATGAAACCCTTTACTTTCTCATATTACAGTTCAAATGACTTTGTTATCTATTTTACAAAGCTTATAGTGCACCAGCCATTTCTTTCCACCATCCCCACAGTGCCAGGGAATGGTAGGGACATTGACTTTTGGTCCCGCACATCACAGCTAAGAGTCCGTTTCTATAGGTACAGTTCTTCGGTAAAACCATAGCTCTTGTCCCTGGACCTGCAGTCTGCTATGTTTCATTTCACTGCCTTCTCTGGCAACCCTCATCAGTTTCTCTGCACTGCCTTAGTCAAAAGTGGACTCCATTTCAGGGCCATCCCCAACCTTTCCCTCAGGTGCCATGGATACAAATGACTAAAGCATTAATTCAAACAATTAGTCAACCTACCTTAAAAATAGTCATTATCTTTGAACTATATTTATCCTGTCCCTTATTCTCTTCAAGGGAGAGAAATCCGACAAGTTTCTCTACAAACTCGGGGTTTGAGAAGGCACCGTAAACCACCCTCTCACCCTCATTGAGCTCGGAGCTGTCTCTGTTCAATTTTGGCTGGTCGGAACGAGGAGCATATGTCTCTAACAACCTACAATGATTTATTATAAAAAAGTCTTGAAACAGACAATTGGAAGGCAAATTTTACCTAGAATAATAGAATTCCAAAACTAATTTATTCAAATTCCAAGTCAACAAAGAATTTAGAAAGCAATAAAACACTATTACATACAATCAGCCTCTAAACAGAAAATAATATGGAGCCAGTTGTTCAAAGCATCGTTAGCTTAACGATATCGTTAAGACATAAATTTGTTAAGCAAATATCAGCTAAAGTAACAAATACACTGTTATTTTTTGTTGAAAAAATGTGAGAATCCTTTGCAGTGCAAAGGATTCTCACATTTTTTCAACAAAAAATTTTTTCAACAAAAAATAACAGTGTATTTGTAATATTAATGTTTGAAATTTTAACGAAGCGTTAACTAACGACGTCGTTAGTTTTGAACAACTGGGCCATGGAGTTCTTACTTTAGTTCTCTGTCTCATACTTTGATTTTTCTTAATCTGACAAGCCTCACATACTTACCCACTATATGCAATATCACAGAACTAAAAAGCCGGTTTAAGTCAAGATCATTAAATGATCCCTCGTTTAAAGATAATTAACCCATATTTGACGAATGGATTTTCCCATCATTATCAGTTGGGTGAGTCCACTTTCACTTTTAGGGGTGTTAGGAGTGATTTTTAAATTTTATCTCATTTTTGATGAAATTCCTCCAAGCAAACAGAATAGCCCCAGATGGGACGCCGCATTCTGCGGCATCACATCTGGGGATATGCTGTTTGCCTATGTCCCATAAAAGGGACGCCAGGCTTAAATGAGTTAAGGAGTATAATCACTGCATCACAATTGCAGATTTTCATTCTTCTAGCTGGCAAAACCCAAGATATATGGACTCCTAAACGGTCTTACTTTAAAAACCTTGAAAGAGGAGATAGAGAAAGAGAGAGAGAGAGGGGAATTACTTTGGCCAAGAGTAGTAGCCCCAGTGCGTCTTCTCTATCACAACCAAAGATTCCCATTTCTCCTGTGTATCAGGTATCTTCTGGGAGTCGTACTTGAACCAGGCATTATCCTGCCTGTCCCCTGGCCTCAGTGTCAACCCCGGGAGAGGAGGGTCAGTCCCAGCGACCTTGTAGGGGTCTATCATCAGCTTCTTGTGAGCTCGCTTCTGTTGTTTTTGTATTGCTGACATGGAATCTAAGGCAATCTGAAGAAAAAAAACCCCAAAACATGCAAATGAAAATAGTAAGATACCTGATACATTAACAAGCACATTTTGCCCAATTTATAAATTATAGTCTCATCAAACATTTGTGACTCATCCAGTGTTCTCATAATTTCTGGCTTGTTCTGTTTTTTTTTTTTTAATTGTATTTGTGCCTTAAGAAATATACATCATCCATTCTATCCATCAAAAATATTGCTGACTGCCAACTCATTTTGTTGTGCTTTCAGATAGGTAGGCAAAGCCAGGACAAACTGTGAAGACCAAGATAAAATTGCTACAGAAACACTCTGATCCAGCTCTGCCTTTCGATCCAAGTCTGCACTGTTTGCAACTTTGTGACTATATTTCAAAGCATTTTATCACAGAGACAGTTTGTTTCACTCTAGTATTTTAAAGACGCCAAAAATGTGGTCACATGACCAAGATGGCCACCATGTCCATAAATGGTAAAGACTTCAGGAATCCATTTTGCAGAACTTGTATTGTGGACAAATATCTACAAAAACCTTCTATGCAGCAATGCACTATATCTGAATTTGACAAGATACCCAGCGGGCACATGAGGTCAGAATGACGTCATATCAACGTCGATGCAACGTCATGACGTCGTAGTGTTCTTGGCTAACTTTGCCTAGGACTTCAATATATACCCTTTTTATGATAAAATAGAATTACCTTTCTAATAGAGAGAGATTCATGTATACAACAGTCTGTAATCAGCTGTATAGCACATACAGGGGCGGGAACATCATTACGTAGTAATAACATCAACAATTCTGTACCTATCTGGCAAAACTTCCAGGTCCTAAAAATGAACAAATGAGCCTGTGCGTGAGAAAACCAACAATTTGGGTTCTGACCAGGTCCGAAACAAACCAGGCTGTACATTCACAGAAGATGGCTGGAGGCTTGAAATTTTGTATTTAAGTAGAAGTGGGATTGTACTATCCGTGTATCGAAAACAAAGGCTTACCGCAAAGCTGATCTGCACCTTTGTTTTTGGCCCAAGTATTTTGTTGGTTTTCTTATGCAGTGGCTCAAATGATATCATAAATTAATGAGACATTTGCATATACAATAGTCAACAAATATAGGCTGTTGCTGAGTCATTTATGACCTTTGAAGCTTTATAACCAATGTAACAGGAAAGCAATTTTTGCACAGAACACCCATTATACATTACCTCCCTTACTTGCTAAGCTTTTTTAATACTTATCTGATATAATGATAGAATCTATTCTGAATGTAAGTGATGCCCATGAAAGTGTGCTTTGCATCCTTCTGTTCACAGTTAATGGATGATAAATACATGTAACGTATCCACTTTGTGCGATAGGTCATTCAAAAACACCAAAGAAAACAAAAGTTCATTAAAAAGTACCACTCATGTCTACTTACAAATTTCCATTCCTGACTAGAGCAACAATGTCTGTCACAAGTTGCTCGTACAGCTTGAGATTTTGATTGTTTCTCAAGGTTTCATACTCGAGGCCTGACTGTAGTTCTACCACACTGGCCTTCTGAAAGTTGGGGGTAGGGGCCTTGGTCTCTAACATCCTCTCCGCACACTGTAAGACTTTGTCGTTCACCTAAAATTCAAATTCAGTAATGTATTTCAATTTGAGCCACCGCATAAGAAAACCAATAGCATGCATAGGCGGAAACAAAGGTGCAGATCAGCTGTGCAGTAACTGCACAGCTGATCAGCACCTTTGTTTTCGCCCAATAGATAGTACAATGTTTCTTTCTTTTTATATCTAAAGTTTCAAGCTTCTAGCCTGCTCTTGTGGCTGTACAGCCTTGTTTGTGTTGGATATGGACAGAAAGCCAGTTTGTTGTTTTTTTCATGCGGCCGCTTATTTGATACACATCAGATAATACTCTAGAGGACAACCCAAAATACTACTTTTGATAGTTTGACATACAATCCTTCATTAGAGGGGCTCAAGGAAGACAAGCTATTATGTAAGACAAGTACCCAGTATTAATTGTGCTGGATGTTTTCCCCCTACGAGAAGTCTTTACTTACTTAAATGGAGTTATTTTCACTTTACACATTTTTGTAGTCTATCAGTTGACACTATAAACCAAGATCCTGTCTACATACGACCTTAGCTGTTGGTGGGACATTAAACCCAAATCAACCAACCACCCTTTTGTGCATTTTAGCGATGTGAAAAATACCTTAATTTCAATAGCTGTTGTCTCGACATTCTTCATGATCTTGTGTACAATATCGTCTATAACTTTCAATATGGAAGGTTTCTCTGAATGCTGTGATTGTACGATGGCCGGCCAGATCAACGTGGAGACTTCAAAGCTTCGCTTCATGGCAATATTCCTCTTATTGTTGCCCAGCAACACAAATAAGGCACCCTGAAATGGAAAAAAATGCCCGTGATTTCCATTGACTAAGTTGGAACCATAGCCACCCAATTGCTGTAGCTGGCATAACTTGAATTCCCTTGGACTGGACTGCCCATTCAGAAAGTTTCCAAACTATTTAAGGATGTTCGCTGCCAATGAAAAAGTATTCAAACTTTTTTTCTAACCACTCTTTTTTGATTCCAAAATACAACACAAGACATTTGAAAACAAAATAAATATAGGGTAGTGTGCATTTTTTCAAGCTACAGGCCTCTGAATGAGACCTCTGAGCACTATGTCTTAAATTTCGTAAAATTAATTTAATTTTTAATTCTTTGAAACATACCTGTCTTGAACAAAAATACACCTAGAATGCTTTCAAAAGTCATAATATTTACGTAGCGCAGACAATTTTGGACCAAAAGCATTGAAAAATTTGCAACTTGGAGTGGATGACAAAATTTTACGATTCCTTTTCCAACCCTACCCCCATACTTGAAAAGTCGGAAAAAATCAATATTTTGAAATGTACCAAACCCATATTTGTTGATTCAAACTTTTTCTTGTATTTTCACACAACATAGAACTTGGTAATATTGTTCGAATAAAAGAAAGAAATATATAGGGTAGTGAGCATATAAGAGAGAACCAACAGCTCGAAAATCGCCATTTTCAGCCTTTTTTCAGCTGTTTTGTTTCTAAAAGACCATTTCATAAAACCACCTTAAATTTGAAAACCAGCACACCAACGGCACAAAGAATGGCCTAGAAGACCATGTACACAAATACTGCTGCTAAAATAAACATCGAACTAGTGCAATTAATTTGAAGATGTGTAATATTTAAGAAATAGATCAGCTCTAGCAGTGAATTGTTGAGTAATAATTCACTGTTTGGAGGTCAGTTGTAAAGAAGATCAAATCACGAGCGCGTAGCGCGAGTGATTTATCTTCTTACAACTGATCGACAAACAGTGAATTATTACTCAACAATTCACGCACTTGAGCTGATCTATTTCGATTCTAACACACAATAAACGGAGTAAATGTTGCTGAAACCGTCGATATCGTTCAGCTTTCCGCCATTGCATTGCAGATATCCCGCCAAATATTTGACTGTAATGCTGGTATTTACACACACTTATTACGTTTGTTGTGCGTTAAAACGACGTTTCACCGTCTAACGCTGCTTTGTGGGATAGCTGACGTCACAAATACCGCAAAGTAACGTCACGCTTATTCGCCCAGTGAAATTGTTGCACAATATAACACGTTTTTTTACCATTGGCTATATAGGCGAGGTGTGTTAGAATCAAGTTTAATCTACCCTACCCCCTAAATTTTACTGACAACAAAACTTTTCTACAAAGTTGCAGAAAATGGGGTGAAAAAATGAAGTTTATCATATGACGTCGCTGTTTTCCAGTGGATAACGTCATGTCATAAAATTCGTATGACCACACGTGTATTAACACTTTTGCGGGAATAAGTAACGTCATTGACGACGTCCGTAACAACAATGTTAATTTTCATCGGAAATAGGTCCACTTTAAAGGCGATAAAATCGTATTTAAGAAGTCATATGATAAAACGAATCTTACACTCGTGGTCATTTCATATGAAATTTATTAAACTCGCCGAAGGCTCGTTTAATAAATTTCATATGAAATGACCACTCGTGTAAGATCCTCTATTTCTTAGATTGACAATTTTCATGGCTTGTTCAATGCATATTATCAATATGTATCCAAATATAAAATATTAGGAAAATATCTGCAACCGTTTACGAGATATTCAAGAAAAGAAAAACCGGAAGTTCCGAAATGTCAAATGTTAGCAGCGAACATCCTTAAGTGATGTTGAATATGCTAATTTTGCTACGTAATTTCAATTTTTTATGTCCACAGTCTATTTTATTTTCAAATATCAGCTTCATATTACCATGAAATCACATTTTTAAATTAAAAAAAAAAGACCTTGGTTATTTGATAGAATCAATAAATTAAATGAAATACATGCTTTATTTATCTTTTGTGTTTTATGAGTATAAATACATTGGTTCCAGCTCTTTTAGAAAAAGGTTTTGCTTGCCAAAAAAGCAGCCATGGTTAACATCTTAAGCAAATCAATACCACATTCTACTGCAGACTAGCTTTGTTTTTACTTGATGCTAGCGAGATTGCCACCTTGCTAGGAAAGAGCTGGTCATTTAGTTCTTCATTTGCATTATTATATTTCTTGGTCTTTCTATTCTTACTTTGTACAGCACATACAACCAGAGCTAGTTTCAATCCAAACTATGCCTCCGAACACATCTGAGCCGCAGCATGGGAAAACCAACAACCTGCATAGGCGAAAATAAAGGCGCAGATCAGCTGTGCAGTAACTGCACAGCTACTGCACAGCTGATCAGTGCCTTTGTTTTCGCTACACAGATAGTACAATTCCTCTACTTTCTAAATCCAAAATTTCCAGCCTCTAGCCATGTTCTGTGAATGTATATACAGACCAGCTTGTGTCCGACCTGTTCGAAAACCACACTGTTGGTTTTCACATGATGCAGATCAATTATGTATGGACAACTCAAGTTACCTGAAATTGGTGTTCTGGAGTTTCCTTGTCCCTCAACTTTTCAACAAGTGGTGTAAGTAGGGCCCTGTAGGAATACGGGTAGTAGTAGAAGCACGCGAATAATGCTGCCTGAGCCTTCTTGCGAACCTGGAGGGTAAAAAACCTAGACATGAAAGGGTACTGCACATTCAAAGATTTTCATGTAACCTTTCTTTACCCGAATTTATTATTTCACAAGTATGCAAGCATTCTATTACCTAAGTATCAGAAACAGGTAATTCAATATTTGCTAAAACAACAAACTTGCCAAGCAACAAAAATTAACTTCTCAAACAACTCTTCAAACTTACAGTAATCTGTTTGGTTTTGTTTAATTTAATGCTTTACTTCCATGGCCATCAGCTAAGGACATGGCAAGGCACAGTTATCCTTATCATATTGCTCCTCGGTTAGCCTCCAAGAGGTAGATTACCAGTATTCAGTGTACATTTCCTTTACCATAACTGACAGACACTATACAATTCTTTAATCAGCTGAATGAAAAGGAATAATGGCTGTAGAAATATTTTTGAGTCCAGATTTTCAATATGCTTAGCATGGGCTTTGACCTTAGATCCACTACAACACAAATGAGCTGTGTCATGATAAAAGCAGATTTTTGCCTTTGCGAAAACAAAGGCACAGATCAGCTTTGCACTAACTGCACAGCTGATCAGCACCTTTGCTTTCATTATTAGGATAGTAAAATCCCTCTTCTTAAATCTGAAATTCAAGCTGTCAGCCTTTTTCTGTGGCTGTACAGGCAAGTTTGTGTCGGACCTGGTGAGAAACCCCAAAGAACGGTTTTCTCACATTGCAGCTCAAATCCAGATGCTACCAACCAAGCTACCATACATGGTAATTTAGAAAATAAAATTCCTTCTTCAACAGTATTACCTCACTATATCTACTCGTGGATAAGGTGAACAAATCGTCTTGGAGATCTTTATGTTGCTGTGTGAAAGCTTTGTTGGTCTTCTTCAGGCATCGCAGCTGAAATTGTAAAATGAAAACTTAAAACAACTTTTTCAATAGTGATGTAACCAATTAGAAGACATTATGTTGCAACTTCATTATTGTAGGTACATTCTTTTTGTACAATTTCATATCAAACGGTAAAGCAGTTTCAGAGAAGATCTTTTAATATTATGGTAGTATACATGTATACTGCCCCGGGGTGGTGGCAGACCAATCCCTGGGGCCCAAACTTTTTCAGAATCATAAAGCTTCAGTCCATTTACCTATTCCAAGCAAGTTTTCTCTTCAAATAACATTTTTACAGTTTTCACCATTCAAATGCATCAGTGACCTATGTTGTCCTTGCCATAAAATAGGTCAAGGACATCATAGGGTCATGATTTATCATGTTGGCCTCAACATAAAAGCTTATGTACCTACCTCATTCTGTAGTTGTACCCTGTCTGCTAGGATTGTTCGTATATGCTTCTTTCCTCCTCTCATCTAAAAAAAATCAAACTCAACATTAATCCTTTTGCAACAAATGGTCTTTCCCCAACTTAATCATTTGGATGAGTCCATTTTCATTCAGAACTATCTTAAAATCTTATCTATTTATTTTATTATTTTCTCCAGCAAACAAAATAGTTCAAGATCAGTCACTGCATTCTTCCAGAGTCTAGGTTTTGTAAAGCTTATGAACATTATACAGAACTGTCAATACAAGCTTTGCTGTCAAAACAATATTGCTTCAATTAAAATATTCTCACTGTTCAAGAATCCATCTTTATAGAATGCTAGGTAAATTGCCAAAAACTGCTCGCTACACCAAAGTCATAGGAAAACATCAGGGCAATATGAGACGCACAGCCAGAAAACCAGTCTTTTGTGTTTCCTACCAGGTCTGATTTGCCTTTGTTTTTGCTTCTGCATATATATTCCTCCTTTTACCTTATCCTGCAGTGCTGATTTGACAATGTGGAAGTTCTTCCATCTGGCATCAAAATCTGTCTTAGCACCACCAGTGAACATTAATGTGGTCTCATATATCTGAAATAAGACATAAATCTGGGTAAACAAGGGCTTATTATGTAAACAAAAGGCAATCTTACAGAACAGCTTCCTGTGTATTAACCAGGGGCCAGTTGTTCAAAACTTTGTTAGCTTAACGTCATCATTAAGACCTCAAAACATTAAGTAAGCAAAACATTAAGTAAATGTCGACTACATAAGCAAATACATGTACACTGTTATTTTTGTTGATAAAATGTGAGAATCCTTTCCATTGCAAAGGATTCTCACATTTTATCAACAAAAAATAACAGTGTATTTGTAATATTCATTTTGAAATTTTAACAAATTGTTAATTAACAACATTGTTAATTTTGAACAACTGGCCCCAGAACTATGGGGGTTAATGTGTCTTGCTCATTGACATAATTACACTCACAAGGATTTGATAAGGGATCCACTGACCTTTTAATCGGAGTATTATAGGCCAAAAAACTCCCCAGTTTTGAATTGCAATACATTTGTAAAGCTGTTCAGGGCTCAGTGAAGTTAAAACAGTCATATGTTTCCCTCCAGTTTAATTGGTCACCACTTCACATTTGATATGTATTAAACTGAAAACTTAAACTTTTTTAGGCACAATCTTTCTAACTTGTCAGACAGAGGATAATTTCACATGGTCAAGGTGGGTCAGTTTTACTCACCCTAATCAACTTGAATAGACTCTTGGTGTCATCTTCACATGATGATAGCATGTACTCTGAAAACAATATTTGGTGCATGATCACTGATTTTTCATTAGAGTCTATTTCGATAACAAAAAAATGCATTCCTAAATGGTAAAAATATCCTTAAAAAGTACATGTGCTATGTACTGTATTTCTTTTGTTTTTCTGCATGTTGCCATGGCAACACTTTTATCATGAATTAAAAAATTGTTCTACCAGTAGATTTTACATCAAAAGAGCTATGACTGCCTTTAAGAACAAATTTCAAATCGAAGTTTCAACATTCACTTTTTATCTGAAATTGAAAGAAACTACTTTAACTCTTCCCACCATTTCTCTACATGAAAAAATATCTGTATTATTTTTAAGTTAACCACACCAAATATTTTATATTTCAAAATGACAAGTGAAACATAATTGTAGATTTTACTTACTGAGCAAGTATCTGATGGTATTGGCTACCTCCTGTCTCACATTGTTTCCACCCAGTGTCACCTCTAAAATGGAGCAAAATTTAATGTGAACCAATTTTCCTTCATATCAGTCTTTGTTCTATTATTTAGAAGCAATTCTTACTTTTATCTATTTTGAGTATATTTTATGGTTGTATCAACAGCTGAGGTCATATGGAGACGGGACCTCTGTTCAAAGGCTCCACTGAAAGACATTGGAGTAGCCTGACATCTAACTTACAATCCAAATGAATCTTAGTGTGGCACTTCCTTGACCATCAATTTAGCTATTTATGCCTTGAACCCACAAAGTCTGGGATGGAAACAGGGAAACTAGAATTGTCAGAGAATCTGACTATAGCCCTCTTCTGAGCCAAGGCAAGTTCTAACGTGTACCCACAATCTATGTCTGGAGCAAATATATTAAAAATATCAAAGTTTTTCTGTCAGATGAAATTTTCAATTTTAGCTGCTGAAAGAAATTTCTGTATTTTGCATGGGCATGTTTTCGTAATACATATTTACCTGGATTATTTCCCTTTAGTCTACAACCAAATACTTTCATGGGCAATTGGCTTTCTATCCTGTGAAACAAATGAGCCGCCCCATGGGAAAACCAACAATTTGCATATGCGCATATGCGCATATGCGAAAACAAAGGCGCAGATCAGCTTCGCGGTAACCGCGAAGCTGATCAGCATCTTTGTTTTCGATACACATATAGTACAATCTCTCTACTTCCTAAATATGAAATTTCATGCTTCTAGCTGCAGTCCGGTTTGTCTCGGACCTGGTCGGAAACCACAACGTTGGTTTTCCCACGAGGCGGCTCACATATTTACCTGGATTATTTCCCTTTAGTCTACAACCAAATACTTTCATGGGCAATTGACTTTCTATCCTATGAAACAAATGTGAAAATAGACAACAAAATGATTGCAGCATTCCATGAGGATTGAAATAATAAAATGGGCCTGTGTGTGAGAAAACCAACAATTTGGGTTCTGACCAGGTCTGACACAATCTGGGCTGTACATTTACAGAAGACGGTTAGAGGCTGGAAATTTTGGATTTAGAAAGTAGAGGAATTGTACTATCTGTGTAGCGAAAACAAAGGCGCTGATCAGCTTCGCAGTTACTGCGAAGCTGATCTGCGCCTTTGTTTTCGCCTATGCAGATTGTTGGTTTTTCCATTTGTCAGCTCAAATCATAGAGGTACTGGAAAACTTTTTTTCAAAACTAAACTTACTTTTACTACTAAGTGAAATCTTATTGACAAATAGATTCTCCATAGGAAATGCATTTTGTTTCTTTCTTTGATTTGCTTTTTCTCTCAAGCTACAGTCAGTTAGTTGTGATGTCAAGATGCCCATCTAAGTCGGAACACCTTTCTTGCGATATCTTTCTATACGATCTATGGACAAATCAATCGATTTTAATTTAATAGTTTAAGTGCTTTACATCCACGATAAACATTAAAGGTTATGTATGTACAGTTCTTTCACCACTTACTGACAATTGCTTTTCTTGGATCAGCGGTAGAGGAATCATAGCTGTAAAACATTCATTTGTAATCTTGCCCCGTCCCGCACTGACCCACCCCCAATACTTACATTTTCTACAACTCAATAATTTTACTTACATTTGTATATTTTCCCCCTCCCACATGGGAAGCACTGCTCCTGCCCCACTAAGGCACTCCAGCACTGTGTTGAGGGACCTTAACAAATCTTCTCTGGAAAAGAAAATCAGAATTAAATACATGTCGCACAAAAATATATCATGTATACAAACATTATGAAAAAAAAAAGAATGTATGGCCCTACATAAGGATGGTCTAAACATATACAAGAAATCGGATAAAGATCTAACAAAAGCAAATCTTTAAGATTGCCTAGTTTAATCTTTAAATCCGCCTAGTTCATACCAAAAATAATTGTTTCTGAATACTGTGACACGTTCTCGGTAAGCCATTTTGATGTAAGTTTGAAAACAGACCTAAAATGGTAATTTTTGTTTGATATTTAATGTCTCAATAAACATTTTTAGAAATACATGAATCAAGACAGAGCCAACAATTTCTCTTACCTGAACGGCACTAATAGGAGTCAATGTGCCATACTCTAGAAAGAGGCTCGTTTTCAGTGGAATTTGTTGCTAATCAAAAGGACACCATGCATCTCAAAACATTAATCATTACCATGGCAAAGAGTCTGAGATTCCTTGCAATGCTCTGAGGGTATATGCCTCTTTAGATTAATTTTGTCAGTTTAACACACCCCACCACCACAACCCAAGAGCATTAATCATTACCTTGGTATAATGTTAGAGTCTGAGACTTGCTGTAATGCTGTTAGTTCTGGTTGAAGAATTTTCTGGAATATTTCTGTGACAAATTCTAGTTCCTCTTGTGAGGGTATATGCCACTTTAGATTCAAATTATCAATATCACCTACACTGGCCCAATCCTGTAAGTATAATATAACCACTTCACTACACATGGCTTTGGGTACAACATGGTTAAGAACTGGACTCTCTTCACAACATACTGCATTACAACTTAAGTTTTGATTATAACATGGTAAAGAGTTGGATCCAAACCTGGATATTCATACTCAATTTCCTATATAAATTGAGCCACCTCATCGGAAAACCAACAATGTGGTTTCCAAACAGGTCTGATACAAATCAGGCTGCACAGTCTCGGAAGCAAGCTAGAAGCTTGAAATTTCGGATTTAAGAAGAAGAGGAAGTGAACTAACCGTGTAGCGAAAACAAAGGCGCTGATCAGCTTCGCAGTTACTGCGAAGCTGATCTCCGCCTTTGATTTTGCCTATGCAGATTGTTGGTTTTCCCATGAGGCGGCTCAATTATTCTATGAGCCTTCACATGAGAAAACCAACAATTTGGGTTTACGACAAGGCACGATACAAGCCCGCCTGTACAGTCATAGAACAAGGTTAGAAGGTTGAAATTTTGAACATGAGAAGAAAAGTGATTGTACATGTACTATCCATGAAGCAAACACAAAGGCGCTGATCAGCTTGCAAACATTAATTCTGCTTTGAACAAGCACAATAAAACTATAATGAGGTAGACATGTAATCATTCAAACTGTCAGAACCATACTGCAGAGAAATCTGTCAATTTTTCTTTACCTTATTGTTGTTAAAATATTAGTCAGCAATATTTCAGTCATGTCACAACAAAGTTGCTTGTTTCTGGATACATTATAAGTAGTACTAGGGGAAGATAAGGTCCAGAGGTTATAAAACTTTTTTCAGGCTCAGCTTAGGTGAGACTAAAATTTATCCTGCTCATAAATATAAAAATACCTACAATTGTTGGCATTTTATCATTTAATAGCAAGGTAAATTACTGGCTTTGATTGTCTTCTGTCAAAATTCAATTAATTTGAGCTATTTCAGTATTTATGAGCAGTTTATTTCATTAACATTTATTAGTAGAATAAATTGAAGATTTTGGTGATTTTGACCAAAACTTCCCTTTTATTTGAGCTATTTCTATATTTATGGACAATTTTAATTTCTCAGCCGAGTTGAGCATGAAAAAAGTTTTATAACCTTGAAGCCTGGTCTGTATGTCTCTACTCACCCTAATAGCCAGATACTCTGACACCGGCCTGTCATAGGACCCGGCTACACTCTGGAAGTTCAGTATAAACTCCAGCGTGAGG
Source organism: Rugalucina vietnamica (assembly GCA_964017185.1). Taxonomy (NCBI): domain Eukaryota; kingdom Metazoa; phylum Mollusca; class Bivalvia; order Lucinida; family Lucinidae; genus Rugalucina; species Rugalucina vietnamica. The sequence continues at coordinate 15,678,807 of OZ024872.1, forward strand.
GCTCTCAGGGTGAACCGTAGTAACTGTCCTGCCAACTCGTAACCATGAACACATTTCAACTGTAGCACATGACCTAGCACCTCCAACAAGTTGTCTTTGTATGGTAGCAGCACCTTGCCATCACATCTCACCAACTGAAACACAGAGAAAGAAATGAATAATAAAGTATGGTAGCAGCTCTTTACCATCACATCTTACCAACTGAAACACAAAGAAAGAAATGAACAATAAAGTATGGTAGCAGCACCTTGCCATCACATCTTACCAACTGAAACACAGAGAAAGAAATGAATAATAAAGTATGGTAGCAGCTCTTTACCATCACATCTTACCAACTGAAACACAGAGAAAGAAATGAACAATAAAGTATGGTAGCAACTCTTTGCCATCACATCTTACCAACTGGAACACAGAGAAAGAAATGAATAATAAAGTATGGTAGCAGCTCTTTGCCATCAGGTCTCAACTGAATGATAAATCATAACATGTCATGCTTATTAATGAACTTGCCTTATCAGTAAGATTTGTTTTAGATTCAGTTTTACATCTCTTTCAAGATTATTTCAGCTCGCATGAGACGAACCAATCAGTAGATGGGGCGAAAATGGGAGAAACGCAAGAAAAACCACCTGGCATACCCACAAGCATATAAGTACATACCTGTGATAACATCTGTAGATTCCAGACAAACGAGTCATCCAGCTGCTCCTCTGTCTTTACATCCTCATCTATAATGACAACAATTTTGCATGTTTATTTGTTTGTTTGTTGTTGTTCTTTTTTTTTTTTTTTTTTTTTTTAAACATCAGAAATAATTATTCTCTTTCCTTTAATTTTTCCACTTCAGATATGCATGTAGTAGCATTTAAAACAGATCTCACCAATCAGAAATTAGTTCACCACAGAATAGCTTTTAAAATAATTCAAAGTTTGGATTATTTGTATTTATCTGTATGCCCTAAGTTCGAATTTTTGTATCCTCTTGTATTTCTTGATTCAAGTCCTTTTGCCCAATATATACACATGAAATGACAGAGTGCTTACGGGTTCTAATATGGTCCATTATGTCATCACAGAACGTCTTCAGGAACATCTTAACTGCTGCTTCAGGATTCACCTGAAATCAATTTCAATTATATTCAATCTATCCACAAAATGACAAAAATCATTATGCAACATATCATTAATGATGTGTGAATACCAAATTGAAATAACATGAAATTTATATGGTGCTGATATAAATGGTTCCTGAGCATTATTTTTCTTATTTGTTTACTCATATTATCAGTAAGATCAGAAAAAAGAATATTCCACTATTTTCCTGAGAAAAAGATCCTAAAACATCAAGAACCCTCTCTCTGTATATAACATGGGCATGTTTTCATAATGGTATCTGTAGCACCCACCTTAGCAGCAGCTCTGACTAGATTTGCGGCAAATCTTCCCCCAACATGGCTCTCAAACACTGAGGTAGTCACAAAGTTCTGGAGACGTCTCAAGGCAGACTGAAAATACAATGTTTAATGTATAATTACATACCTTTAAACAGCAGCTGGTTAAGTGGATTAAAAAGTTTAATGTACAATACTTGTTAACTAGATGGTTAAGTAAAGAAGGATAAGCAGCTTTAATAAATTTCTGAACAAATGTATATCCAGATATCCAGACATTAACAATTGCTAAATGTATGGACATCCATGTATTGAAAGTCAGATAATTCAAATAAGGAACTTTTTTGGAAGTACTGGTAATCAGATTTTTTTGTGACTTATATTACAAATTTTCTATTGGCTGCCAGTGCCTCTGATCAAGCGTATCATGCTCTAACACCTAAGCTAATGCCATCCCTGCAATCATGTTTGTCTGGCCACTGTAAAACACAAGTTTTAAGCTTAATATTAGATCCTATCTCACCATATATATTGGTGTAGAACACTGTTATAGCACAGAAGCAAAGCTGACCGCACATCATATTTCCATGATGGTTTGTTCAGGATTCGGGTCCATCCACCCACCGTAAATTCAAGACTTAAGCTTACAATTACACCCTTACCATATATATTGGTGTAGAACACTGTTGCAGCACAGAAGCAAAGCTGCTAGCCAGACCTATCTCCATGATGGTTTGTTCGGGGTTCAGCTTCGTCCTATCGCCACCATGGATGTTTTCCTGAGCACTGTTCTCTATCATCACAAATATTCTGGTAATAAAGAAACACAATTTCAAATAGATGTGAAAATGAACAATTTTATGATGATGGGGGCGTCATTTATCAACATGAATTGCACACACCACCAACCAGACTTTGGTTTAACAATATATCAGACATGCAGAGCTGTACATTTAGATGAACTAGAAAATGTGTTTATGAAACACTATGCCCCCAACTGGTAAGCCACTTTCAAGATGTAAAAATGTCCAAAAAATGACTAAGTTCAAATTGTAAAAAAAGTGACAAAAATTAATCTCAGGAATATATACCAACCACATGCATATCTTCAAAGCATGGTCACAATGTCTGCAAAGTTTCAAAAGTATCGGTATTAAATTGTAGGAGGAGTTGCGCACACAAGGTACCCTCTATCCATCCACTAAAATGCCCGAAAAAATGACCAAGTTCAAATTGTGAAAAAAATGACAAAAAATAATCCAAGGATTATATCCAAACTACATGCATATCTTCAGACCATGCCCATAATACATGTAATGTTTTAAATGAATTGGCATGAAACTGTAGGAGGAGTTGCGCACACAAGGTACCCACTGCCCATTCACTTCATTGTCAAAATGCCCGAAAAATGGCTAAGTTCAAATTGCGAAAAAAGTAACAAAAATTAATCTGAGGATTATATCCAAACCACATGCACATCTTCAAAGCATGGTCACAACATCTGTAAAGTTTCAAGAGAATCGGAATAAAACTGTAGGAGGAGTTGCGCACACAAGGTATCCACTATCTATTCACTTTATCAAGAATTAAAAAGGGAAATAACTCTCACAGAATTGGCCCCTAGCCCCTTGAATTTGCCTGAAAGAAAAAATACGGGTCCTCTTAATTTTCATATACAAACTACATACCAAATTTCAAGATCCTAGCTCTAACGGTTCCTGACCGAGTGCTCACGCATCACAGACTGACTGACAGACGGACTGACTGCACGGACAGACCCAAACCAATATGCCTCCTCAACTTCTTTGAAGTTGGGGGCATAAATATACTCCACTTTTGATATTTACACATAAGCCAGGTTGTTAACAACCAATGGAATAAGCTCTTTCAAAAATCTTCCACAAAGTAAGCTGCCTGAGCATCAATCCAAGGGATAGATCTACAAATCTTGGTAGTGGGTTCACATTCACATACATGTACCTAGTGAGGTTTGATTTCTTAATTTTCATACTCTCAAAATGTTTCTTAAATTTTGCCATGAAAATAAAATAATTTGGTCCTAGAGGGGGGGGGGGGGGGGGGGGGGTCAAGTGACCCCTCTAAACCCATTCCTGTAGATGGACTATCAGAAATCTTTGAATGTTAAAAGCAATATTTACCTATCTACAAACATAAGAACAAAGTCTTCAAACTGAGCTGTAGCTGAACAGAGTTCTCTCTCTTCCTGAAATCGGAAAAATACATTATATACATTACAATTTCGCCATTGCTATCGGGTGTCAGTGGTTTTGCTCAAACCCTCCATACATACCAATGCAGGAACAGTTTTATACGTTAACAGCATGTTCACTATATGCAAAATATTTTTTTTTACCTCTGTAAGGTCTGTTCTGACGTGGACTGCCTCTGAACAATCTATGATAGGCACTAGGGCTGTGAAACAGTCCATGGCCAGTCAAAACATTGGTTATGTTACAATAATGTTAAAGTAACTGTAAAGTATGTTATACCTCTGTAAGGTCTGTCCTGACATGGATTGCCTCAATCTATGATAGGCACTAGGGCTGTAAAACTGTCCACAGCAGGTAACAATTATGGTTATGTTAAAATAATGTTAAGTGTAACTGTAAAGTATATTATACATGTACCTCGGTAAGGTCTGTCCTGACATGGATTGCCTCTGAACACTCTATGATAGGCACTAGGGCTGTGAAACTGTCCACGGCCAGTAACAATATTGGTTAAGTTAGAGTAACTGTTAAGAATATTATACCTCGGTAAGGTCTGTTCTGACATGGACTGCCTCTGAACAATCTATGATAGGCACTAGGGCTGTGAATGTTGATATCATACGGAATGTTACCTACAAAATAGAAAGTTACACATTGAAAAAGACTAACATTTATAACAAGAACTGTACACAGAGAAAGAAACTGCATTTATTAAAATATTGAAGCTAAAATAAATTAAAATTGGAAAGGTAAGGGTCATTTGGCACTAACTGGTTCAGTAGTGGTAATACACGTGTTGGTCCCTCAGGTTACCATTTCCCAGTTTATAGACACGACTCAATTATTTTCACAAAACTTAAAATAATTATTATGTCTTGTACAAACCAAGCATTTTTTGAAGTCATTTGGATCTATCCCCGGTAGAGCTAGGTTCAGTAGTGGTAGTACATGTGATGGTCCCTCTGGATACCATTTACCGGCTTTTAACATAGATCGGGCTACAGACACTATACAACTCATACACGCTATCAGCCGGTGGGGCTCTATAAGGGTTTCCAATGCAGGGTAGAGCCTGAAAATATCAAACGTAAATACAAACTAAAAAGCGACAGCGCTCTTGGAAGATTAAATGCCAAACAAAAGCATCTGATTCAAACTAAGAAGCCAACTTACAAATGCAGTATGTTGTATCTAATCAATCTTCTTGCAGAGCATATTCCTTCGAGCATACTTGGTTTGTTTTGTGGATTAACATCCCAGTCAACAATTTTTAGTCATGCCAGTATGATGCCTTTGCTTCAAAGGTTTACAGATATCAACCAGCACCAAAGGGAGTTGATGTGTCAAACAGATGCCAGTGGAGTTTGAACCCCTGGCCTTTGAATCCTGGGTTTGACCAAATAACCACTAGGCCACCATGCTCCACTCTTCAAGCATAGTCAATTCACTGATTCCTAATCATTGCTTTCTTTTCACTTTTCAGAAACAAATGGTAAAAGTCAAATTTAGAAAATCAGTGAATTCTGCCTTTTTGTGAGGATGTACAATCTTAAAAGAGTTTTGTTTGTTTTGTGATTTAAAATTCCAGTAAACAGTTTTGCAGTCGTGTAGGGATGAAGCAACAGATTTCTAGGGTTTAGTCCATTTGTAATATTACCAGGAGTAAAATTTGTCTTGATCTAGGTCAGAAACCTTTGTCAGTTCCAACCCAGGACCTCTCTATTTGGAGGCTACCAAGCTCCCCATTTTCCCTATAACTAAGCAAATGAAAATTTCTACATACTTCTCTAAGAGGGGAGGAACAATCAACTCTGGTCTCATAGTTGACAAATTCTTCAGCGCCAGTGCGGCATCTCCACTGCCATATTTGCTGAACATGCTGGTAAACACAACATCCGTCATGCTCTTCACAAAGCGTGTGATGTCGTCCTCTGTCAGTTTGTGACTGTCGGGAACCGGCTTCCACCATTTAGGCTTCTGGTACCTCTCTCTGAAGAAATATACTTGACAAATAAAGCCAAGCTCCACATGAAAATTTCTCATATACTTAATGCAAAAATTCAACTTTAATTTGTAATAGCTTTTAATAGACTATACATTTTTCTACACAATTTTCACTGATTCTTCTAAATACAGATTAATTTTCACTAATTGTCACTAATTGCCCTAAATTTTATGTAGGGTGTATCCCATTTCAGAAATAGAGGTGAATCAGTTTGTATTATTTCTATAGTAAAATTGGAAAAAATCTTTGTAGTCTGTGGGAAATATGCATACATAAAAAGATAATCTGCATTTTAAATCAATACTTTTTGCCTATGCGTCTAATTTTATTTGGCAGCACCTGTACATTTTTATTAACATGACATGGATGCCAAAGGCAGTATACGGGCAAATCTGCAAGGAATTTATGTGGATCCAAACAGGACTAATGTTCCTATGATTATCTCTCATTCAAAAGGTCAAAGGATGGTAGATTTGCAAAGGGAATCTAAAAGACTGCCCATTGACTGTTGCATACAATCAGAATGGTTCATACCTATGAAGTCGTCTGACAACAGCTTTTGGAAAGTTTATCAACAACTGGCTAAGCTTCAACTGCAAAAACAAAGATAAAAAACATTACTTTTTATAATCACTTGCTTCCTGTCAATTGGATATATTGATTTTCTTCTTTTTTTTTTTCATTTTTTAATATTATGAAAAGTATTCAATAGAAAATATTATGCGGAACATTCCACAGAGTTTATCAGATCAATCAAGATTTTTTGAATATTTCAGATCCAATTTCATGTTCATTTCACTCATATGGAAATAAGCTAACCCCGACAGTTCTTGTCACAGAATGACCAGCGACGTTGTCAATAAAACAGGAATTATTTGCAAATGGTTGGGCCGATCTAGAAATAAGCCGGTTTGTAGCCCAGGTGGACTAAAAATGAAAGAACCTTGGGGAAAAAAGCAACTGGCACACCATCAAGCAAAACTTGGTGTGTCCCATGTGATTGTAAGTCTGTGACATACATTGTGAAGATGTTACTGGTTTACATATTCTTCCTAGTCTACAGCTATTCTAACTGAATTAACTGCGGAAAATGTATGAAAACTAATCATGCTTACATTCCATTTTCCCAGGTTTGAAGGATGGTAAAATGTCTGTAGAGTCTTGAAGAAATTGTCTATATGGTCCTGAACTGATGACCCACCACCCTGAAAGTTAAATCATTAGAACATGTAATTTAGCATGTAATTTAGCACAACAAACCAATTTAAATCATTCACAAAAATTAAGAAAGGGAAGAAAACAGAACCAACAACTCAACAACAGTACTTTAAACTGTTCGTTTAATAAGATTGACATGTTTTGGTCTGTTCATTTAAAGTCTAATGATTCACATGATAGTTGTTTCCAATATTATCATTTGTTGGAACCTTTTATCTAATATTTACACAAAATCCAACATCCAAATCTTCAATTTCTACCTTTAATGGTAGGAATGGTTGAAAAAGAAGATTGTGGCATTTGGATCGTTATTCTATACACACCATTTCGGTGTATTAGTCCATGTCAAGGCCATTTTATACAAACTAAGACAATGTTTGCAATGTCTGAGTGCTTGGATGTTTCAAGGTTTTAGCCTGTGTGTCATAGTGGTTAAACATGTTAAAACGACTGCCATGTACACCAGTGGTGGTAGTGTGAGCCTTGGCTTCTCCAATTATCTGATGACACTTATGACTACAGTGACCCCATCTCTGCATAACCTCAGCTATAGAGTGGGACATAAACATGAAAATCGCTACCACAATCTTAACATCAATAAGACTATCCAGTTTACATTATCCAATATACCCAGGAAGCTTTCGCTCCATCCCAACATGACTGAAAAATTCTGCACTGGGATATTAAGCTTTCAGCCAAGCAAACAATCTTACCATTAATGATACTATCCAATTCACCATGTCAGGTACACTGGTCTTATTGCCCAATCTATTTGTCCTCATCTGTCCCCCAACAGGCAAGTCAATACTTCTCAATAGCCGATTAAATATCTGAGAATGGTAATAACATGTTTGTTTGTCTGATCAAAATCAATATCATTATTTCTGGACATTAACTGTAAAGGTGTAACGGAGCCAGTTGTTAAAAACTTTGTTAGCTTAACGTCATCGTTAAGACCTCATCTTGTTAAGTAAATGCCCACTACATAAGCAAATACACTGTTATTTTTAGTTGATAAAATGTGAGAAAAAAACACTGTATTTGTAATATTCATGTTCGAAATTTTGAAAAATCGTTAACTAATGATATCGTTTATTTTGAACAACTGGCCCCAGTTCTTTGGAGGACGTTAAAGCCAATTCTAGCTCAAATGACAAAACTGTCACTTGCGAGTACTATAAAATATCGAATTGAGCCGTCTCGTGAGGAAACCAACAACGTGGTTTCCAAACAGTCTTACACCATCTGGCTGTACAGTCGCAGAAGCAGGCTTAGTAGATGCTTGGAATTTTGGATTAAACAAGACGAGGAATTGTTTTATCCCTGTAGCGAAAACAAAGGCGATGATTATCTGTGTCTTTGTTTTCGCATATGCAGATTGTTGGTTTTCTCATATGGCGGCTCAATTATTGAAAAAACATCATTGTGCATATAACTACATGTATTATGCATTTTTACGACTATAATGTACATGTGTAATGAATTTATAATATGTAAATACTTTATTTTCTAATTCATTTTCTGTATAAGCCATGCATCAAATTGTGAAAATGATAAGATTAAGATATTACAATATTCTGTAAAACAATGAAATGATGAACTTGTGAAATGATGAGATGAAATGTATATCATAAGATGTTCCAATATTTGAGCCACCTCGTGGGAAAACCAACAATGTGGTTTCCGAACAGGTCTGACACAAACCGGGCTGTACAGCCACAGAAAAGAGCTAGAAGCTTGAAATTTCGGATTTACGTAGAAGAGGAATTGTACTATCCGAGAAGCGAAAACAAAGGCACTGTTCAGCTTCGCGACCGCGAAGCTGATCTGCGCCTTTGTTTTCGCATATGCAGATTGTTGGTTTTCCCATGGGGCGGCTCATTTACCTTGGAAATATAGGGACTCCAGTCTATATAGCCAATGTTGTCATGTGCCAGTCTACACATAAGAGCTACTAAATGCTGAAAAACACAAAAGCAAATCATTTACAGAAATTATTTTCATACTCAAAAGATAATAATCAAAGACATAAAATACTATGTTCAGTATAAATTACGAAGTACCAAGGCAACCTCAAAGATAGTTAGATAGGTACTTTGTTCCATATTAAACAACTTTTGTTTAAGCTCCCGATGGAATATCGCTATCTTTGTGATAACAGCAATAGACCATTTTATCAGAAAAACAGGATTATTCATAAGATTATTCAGTAAAATGTTCAAGTTAAAGGTGCAAGTGGAAACTTACACTTTCCCAAGATGGGTTGTTCTGGAAGGAGTCCCACATGGTCATCAGTTCTTGAAACCACAACCTAGAACATAAGCAATGTTTTTCAAATACTACAATTATTTCATTTAAACATTTCACTGTGTCTGAAATGTGTAAGGATTGAAAAAACAAACATCTGCTAAACTGCTGTCAATCTTATCATATCAATTTACAGACATTTTCTTAAATAAAATGAGCCTGTGCATGAGAAAACCAACACTTTGGGTTCCGACACAAACTGTACTGTACAGTCACAGAAGATGGTTAATTAGAGGCTGGAACTTATGGATTTAGAAAGTAGAGACATTATACTATCAGTGTAGTAAAAACAAAGGCCCTGATCAGCTTTGCAAACTGCGAAGCTGATCTGCGCCTTTGTTTTCGCCTACGCAGATCATTGGTTTTCCCATGCGGCAGCTCAAATAGTTTAAATCACAGATTTGAAAAGCTCGCTTCTACACACTTACATAAATGAAATGCTTTGAAAAGTTCATTTTAAGCACTGTTAGGTGAAACAAAAAGATAATCTTTTTCACAAATCAGATCATGCATACCTAAATCCTTGGTCCATTTGATCCTCCGGGAGACTGGTGGGCAAGAATCTGTCAAGATAAGACAACCCCTTCACAACAGTTACATCGAAGGGACATAACAATGGTCGCCACTCGTCTAACATCTCTTGTGTACTTTCTGCTGGGAAATATCTGAAATGAAGATTTGATTTGATTCTTAACGTCCAAGTCGACATATTTGAACCAACAATCTGCATAGGCGAAAACAAAGGCGCAGATCAGCTTCGCAGTAACTGCAAAGCTGGTCAGCGCCTTTGTTTTCGCTGCCCGGATAGTACAGTTCCTCTTCTACTTAAATCCAAAATTTCAAACTTCTAGCTCTTTTCTGCGCTTGTACAGGTCGGTTTGTGTCAGACCTGTCCAGAAACCACATTGTTGGTTTTCCCACGAGGCGGCTCATTTAGGTCATGTTGGGATGAAGTCAATGCTTCCTGGGTAGTATCAGTATGGTGAGGAAAAATGCTTCTAGCCCAAGGCTACTACACAGCAGAGAACATGTTTCAACCCAAAAGCTCACGATCAAGTGTCTTACACTTATCAACCAAGCCTTAGTTTTACCATTACATAGTGATAATGAACAAACTCCTTTATCAAAGACTCTCTAATCTTCAACTCAGCTTTAAAACTTAATGTAAGCAGTTATTTTGTTAAAATCTAATACTTGTAAATCCAATTCAAGAATACTTACGTCCTGCAGGCATTCACCAGTCTTATCAGGGTGTTCTCAATATTTCTGAAATAAAAAACACACTGAATTACAGTGTATGCCTGTTGAACTATGATACCAATTTTATTTCATATTAAGCTTTGATATGCAGAAAATGTTAAAATCTTAAGATTTGTATGATTTTTTGTTTGATTCTTTCCTGGCATGTTAGGACACAGCCAATGATTTGTGTGTACTTAAATATTATAATGAAGACTAAATGTGCCTTGTTATTAATGAACAAAACATTGCAGATTGTGAGGCTAGGTTTTGTTCCCAGAACTTCTCAATTTAGAGTCTGACACTCAACTACTAAGCCACCCTACCCCCTTAAAGATCTGATGAAAACAATTTTCATGCACTTTTATTTCTTGGAAGAACTGTATATTTTAAACTAGAAAATGTGTTAATGAAACACTATGCCCCCAACTGGTACCTCGCTTTCAAGATGTGAAAATGTCTAAAAAAATGACTAAATTCAAATTGAAAAAAGTGATAAAAATTTATCTGAGGAGTACATCCCAACCACATGTATATCTTCAAAGCATGGTCACAATGTCTGTAAAGTTTCAAAAGTATCAGTATTAAACTGTAGGGGCAGTTGGGCAAACAAGGTACCCTCTATCCCTTCAATAAAATGCCTGAAAAGATGACTACCGGTAAGTTCAAATTGTGAAAAAAATGACAAAAATAATCCAAGGATTATATCCAAACCACATGCATATCTTCAGACCATGCCCATAACATAAGTAAGGTTTTAAATGAAATTGCATGAAACTGTAGGCGGAGTTGCACACACAAGGTATCCACTGTCCATTCACCCTCATTGTCAAAATGCACAATAAATGGGTAACATGCATATCTTCAAAGCATGGTCACAACATCTGTAAAGTTTCAAGAGAATCGGTATTAAACTAAAGAAGAAGTTGCCCACACAAGGTACCCACTGTCTATTCACTTTATAAATTAAAAAGGGAAATAACTCTCACAGAATGGGCCTCTAGCCCCTTGAATTTACCTGAAAGAAAAATTATGGGTCCTCTTAATTTTCATATACAAACCACATACCAAATTTCAAGATCCTAGCTCTAACGGTTCCTGACCGAGTGCTAGGCGTAACTCACGCACTGGGCTAGACTGGACAGACAGACGGACGGACAGACCCAAACCAATATGCCCCTTCAACTTCTTCAAAGTTGGGGGCATAAAAACCAATATGCCCCTTCAACTTCTTTGAAGTTGGGAGCTTCTTTGAAGTTGGGGGCATAATACATGTAAAATAAAAAGGTTTGTGAAATAGATTAGAACAACATGTTCTTAAACATGTTAAATATTTGACATATTTTTACAATATGTAATACAGTATATATATCCTATCCTTAATGCTTATCCTTAATGTAATGTTAACTGCCAACTATTGAAGGATATCACTAAGATTTACATTACAAAATAGGGATTTTTCTGGAAGGATTTTTGTGCTAAAATGTCATATCTTTTCTCTAAAAGGCCCATCAAAATTGTCAGAATGGGCATTTTTATCATGAAAATAGATGGGGAAGAGTATGAAAACATGAGAAAATAGATGACTTTGGCTGAAAAAGGTCCACCAATTTTTTGCCAGAAAAATTCCTGCGAAAACGAGGCCCATGTCATAAATACAGGTTTTTCCTTTAGTTGTAAAAAGTGGAAAATTTCAACAGAAAATTAATGATATTTTTCTTAATCTTGCTCAAAACATAGATTGTGGGTACACGTTAGAACCACCTTACCGAGGCGGTTCTAACAAGTACCTACAATCTATATTTTGGAGCAAAAATAAGAAAAATAGGTATACCCCTGCATACCCCAGTTTTGCCATATAAAAATGGGTTAAAGGGGGTATACATGTCATGGACATGTGAGCAGCGTCATGAGAAAACCGGGTTCTTGCCTATGCGAAAACAAAGACACAGATCAGCTGTGCAGTAACTTCACAGCTGATCAGCGCCTTTGTTTTTGCTACGCAGATAGTACAATTTTATCTTCTTCTTCAATCCGAGATTTCAAGGTTCTAGCCATCTTAGGTAGGTGCACATGCCAGTTTGTGTCAGACCTGGTCGAAAACCCCGAAGACCGGTTTTCTCGAGTCACGGCTCATGTTATCCTGATGAGTCAGATTTCCTGGAGAGATGACTTCCTTCATTTGTTTCCTTTGATAATTGACTTCAAAAGTTGAAGCTGATTTATTAATTCATCAAATTTATACTTCATTTTACGTGCACTTAATTGAAATTTGTGTGATACATGTACTTCACATACAATATCTGTGGATGATACTTCATCATTTCAACGTTAACTATTTGAATGAAAAAGTTGTAGTAGGTTATTTAAAACAGGGAAATATATCTCTATTTCATTGCAATACTTTTCTGATCAAAATTCCAAAATTCAATTTCTACCAAAACTTGAGGCCAAAATCAGGCCTTAAATCCCCTATACCTTTACTAAACTTATGAAAACTTTAGCTGCGAAATGTGAAAAAAAAAACTTGGTCTTTTTAAACTTACGATGGAAAGAGCTGTAGGCCTAGGTGCTCATACTTTGACCACAGGATAGACTCAGTCAGTGTATACAGGGGCCGCCACTGTAGAGTCAGATCATCTCTTGACAGCAGCTCTTTCTTCCTGTTTGATATAATAAACTTAACTGAATTCAACAGCAACGTCAATTTTAATCAAATTAATGCCATTCAATAATACTCATGAAATATATTTTCAACTTTCCACAAACAAATTTACAGTTTAAGAGTGGAGGTTCTAAATTTAACAAATCCTCAAACTTAAAATAAGTTTTTACTTAACTGTACATTAACATTTGCAATGTCACTGGTACTGTATAATATTAATACAAATTGAATATCTACATTTTCTGAACATTAGGTATATGTAGTCATTGGCTCATTGAAGCAGAAAAATATTTCTCACATTTTTTCAATGAAGAAATGTTTTCGTCAATTTACGGACTTTATCTAAAACCAAAAGACCCAGCTTCACCTTCACAAGCAAGGAATTGTAGGAAACTAACTTCTTGTTCTTTACAAGCAGGTCTGCTTCAAAATCAGTACCTTTCTCTGTAACAATGTACTTACCTCAGTAATTCTATAAGTTGGTAGGCAAACTTCTGCACTAGTGAAACCTCAAGGTCTGGCATCACACACAACTCGTACATCAAATGTACCAGGGCAATGTGGTCCTCCTTGGAAAACTTCAGCCCATAAAGTCGGATATACCTGAAATGAGAGATATACCTCAAATAAATTTGTTGTTTAATTAGATTCTAAATGTACTAACCAACAAATATTTCAGTCAATCTGGTTTGAGTAAATAGTTATTGGCCAGTTTTTTGTTGTTGTTGTTTTCAGAAACCTACCTACCTGGAGGATCTCTGTGACCATGTGCTTTTCTCCACAGGGGCCTGTATCGTAATTTTTTAAGGTTTTAGGTATGTATATATAGACTACGATACGGGCCCGTGTGCTTTCTTCGGAAGAATTCAAGAAACAGAAAATGAATTTTCAACTCTTAACCCTTGAATATCATTTTTTTAGTAATTGCCTTGTCAGCATTTCAAATGATTTGAAATGATATCACTACCCTAACCTTACAGGCCTCATTATGATGTTGTATAAAATAATTCACGGCCTAGTAGCCATTCCACTCCCACCATACTTCCGACAACCCCTGAGAATGTCAAGACACAGCCACCCCCTCGCATTAACTCAGATTCACACTTCATGTAATTATTACAAGTACTCCTTCTTCCCACTGTCTGTGGTACAGTGGAATAGACTTCCTGCTGACGTTGTGGTTCTGCCTACTCTTGATCAATTTGGAGTGGCAGTCAGGTCTCTTGACCACTCCATGCCCTAATTTGCAGAGGACACACTGTTTTTAACGGCTGAGGCTATCCGCACGACGGTCGTGCCGATAACGCCGCTTATCGGCACGACGGTCGTGCCGATAAGCGGCGTTATCGGCCCGACCGTCGTGCGGATAGCCAATGCTACAGGTATTGGCTATCGGCACGACGGGAGTATGAGATTTTCTAACGAGCTTACGTTTGCATTTAACTATCAAATTGTCATTAAATAAATTAATTATGTGTTTAGCTAGTGAAATACATTCAAAAGTAACATTTTGTTAATTATGAATAAGAAAACTAATTTGATTTGATTATTCCAGCTGATTTAAACTGAATAACTGTAGATTTCTAACAGGGGAGAAAAATATAACCAATGTAAATGCTTTTTAATTGTGTCACTGATATGTTTCCATACTCCATTGGTAAAATCATTTTGGATTGCCACATTCTTTAATTATTTAGGTTGCGATAATTACTTTCTCATTTACGCATACATGTACGCATGGCTGAGGCTATCCGCACGACGGTCGTGCCGATTTTACAGGTAAATTCATAGGTAAGCCAATTTCAGCAAAATAATAATTTTGGTAATTAAAAGTAAAAAAAAATCCTGCATGGGTAATATTCTGTTTCAGTTTTGAAGCCAGTGTATAATATTTATCAACTTAAAATGCATCAATTTCTTAACATTTATAGCATTTGGATATCGATGTCCCTGTCGTGCGGATAACGCCGCTTATCCGCACGACGGTCATGCCGATAAGTGGCGTTATCGGCACGACCGTCGTGCGGATAGCCAGTGTCGTTTTTAACCTTCTTTTATTCTTCACTCATTCTTGTTAACATTTTAACCCTATCACCTTTTATTTCAGCACTTTTTTACTTTAAACTTTTTATTAATCTGCTCGGCGCGCTGACTTTCTTGCACAAAATCCTCGCGAGGGGGTGTTGCAGTATCAATAGATAGATAAATAGATGTCCGCATATGTGATCACCTTTTTCGACAAGTTGGGATCGAGAAATTACTGCCACTCTCACGCAACGTTCATCAGTTATTCAATTTCATAAGAACACCATTATTGTAAAGGCATGTTCTCAGCTTCAGTGGAGTAGTTAACTTATTTACCTGCTAAGCTGTCCAACCCAGTGGCTTGCTCCAAATTTTATGTCACGGAGTTGGATTGACCGTCCAAGGTTGCCCTTAATTTCTGCGAATACCTCACTTGATTCTTCATCGATAATGTCAGAATCAGGTAGCAGTTTATTGTAAACAATTTCCTTTTGGGGCTTGAAACCCAAAACTTTTTCACGATCTTCCATTTCTTCGTTTTCCATGGCAAGGTTACTCAGCATCTTTCCCAAACTTTCTCTGGGAATCCATTTTGTTGCTGAAAATGAAAGACAGCATTTCATTGGCCGAGTCGATAAATTTAAACCAATCTTATACGTCCGGTCTCCCTAATTACCGACAAGAACTGGCAAGAGCCGACAAGAAGTAAAAATTGCCGACAAGAAGCCTTTTAAAGCATTATTTTATTATTTTTATCCTTTCTATATGTTAATTTAGTGTTTTATAATCATATCATGTCACAAGTTTGCTTTTGAGGACGAAAAATAAGGAGAAATTATTAATATCCATCATTCCATGTTACTCCATTTGCCGTCAAGAAGCCTACAAAGGGAAATAACTGTTACACTTGATAAGTGGAGCTTTAACACCATTTCATTCCCTTGTTGTAAATGGTCTTTTGTACGTTTTTGGTTTTTAATTTGTAATGTCCTATAAACTGCATGTCTTGATGGAATGTGGAAAAAGGATTAAGAACATACATATTATTTGTACAAGTAACATCTATTCAATGATCAGTAAGTTTGAGTACTGGTGGCGAGTAACGTTTTTTTTTTTTTTTGGGGGGGGGGGGGGGGGGGGAAACGAGAAATGCTGAACCTATATATTTGTCGATTTTTGAAGAGGTTCTTTTTGACTTGGCCTTAAATAAATATGACATGTATCAGAAATTTACAAACACATGAATAATATGTATTTTACCCTATACATACAATTATGAGAGAGAGAGAGAGAGAGAGAGAGAGAGAGAGAGAGAGAGGGAGAGAAAGAGAGAGGGAGAGATCAGTATTACAAACACATGTATAATATGTATTTTACCCTATACATACAATTATGAGAGAGAGAGAGAGAGAGAGAGAGAGAGAGAGAGAGAGAGAGAGAGAGAGAAAGAGAGAGGAGAGACAGAGAGAAAGAGAGAGGGACAGATCAGTAAGATGTCCGTGTAAAATATAGCAGCAAAGCTGGAGGTATGCAGGGATATACCTTTTTTTCTTATTTTTGATCCAAAACATAGATTGTTGATACTCGTTAGAACCGCCTCGGTGAGGCGGCTCTAACGTGTACCCACAATCTCGGATCCAATAAGGGGTTTATTGGATCCGAGCCACAATTAATGTTTTCAGCAAAAATATTACAAATATCTTTTTTTTCCAATGAAATTTTCATTTTTTGCTTTGAAAAAAAAAAGTCTTTGTTTATTGCATGGGCATGTTTTCGACTCGCAAAATAGCAGGCCATCAATATCAAAGCTGTATAACTTGAACACCAAAGCTGTTTTTGGGATACCTCAAAGCTAACTTTCAAAGCTCACAGATTTGATTAGCAAGCCGAATGACTCAAATTGAGTTAAGGTAATTATCTCCATCAATGGCGTTTGTTTGTACTAATTGAGCAACTCGGTTGAATGGCCTGTAAGACTGTAATTGTTCCCCTCTCTCTCTCTCTCTCTCTCTCTCTTTCTCTCTCTCTCTCTATCTCTCTCTCTCTCTCTCTCAATTAATTTTAAAATTCTTATTTTATCCAAAACAGAGAAGATTGTGGGTCCACATTATTATTAATATCTATATAATACACTGACGCATTTTCGGTAAAGTTAAACATTGTCCGGCGTTTAGAAACACGTATGGTTTCCAAGATTGCTTTCCCTTTAATCATATTAGAAATAGATTTCAGAATTTTCAGTTACATTTTAGCTTAAAAAGATAAATTCATATAAAATCATGATAGAAATAAATAGTTTATTTAACTATAAGTCTAACACAAAATAAATGAAACATGATGCTATACTAAAAGCGTCAGATTGTATGTTGTCAGTTATCTGTAGCAGCAGCAAGTGTATTTAATATTCAACATTTACAAATATAATTTTTGTAGTAAAGACAGACTCGAGCGTTTTTTTTTTTTTCATACATAAAATAGAAAAATACACTGTTACAATTTAGATCCAGTAAAAGGCACCCATTGTTTAAATTAAGGGCTTGGTTACCAAGTCCCGAAAATCAAGTTGTCAAAGGTAAGCTGTTGGGCTTGGTTAAAACAAGTGTCAGCGCGTATGTCACTCTGCTTACGCTTTGATTAAAATGTCAAACAACTAGGACAGACTATAAAATCTTTGCGAAAATGTGCCTCTATGCACTTGTGTTTTTCTAAGCACCCGTGCTGTCATTCTGACTTTTTGGATTATTACGGATATTCTCTGCTAGTCATCTTGACGCTTAGAGGTATATTCATTTCGTTCGGTATATAAATTTCGGCTACTTAGATTTGTCTTTAAATTTAGGCTGTTTTTGGTCATTTGACTTAATTGATTTTTCATTTTCATTTTGACTTTAAGGAGGACAATGTCTTATCCTTGTGGAAATTGTGGTGGAAATTGCACCACTGACTGTGTCTTTTGTGAAAACTGCAACATCTGGTTTCATTACAGGTGCGAAAATCTTCTAAAAAAACATTTTATGGAAATGGGCAAGAAGAAAAACATTGCTTGCGACTATATTTGTTCCAAATGCACCAAAACGCCCGCGGGAACATATGATTTTGAAAAAAGTCTAAAACGGCTAGAAAATTATGCAAACTCTGGAAATTTGGAAGCTGGAGCAAGTTTGGAAATGATTCTGCTCCGTGGTGAAAAAACAACACCACTTATCAATAGGAAGGATTTGGTTTATTCTTCAGATTTTTCTACGGACCGCGTTTCAAAACAGATTTTGGATAGTTTAAACATGTCAGTGGCCGGTCGTACCCCGGTTTACGTTTCGGGTGATGGTAATTGTCTATACAATGCCATTTCGGTTGGGATTTGCGGTAATGAATCGCTGTCGGCAGAATTACGCGTAAGGACTTGTTTGGAACTTATCAAAAACCGCCATGCATACCGGAATGCACCGAACGCGAGGGATTTGTTCTTTGTTTCACCTAATTATGATGACGCGATTAAGTCTTCAGCATGTAAGGGCAAGTACGCGTGCGCGTGGGAGATGCAGGCAGCTGCCACCGTGGTAGGTTGTCCTATTCAGTCGGTGTATCCGCCAAGAAATGGCCTTCTCGACAAGGCCATTGGAATTTTGAATACAGTTTTTACGCCGGTGTCTTCAAAATCCAAAAAAGATCCTCTGGTCATTATGTGGTCAAGCGCGAGGTATTCGTTTGTCGGTTCGTGGTTGCCAAACCATTTCGTGCCGTTGATTGACACCAAACCGGATTCAGTTCTAGACATTTTTGACGTTGATGAATTTCCGCCGTTAAACAGTACCACTGTGAATGAAAGTTGCAATGCTTGCCCTACGATATTCGACGACACGCCGATTCTTAGGAACGCGGACGGTATTGAATTTTCTTATCCTGATCTTGCATCTCAGTCTGAAACTGCATCCGTGTCTGATAGCGCTGGTACTGCATCCGTGTCTTATAGCGCTGGTACTGCATCCGTGTCTGATAGCGCTGGTACTGCATCCGTGTCTGATAGCGCTGGTACTGCATCCGTGTCTGATAGCGCTGGTACTGCATCCGTGTCTGATAGCGCTGGTACTGCATCCGTGCCTGATAGCGCATCCGTGCCTGGTGAAACTGCATCCGTGTCTGCTGCATCCGTTGAGACCGCTGCATCCCCTTCTGTATACGGGACTGGAATTCAGTCGCCACCTTTACATTTTGGGTCAGAAACGTTTCACTCTGTTCAGGACTCAGTAGAATCTTTTCCAGAAACTCAGTCTGTTCTTTCTACTGATATTACTTTTTCGGACAACGAAACGTCGGAAACTTTAGAACCCAATTCAACAACGGAAAAATCGTTGTATCCTCGGTTTTCTGAACATATAAACAGCATCCCAAAAAACAAATTCCTTGATACGAACAAAATCATTGACAAATTGTCATCTTTTTCGGAAAATGAAGTTCTGAAAGAAATGCCCAGATGCAAAAAAGAGAATGTTTACTTTTTGTTGGACAACTCTGAAAATATTGAGAAAAAAGAGAAGGGGTATAACATGGAATTTTGGGATAACTGTGGAACCTGGGCATCCAAGTCTTTATCTGTCAAAACAACATTTTTTGCTAATTTTAACGGCCGAGTGCGCTCAGTTTTAGAGAAGGAATCGGTGTATGGCATAGAAATTAAAAAGAAGTTTACACCTTTAGAACCACAGCCTGACAAAAGTGAAATTTTTGTATTGAAACGCTACTATGGCACTTTGGCAAGAGACAACAATTACAAAAAAAGAATTTCTTGGTTTGAGCATATGCCTGGTAGCAGTTCTGAAAGGTATAAAACTGTTTCTTTGGTAGAATATTTAGGAACTTTTCCGGCCGACGAGGGCTCCAAACATGGCAATGCCAGAAAAACGAATCAAGAGTATGTACGGACTTCATCTAAGACTAAGGAAAACGTTTTGACCGCCCTCAAAAACAAACAGCCAGTCAGGGAAATATTTAAGGAACATTTTGATACGGACCATGCACCGCGCGATTCAAAAATGATTGAAAACATGAAGTCCAAGTTATCAAAGGAAGCTAATCCAGGAAATCGCAAAAACGTTGCAGATGATATTCAGGCTATTTTGAATTTGACATCAGTTGAAAACCCATTTGTGCGGGAAGTAGTACAGTTAGCGGGAAAACCGCCCAATTTGATTTGTTACACTGATAATCAATTAAAACATCTTTCCAAAGCTTGCAAAACTTCTGTCATTGGCATCGACAGAACTTTCAATTTAGGCCCTTGTTTTGTTACAACAACTGTTTTCCAAGATCAAAATTTAAGGAGAAAAGGAAAAGATGTCTCTCCTATTCTTTTGGGGCCGTTGTTTTTACATTGGGATGGAACTTTTCATACATACCAAAGATTTTTTACTCATTTGGCAGCAGTTCTTGAAACACCTTTGCTTGACACTGAATTAGGAACATGCGATTTAGTTGTAGGCTCTGACGAAGAAAAGGCTCTCGTTAAGGCAGTGAAGTGCAGTTTTTCAGATGCCAAACTTACCCTCTGCACTCGACATTTGGAAGAAAATCTAAAACGTCAACTGAAAAACAAGGTTGGCATGCCTGAAAATTCTTCAAAACAAATAGTAGGGGAAATTTTTGGCCCAGATGGACTTACAAGTTTGGATACGTCAGTCTCTTTTGCACAAAAGGCAACTGAAATTGAAAGGAGATTTGGCGAAAAAGTAGGTCCATATCTCACGGACAAACTCATTCCAACCATTCGGGAACACGTTTTCGAAATTTGTAAAACTGATGAAAGAATACCAATTAACTGGAAAAACAATAACTGTGAGGCAATGAACCATATTTTGAAACTTAATTTAGATTGGAAACCTGCCAAAATTCCAGATTTGGTCAAAATGTTGGAAAAGGAAATTAATCTTCAGGAGTCGTTGACACGCGGTGCACTCTATGGCACTGGTAATTTTGAACTTTCTCACGATGCTTTATGTTTGAGAGTACCTCAGTCTGTTTGGCAGCAAAAGAAAGACTATGAAAAACAACAACTTTTTCGAAAATTTCTGTCATTTGGGACGAGAAAACCAAGTCCCACAACTACTATTACTTCTAAAGATGGCAATTTTGTAATGCCAAAAACAAAAACTGTTGCAAGAAAACCCGGGCAATCCAAAAAGAGAGTTCGAGTTGACAAAACTGTTACAAAACCAAAAAGAAGAAAAGTAGAGGAAACATAAATTGTAGTAAATTGTAACAGTGAAACTTTTTTCGACTAGAGAATTTCGGAAACATGCAACAATACCAACAAAAGCAATAAAAAATAGTATCCATCTTCTGGTGCCTAAATCAAATTTGTATTTTTAGAAAGTTTAAACATTTGGCACTTGTGTATTCATACAATTGTTTTTAACATCATCAATAAAATAGAAACCTATAGTGGGGACTTGATCTGTTTTTGCAATATGGTAACTAGTTGCAAAAGCCACCACCTGATGAGACCTGTGGAGGGGTCGAAATGGGTTTTTCTTTTATCTTTCTTTTATCAAGCCAGAAATTCTTATTTAAAACGGATTAAAAACTCGTTGAAATGTATTTATAAAGATATACTTAATTCATAACAATAATTTATTTCTAACATATACATATATATTCTTCTTGTCGGCACATGGTTGCGATTGACGTCAGCAATATTTCTTGTCGGTAGTATAATAATAAAAAAGACTATGTATACCACGTACGAAATTACGAAATGTATAACGCTATGACCATCAAAAGCATCGTTTAAAACATTATCTTATTTAATACAGAAAACATAGCAAGGGCAAAATTTGTAGCAGTTTAGTAGGGTATAGGGTGTAACTTATTCATTAGAAATGCATGCATAAAATTTTCTTGTCGGTTTGGACTGCTTCTTGACGGTATGAATGAATTCAGCTATCACAGTCATTCGTCAATTACTCGGTAAAAATCTAATTCAAAGTTCAATTTTTGAATCTCTGAAGTTGCTCATACATATAAAATGCTGTTTAAACAACATTTGAAGAAGAAAATAACAAAAATCTGCTTCTTGTCGACAATTTTCTGCTCTTGTCGGTCTGGACTACTTCTTGACGGTACGCGGTATGAATGAAATCAGCTATGACATATCTGTAAAAATGATTCTAAGTTTATTTTTTGCATCTCTGGCTTTACTTGAGCTCAAAATATATTATTTTAACACCATCAAAAGTGCAGTTTAGTAGGATGTAGCTTATTCATTAGAAATGCATGCATAAAACTTTCTTGTCGGTTTGGACTGCTTCTTGACGGTATGAATGAAATCAGCTATCACAGTCATTCGTCAATTACCCGGTAAAAATCTAGTTCAAAGTTCAATTTTTGAATCTCTGAAGTTGCTCATACATATTAAATGCTGTTTAAACAACATTTGAAGAAGAAAATTACAAAAATCTGCTTCTTGTCGGCAATTTTCTGCTCTTGGCGGCTCATGGCGGTTCTTGGCACTTCTTGTCGGTAATTAGGGAGACCCTATACGTCGTAAGTAATTTAAGGAAATCCCATGCAAGGGAGCTTACTCTAATTGACACTTTTAGAATGACAAAGTGACTTTTTAACTATAGGGTTGTTTGCATTGGTGCTGTGATGTTGGCGGATCTGTACATGTGATTGGGAGTGTGGCTGTGACTTATATTGGTATTTTATTGAGCCTGTGTTGGTGGGTATGCATTGATGCATCCCTATCAGGACGGGAGCAATTGTTGATAATGGCTGTGGGCTCAGTCACTTTCTTTTGTGCCTTTTTGTAATTTTGTGATGTATTGATGCCGTTGATGGTCCCGGTGCCAATGTTTGCGACGTTATATCTGTTGTGTATATGCCGAATTAGCCAGGTACTTTAAATACTCTATCCAAGGACATTTCTTATCCGGTGCTCAGGTAGTTGTAAAGGTTTACAAAAGTTACTACTTGTTTGTGCTAATCAAGTTAGGCTATAAATTTCCACTCGGACAATTAATATCCGGTACCAGAGACATTTAAATTGAATTTTAATACATGAATATACAAGTTGTATACCTTGGTATTATCTAGTGCCCAGGGATCGGGATTACTGCGGTAACTTATACTTTGGATTTGAGGGAGGTTGTGGCTGCTGCAGCAGGGATGCTTTTTAGAATGTCTGCTGCAGCAGGGACAGCTTCTGGTTATTGTTGCGACCCCGATCATATAGTCTATTAATTTTCCGCTATGGACTATACTGCCTTTCAATACCAAAGATTGCAACTTTCCTCAGTTGTTATGTGTTCTTTGTGTTGATAAATCTTGACTTATACTCCAGTTGGAGTTTCAGTCGATAATAAAATCTTGAATCTTGAAATGTCATCATGAGAAATGTATAATTTCAAAAAAACTGCATTATCATAGTTCCAGATTTATGACATCTGACGTAATTAATGCTTGCAGGATCCTGTTTGTTTTGTCGACATATTCTAATGGCTAGAAGGATGTTATGATGTTCTGACATCCTGTTTTTTTTTTACTTGTTTGTATTTTTTAGAAACAAGTAAAAGCTTTAATAAAATAATCAGTTATCACTTGTCTGAGTTTCTTACATAGCTGTGTCTGTTGGGCATTAATTATTCAGGATTTTGTGCTCAGAGGTTACTTAGTCACTTAGATAGTCACATATTTTGGTTGTCCGAAGAGAATCACTTGCCACAGCCGATACAATGGTCTCGGTTTCTGCCAGGTATTTGCTTGTATTGATTATTACAGGTGTTCGTTCTATCCCATGACGATTGTTTTAAAGAACCAGCTTCCAGCTGAAATAGCTCTCTTACCTAATCTTGACTCCTTCAAGAGGGAGTTGAGCAAGATTAACTATTACTGTATTCAATGCCAAAGCAAGAAATACATGTATTGTTTTTAGCCTGCTTTTAACCTCTCATCTTTACTAACAAATCTAGCACTATCATCCTTTTTCAATCTTCACTGTCATTCTTTTAAGTCTCACTTTAATTTTTTTACTTTTATGCTCTCACACGCATCCCTGAGCATAGTAGTCAGTAATGAGGGTGACGCAGTATCAATAGATAGATAGATAGATAGATAGATAGATAGATAGATAGATAGATAGATAGATAGATAGATAGATAGATAGATAGATAGATTTTTAGCAATTTGGAAGAGGAAAGAGTTGTTCTCATCACCTTTCATGCAGAGGTTTTCATTCAAACCCACCTCATTCCAACTGAGACTTAATTTTATGCTTCAGTGATTTTGCCACATATCTTCTTGACCAAAAAAGGAGAGTTAACAAGAATACTCAAGATGTTTCATGAGTACTTGATTTTTAGTCAGAATGCACAAAGTTTGCCTAACTTTCAAATATTCATGATTCATGTGTGGGAACTTTTATTTGACGATGATATAATGACTGCAGAGCACTCACAACCACGCTCACACCACTGCATGGAGTAATCTGGTGCACATGTGATTTCTAAATTGTCATGCATGTATACATTGGGACATTGTGTGGTAAATAAAATGAAAGGGATATGACTGTAAATTTTAATTTTGCAGAAATGGCTGAGAATGTACCTGTAGTTCAAGAATCTGAAAGTATATTTATAGATTGTCATTGTCATCTGGCAGACAAAGAATTTGACACAGTAAGTTCTTCCCTGTTATATTTCTTCATTACAAAAACACACCCATGAAATACAGAGATTTTTACAGCTGCTGTAAACATCTTAAATTTTGTTTAAAATTTTTATACTTTCTTGTATTTTTGCTGCAAACATTGATCATGGGTATATGACTATGTTTGTACTGCTCAACAGGACAGTATGTATAATGAGAAGTCACAATCTATATTATAGAGCATAAATAAGAAACTTGTATACCTCTCTACACCCCAGTTTTACTAGAAAAGGAGTGTAAGGAAGTATACATTTCACAGACATGGTATCCTGATTAATTTTCGAACTCTTTATGAAAGTTTAATGCATTCACTTTAAATTGTATTGTCAAAAATTTAACCACAGAACAAAGTGCAGTAATCAGCTAAAAATGATTTTAA
Source organism: Rugalucina vietnamica (assembly GCA_964017185.1). Lineage (NCBI taxonomy): Eukaryota > Metazoa > Mollusca > Bivalvia > Lucinida > Lucinidae > Rugalucina > Rugalucina vietnamica. The sequence continues at coordinate 15,703,966 of OZ024872.1, forward strand.
AAAAATCTGGAAAATGACACCATAATATAAACAAGAACAGTACATAATATTAACACCATAATCATGATAATGTGTCTAAAATTTCAAACAAATAATCCCTCTGTCCATTTCTTCATATAATGTTGTGATGTATGTGATATGAAATTAAGTTTTGATAATTTTACATGTATTTTCATTTTCAGGACATAGACAAAGTAATAGAAGAAGCAAAAAAGGTGAGTCTAATTTATTTACATTTTCAAGTACATGTCTAAAGTTAGCCACAACAGATTTAAACTTGTCTTCACATTTTTCACTAGATGCTTGATTTAAGAAGAAAAGTGATTGTAGTGTCTCTGTGGTTAAACAAAGAGGTTATGATCAACTGCAGCACTGTTTTAGAACAAATGAGTTTTTCTCATAATGCCATTCAATACATTTCTCAACATGTACACTATTATAAATTTTCCTGTATTTGATATCCTAGAGTTATTATAAAACCAATGTTTGTTTTCTTATTTGTACAAGTTTTAAAACTCATATTTTAAAGAAGAAATAACACTCCCTTGGTCTACTGTCATTACGAAAACATGCCCATGTAATAAAAAGAGATTTTTTGACCTTTAAAAACTGAAAATTTTCAGCTGAAAAAAATTGATATTTTTCTTATTTTTGCTCAAAACATAGATTGTGGGTGCACGTTAGAACCGCCTCGCCGAGGCGGTTCTAACGAGTACCCACAATCTATGTTTTGGAGCAAAAATAAGAAAAATAGGTATACCCCTGCATACCCCAGTTTTGCTATATGAAAGTGGGGTTCAAGGGGGTATATATTACACGGACATGTTTTCGTGATGGTTTCTTGCCTTTGTTATAATGGAGGTACATGTATGTGTGTATAATAATGGTTAGACCCCAGTTCCTAACCATTGCCTATTTTCACAGGCTGTTACTGTATGTACTGCATTTTCAAAAACACCCTGTCTTTGGGGTTTTCAGACAAGGTCAGCCAGAAATGATCAGGCTCAAGAGCTACCATCAGGAAAACATGTCCACGAATGTATACCCCCTTATACCCCACTTTTATATAGCAAAACTGGGGTATGCAGGGGTTACACCTATTTTTCTTATTTTTACTTCAAAACATAGATTGTGGGTACTCGTTAGAACCGCCTCGGCGAGGCAGTTCTAACGAGTACCCACAATCAATGTTTTGTGCAAAAATATCAAAAATATCAAAACTTTTCTGATTAATTTTTCAATTTTAACTGCTGAAAAAATCTCTGTATATTGCATGGGAAAGTTTTCATAATGATATGGGCCTTGTATTTCAGATAGTAGAGGAATTCAACAATCTATGAAGTGAAAACAAACGCTGAACAGCTCAGCTGATCTGCAGTATTATTTACATGCTGTCAAGTTTTCAAGTTGTTTCATAGACCATTACATAGCTTCAATGAAATAGTAGACTATTACATAGCTTCAATACATGTATGTTGTCTTATGACTATGCAGTGGAGCAGCTAAGTTGTTTCATGACATGGTTAAAATTGATTTTTCTAGGCTGGTGTTAGAGCAGCTCTGGTGTGTGCCACAGCTCCATCTGAGTTTGTGAAAGTTATCTCCCTTTCTGACAGGTAGGTAATGGTATACTATTGTCTGATTTTTACGTAAGACAGATCAAAAGTCAGGGAGTCCATATAACATTACGCAAACTTACCCATGCAATAAACAGAGATTTTTTGAGTTTTAAAAATTGAAAATTTTCATCTGAAAAAAAAATTGTTTTTTTTTTCTTATTTTTGCTCAAAACATACATTGTGGGTACACAATGTAACATACATTGTGGGTACACAATGTATCCGCCTCTCCGAGGTAGTTCTAACGAGTACCCACAATCTATGCTCTAGAGCAAAAATAAGAAAAATAGGTATAACCCGGCATACCCCAGTTTTGCTATATAAAATTGGGATTAAAGGGGGTATATATTTCAAGGACATGTTTTCCTGATGATAAGTACCATATGAATGGAAAATCTTGGTGGAATTTATTATGCCCCCAACTTTGAAAAAGTTGGAAGGGCATATTGCTTTCGGCTTGTCTGTCTGTGTGTCTGTCTGTGTGTGTGTGTGTGTGTGTGTGTGTGTGTTAACTTTTGAACGGTGAATGCTAGGGTTTTGAAATTTCTTATGCACATTCCTCATGAAAAAATAGTTGACCCATATTTTTTTCATGTCCGAGTTATTCCCCTTTTCTGAGTTATGTCCTTTTGAAAACAAAATTTGAAAATCTTGTGTGCAAGATATCTCAAAAAGTGTTTCAGCTAGAGCCTTGATATTTGGTATACTGGTTGGGGCTGCGGAGTAGATCACCTGATTAACTTTTGAAAACTTTACCCCAAATTTTGACAAAATTACGGAATTTTGAAATTTTGATTGATTTTTCCACTTTTCGGTGAAATTTGCAACTTTTAAACGGTGAATGCTAGGGTATTGAAATTTCATTTACAGATTCCTCATGTGAAAATAGTTGACCCGTAATTTTTTTCATGTCTGAGTCATGTCCCCTTTTTGAGTTATGTCCCTTTGAAAACAAAATTTGAAAATCTTGTGTGCAAGATATCTCAAAAAGTGTTTTAGCTAGAGCCTTCACAATCGGTATACTGATTGGGGTGGAGAAGAAGACCACCTGATTAACTTTTGAGGACTTTCCATCAAATTTTGACAGAATTACCGAATTGTGAAATTTTAAATCCATTTTTAAGTGTGCATCTGTAATCACTGTTAGTCCTCAAGTTTGCTACAGTTCAACCTCATTATAACGCGCCTCACTATAGTGCGGTTTTCAATATAACACGGCCATGTCATGGCTTCCAAATTAATTATTGTGTTATATATCTATTGTAAATAACCTCATTATAACATGGTTCACTTATAACACGGTCTGTTTCCATGGACCCAAAAGATAGCGTTATAATGAGGTTGACCTGTATTTGTGCCCAGGTCTACATGATTTTCATTGAAAAATAATGAAATAAATGAATCATATAAACTGTGCCAGGTTAGAGGCAAGCACACAGTTGGGGGCATAGTGTTTTACAAACACTTATTTCTAGTTAAAATCTACTTCAATAGAACCAACAGTAGGAATTTGTTTCAAAATAAAGCTTCACAATCTGATCGGAACCACTTTTCGTGTGCTACCTACATGTAGTATACTGGTCAGGTCTTTGATTGGTCTGCGGTAAAATTATAACTACAGTTAGATAATATAAACATGCTATACAGTATAAAAGGATAAGAATGAAGTTCTTGCTAACCATTACGAAACCTTGCCCATGAGGTATACAAAGATTTTTTTCACCTGTAAAAATTGAAAATTTCATCAGAAAAATTTTGATATTTTTCTTATTTTTGCTCAAAACATAGATTGTGGGTACACATTAGAACCGCCTCGCCGAGGCGGTTCTAACGAGTACCCACAATCTATGTTTTGGAGCAAAAATAAGAAAAATAGGTATACCCCTGCAAACCCCAGTTTTTCTACATAAAAGTGGGGTTTCAGGGGGGTACACATTGCACGGACATGTTTTCCTGATGTACTTAGTTCACTTCTTTGTTAAGAAGAAGAGGGTTGTACTAGCTGTGTTCAACTGGCTGTGTAGCGAAAACAAAGGTGCTGATCAGCTGTGCAGTTACTGCACAGCTGATCTGCGTCTTTTGTTTTTCACATAATACTATGCAACAATCCCATTTTCTCGTGATGCAGCTCATTTATCGGTACTATTTCAGGTTTCCAGATTTTGTTGTGCCTTGTCTTGGAGTTCACCCTGTGCAGGTATATACAGAGGCTCTGATTAGTTTGAAAATGATCGGGAGAACATAATTTTCACTTTATGTGAATGTCTTGCCTTGCTTTTGTTTGTTTGAATTTAGGCTTAACATGATTCCAGTCAACAGTTTTATGACTTCAGATCTAATGGATGGGGGTTCAGTGCCCGTTGAAGCCACATGGACTTGTAACAACTTCTACTTCTGTTTGAGCCTGTGCGTGAGAAAACCAACAATTTGGGTTCCGACCAGGTCCGACACAAACCAGCCTGTTCAGTCACAGAAGCAGGCTTAGCCTAGAGACTTGCACTTTCGGATTTAAGAAGAAGAGGAATTGTACTATCCATGTAGCGAAAACAAAGGCGCTGATCAGCTTCGCGGTTACCATGAAGCTGATCTGCGCCTTTGTTTTCGCATAGGCAAAAATCCGGTTTTCTCACGATGCGGCTCAAATATGCTTATTATATGTATGTCTAGACTTTATGATAGATTAATCGATAATTGATAACAAACCTAACAGGAATTGTTACAAGTCCCTGTGGTTGAAGCCTGGTTCTGTCCTTTAGCAAAACAGTTATTTTAAAACTCCTCATAGTCCTTCTTAACACTTTGGAAGCTTTGGCTTCCTCATGGACATGACTGAAAATTGTTGACTGGGACATTAAACCACAAATTGAAAAAGCAAACAAACATGACAGATAATTTTTGACTGGGGCATTAAACCACAAATTGAACAAAGCAAACAAAATAATTTCATTTTAATAGGTTGTAACAGGGTTCTAAATTTGTTAAACATTTTATGATAAAAACCCTTAACTTCTTTAACATAAATATCACAATCTGCCATTTTCCATCAGGAAAACATGTCCGTGTAATGTATACCCCATTGAACCCCACTTTTATATAGCAAAGATGGGGGTATGCAGGGGTATACCTACTTTTATTATTTTGCTCCAAAACATAGATTGTGGGTACTCGTTAGAACCACCTTGGCGAGGCGGTTCTAACATGTACCCACTATATATGTTTTGTGCAAAAATTAGAAAAATATCCAAATTTTTCAGCTTAAAATTTTCAATTCTTAATGCTCAAAAAATTTCTGTTTATTGCATGGACAAGTTTTCATAATGAACTGAGTGTTCAGTATTGTCACAATGGAGTGTTTTTCAGGGTGCATTAACCGGAGAGCAAAGATGTGTCACCATGGAGGTAAGATTATTTGAGCCACATCATAAGAAAACCAGATTTTTGCCTATTTGAAAACAAAGAAGCAGATCAGCTGTGCGATAAGTGCACAGCTGATCAGTGTCTTTGTTTTAGCTACACAGATAGATCCCTCTTCTACATAAATCTGAAATATCAAGCTACTAGCATTCTTCTGTGACTGTATAGGCCAGTTTGTGTCAGACCCAGTCATAAACCCCAAGAGCCAGTTTTCTCATGACATGGCACATTTTAATCTAGTTCAGAGGTTATATAAGTTGAGTATGAAATTTTTGCTGCTCATTTGTATTCATATTGACTTTGATGGTTTTATTTAAGCATAAAAATTCCATTTATATACTTTAAAAAGATATACATGAGCAGGTAAAATTTATGCTTACAAGAATTTTTCTGAGTACTACATTACCTTCTTTTTGCACAAAATTTAATCCAGGGTGGCTCATTGGATAAGTCATTTGCTATATGTAAACTGGTTTTCAAATTCGAGCCCAGGTTTCTTCTGTCTTTAACCGCAGTCCCATTTCCATGTGACGTTAGCAGCTAATGAGATGCGCGTAAAACATGGACACAACCACCACTTAATGTACAAGGTCCAGTAGAAAAGAAAAATATATGTTAACATGATATACAGTGCATATGAGCCACTGAGAAAACCAGATTTCAGATTTTTGGCTATGCCAAAACAAAGGCGCAGATCAGCTGTGCATTTACTGTCATTGCCTTTGTTGTCGCTTCACAGATAGTACAATCCCTTTTATTCTTAAGTCAGAAATTTCAAGCTTCTAGCCTTTTTAGCTCGCCTGTACAAAAGTTCAGGAAGAGCTATTGCAGTCCCCCCGGAGTCGGCGTTGCTCAAAATGTTAAGGTTTTTATGCCCCCAACTTCGAAGAAGTTGAGGGGGCATATTGATTAGGGTCTGTCCGTCCAGTCCAGTCCAGTCCAGTCCAGTGAGTCTGTGATGCGTGAGTAACACTTAGCACTCGGTCAGTAACAGTTAGAGCTAGGATCTTGAAATTTGGTATGTAGTTTGTATATGAAAAGAGGACCCATATTTTTTCTTTCAGGTAAATTCAAGGGGCTAGGGGCCCATTCTGTGAGAATTATTTCCCTTTTTATGCCCCCAACTTTGAAGAAGTTGAAGGGGCATATTGGTTTGGGTCTGTCCATGCGTGCAGTGAGTGAGTGCAGTCAGTCAGTCTGTGATGCGTGAGTAACGCTTAGCACTCGGTCAGGAACCGTTAGAGCTAGGATCTTGAAATTTGGTATGTAGTTTGTATATGAAAATTAAGAGGACCCGTATTTTTTCTTTCAGGTAAATTCAAGGGGCTAAGGGCCCATTCTGTGAGAGTTATTACCCTTTTTATGCCCCCAACTTCTTTGCCCCAACTTCGAAGAAGTTGAGGGGGCATATTGGTTTGGGTCTGTCCGTCCAGTCCAGTCTGTGATGCGTGAGTAACACTTAGCACTCTGTCAGGAACTGTTAGAGCTAGGATCTTGAAATTTGGTATGTAGTTTGTATATGAAAATTAAGAGGACCCGTATTTTTTCTTTCAGGTAAATTCAAGGGGCTAGGGGCCCATTCTGTGAGAGTTATTTCCCTTTTTAGTTCTTGATAAAGTGAATAGATAGTGGCTACCTTGTGTGCGCAACTCCTCCTACAGTTTTATTCCGATTCTCCTGAAACTTTACAGATGTTGTGACCATGCTTTGAAGATATGCATATGGTTTGGATATAATCCTCAGACTAATTTTAATCACTTTTTTCGCAATTTGAACTAAGCCATTTTTCGGGCATTTTCACAATGAAAGTGAATGGGCAGTGGGTACCTTGTGTGCGCAACTCCTCCTACAGTTTTATTCTGATTCTTTTGAAACTTTACAGATTTTGTGACCATGCTTTGAAGATATGCATGTGGTTTGGATATAATCCTCAGATTAATTTTTGTTACTTTTTTCGAATTTTGAACTTAGCCATTTTTCGGGCATTTTCACAATGAAAGTGAATGGGCAGTGGGTACCTTGTGTGCGCAACTCCTCCTACAGTTTCATGCCAATTCATTTAAAACTTTACATGTGTTATGGGCATGGTCTGAAGATATGCATGTGGTTTGGATATAATTCTTGGATTATTTTTTGTCATTTTTTTTACAATTTGAACTTAGTCATTTTTTCGGGCATTTTAGTGAATGGATAGAGGGTACCTTGTGTGCGCAACTCCTCCTATAATTTAATACTGATACTTTTGAAACTTTGCAGACATTGTGACCATGCTTTGAAGATATGCATGTGCTTGGAATATACTCCTCAGATTAATTTTTGTCACTTTTTTTACAATTTGAACTTAGTCATTTTTTTGGACATTTTTACATCTTGAAAGTGACTTACCAGTTGGGGGCATAGTGTATCATAAACACATTTTCTAGTTGATTCTTGATAAAGTGAAAGATAGTGGGTACCTTGTGTGCGCAACTCCTCTTACAGTTTTATTCCGATTCTCTTGAAACTTCACAGATGTTGTGACCATGCTTTGAAGATATGCATATGGTTTGGATATAATCCTCAGATTATTTTTTGTCACTTTTTTCGCAATTTGAACTTAGCCATTTTTCAGGCATTTTGACAATGAAAGTGAATGGGCAGTGGGTACCTTGTGTGCGCAACTCCTCCTACAGTTTCATGCCAATTCATTTAAAACTTTACATGTATTATGGGCATGGTCTGAAGATATGCATATGGTTTGGATATAATCCTTGGATTATTTTTTGTCATTTTTTTCACAATTTGAACTTAGTCATTTTTCGGGCATTTTAGTGAATGGATTGAGGGTACCTTGTGTGCGCAACTCCTCCTACAATTTAATACTGATACTTATGAAACTTTGCAGACATTGTGACCATGCTTTGAAGATATGCATGTGGTTGGGATATACTCCTCAGATCAATTTTTGTCACTTTTTGTACAATTTGAACATAGTCATTTTTTGGACATTTTTACATCTTGAAAGTGACTTACCAGTTGGGGGCATAGTGTTTCATAAACACATTTTCTAGTTAATTCTTGATAAAGTGAATAGATAGTGGGTACCTTGTGTGTGCAACTCCTCCTACAGTTTTATTCCGATTCTCTTGAAACTTTACAGATGTTTTGACCATGCTTTGAAGATATGCATGTGGTTTGGATATACTCCTCAGATTAATTTTTGTCACTTTTTTTACAATTTGAACTTAGTCATTTTTGGACATTTTTACATCTTAAAAGTGACTTACCAGTTGGGGGCATAGTGTTTCATAAACACATTTTCTAGTTAGTTAAAGTTTTTATGAGTCTATATCTCTTGAAGATGTTGATGGATCAAGTTGATACTTTGGATATTGGTAGATATTGGTCTGAAGTTTTATGCTTTACCATCATGACCCACCTGGGTGACCTTGAGGTCAAGGTCACAGACATAGAAATTTTGCGTTTAAGTTTTTGGTTTAAGTTTTTTTAAGTCTGTATCTCTTGGATATGTAGATGGATCAAGTTGATACTTTGCATGTTGGTAGATATTAGTCTGAAGATTTATGCTATACCATCATGAACCACCAGATTGACCTTGAGTTCAAGGTCACAGACTTTGAAATTTTATGTTAAAGCTTTTGCTTAAAGTATTTTGAACTGTATATTGCTGGAACAAATGGATGATATTATTGTTAAGTTTTATGCTGTAGCATCTTAACGCACCTGTGGTCAAGGTCACAGACTTAGAAATTTTATGTTATAAGTCTATATCAAATATGTAGATGGATCAAGTTGAACTTTGCTTGTTGGTAGATATTGTTCTGAAGTTTTATGCTGTGCCATCACGACCCACCTGAGTGACATTGAGATCAATGTCTTGGGTCATAGATTTTAATAGATTTAGTGGCAAAGCACAAGTCAGGTGAGCTATGCTGTCCTGCGACAGCTCTTATTCTGTCTGTATAGGCTGGTTTGTGTCAGACATTGTTTGAAACCCTGAAAACCAGTTTTCGCGGCTCATATGTATTCTCTTCCTCACTTCTTCTTATAACTGAGCTTGTTTGATGAGCAGTACATATTGTTGTAGGACCTAGAAACAGCCATACCTCTGATAGAACAGTACCATGACAGGCTGGGAGCCATAGGAGAGGTAGGTGGGAACTTAACATCACCGCCAAACGTTAAGAATACTGTTCAACCTCATTATAACACGCCTCACTATAGTGCGGTTTTCAATATAACACGGCCATGTCATGGCTCCCAAACTGATTATTTTGCTATATGTCTATAGTAAGTAACCTCATTATAACACGGTTTCACTTATAACATGGTCTGTTTCTATGGACCCCAAAGATAGCGTTATAATGAGGTTGACCTGTACTGTAAATTAGGAAGTGTTCATGAGAACTTAATCATCATTAAGATTCTTGATTCTTTGCCTTTTTAATTCAAAGTTCACGTCAATAAAAACTGTAAGGTTTGTAGACTGCTTGAGTACTCACGTTCACATATCAGTAACTTACTGAAAATTCAGAAATTCAAAGTTCGAAAATAAAAGTACATGTACACAATAATTTTTGTATTTACAGTAACAGTCCTGCCTATGTGGAAGAATGCAAAGTGGTTTTAGTAGACAAATTCATCTTAATTTTGACTCACCATAAAAACACTTTACAGTTTTTCCATAATAAATGAGCCGCCTCTTGGGAAAACCAACAATCTGCATAGGCGAAAACAAAGACGCAGATTCCGCGAAGCTGATCAGCGCCTTTGTGTTTGCTACACGGATAGTGCAATTCCTCTACTTTCTAAATCCAAAATTTCAAGCTTCTAGCTCTTTTCTGTGCTTCTACAGGTCGGTTTGTGTCAGACCTGTTCAGAAACCACATTGTTGGTTTTCCCACGAGGCGGCTCAAATGTTTGTATTTTCTCCCAGGTTGGTTTAGATTTCCAGCCAAGGATCACCAAAACGTCAGAGGACAAAGATATACAGAGACAGGTTCTAACTAAACAGATTGAACTGGCCAAGAAATTTGATCTCCCCTTGTAAGTACATGAACCAAACTTTTTTCAAGTTTTCATGTCTTGGAAGACTGCAGATCTGGATCAGACTGCTCCATAGTAAGCTTAATATTTTTTTTCATTTGTCAGGTTTGCTTCATTAACAAACAAATGGTTTAGGTGAAATCCTAAATATTTTTCATCTGTCAAGATATTTGTTCTGTCAACATGATCCTGCATTATTTTGTGAATAATTTGTTTTATCATTCTGGTTATATAAAAGTTGTCTTGATAAGTTATAGAGTGCACACACTCGTACATGTATGATTGTTTAATGTATTCTCTTTTTTTTTGTTTTCAGAAATGTACATTCTAGGTCTGCTGGCAGACCTGCTATTTCATTATTGAAAGAACAAGGTAGGTATTTGACTTTCCATGTCAGCATATGAGCTGCTGCATGGGAAAACCAACAATCTGCATAGGCGAAAACAAAGGCGCAGATCAGCTTCGCAGTAACTGCGAAGCTGATCAGCGCCTTCACGGATAGCACAATTGCTCTTCTACTTATTTCCAAAGTTTCAAGCCTCAAGCTTTATTCTGTGACTGTACAGCCTGGATTTTGTCCAACCTGGTCGGAACCCCAAATGGTTGGTTTTCTCATGCACAGGCACATATTCAATTTCTCTGTTTTATACTTTAGTCCTGAGTTAAACAGTTCAGTAATTTCAGTGGGTGAAATTTCATCATTTGCATTACAGAGCTGCCAAGTCTCAAGCAATTGGGGTGTGTTGCATGCTTTCACACCCTCACATGAAAATCTGGAAAATCTCACGCGATCGCAAACAAATTGTAAAATGTTGTGGAAAATCTGGGTGTTTGCTTACTCTCGGTTTCGTTTTTATCCTGGACCCTTGCACTTGGACCCCCTGGCATACTCTCTCACTACGCTCAGTTAAGCACTGCGTCATCCCATGTATCCATGATGGCATGGTAGTTAAGCTACTTTTTGCAAACCAAGGGCTGTGGGTTAGATCAGGTCCGGAGATTATAAAAAAAAATTCAAGCTCAGCTCAGCTGAGCATGAAATTTCAACTGCTCATAAATGTTGAAATAGTCAAAATTGTGGAAAAATTCAGGTTCAAAACTCAAAAACTAGTAATTTATCCTGCTAATAAATGATAAAATGCCAGCAATTGTTGGCATTTTAACATAAATGAGCTGGATAAAGTTTAGTCTCAGCTGAGCTGAGCATGAATTAAGTTTTATAACCTCAGGGCCAGGTTAGACTATGAATCATTCATGAACTACCATCTTCATATGACCATAGCTGTCAGTGAGATATTAAACTTACACACAACAAGAAAGCCAGTCTACTGCATTCATGACCAGGTCTGACAAAGTTGGGCTAAAGAAAACCAGTCTACTGCATTCCTGACCAGGTCTGACAAAGCTGGGCTAAAGAAAACTAGTCTACTGCATTCCTGACCAGGTCTGACAAAGTTGGGCTAAAGAAAACCAGTCTACTGCATTTCCTGACCAGGTCTGACAAAGTTGGACTAAAGAAAACCAGTCTACTGCATTCCTGACCAGGTCTGACAAAGTTGGACTAAAGAAAACCAGTCTACTGCATTCCTGACCAGGTCTGACAAAATTGGACTAAAGAAAACCAGTCTACTGCATTCCTGACCAGGTCTGACAAAATTGGGCTTTGCATCCACAGAAGATGGTAGAGGCATTTTTTTAATATAAAAATAAGAGTGTACCTAAGTGCAGTGAAAGAAAAGTTTGTTTGTTTTTCTACAAAATGACTAAAGTAAAAGTTTTTTTTTATTGTAGGGGCAAAGAACGTGTTAATGCATGCCTTTGATGGTAGACCCAGTATTGCTATGGAAGGTGTGAGAGAAGGCTACTATTTCTCCATACCTCCGTCCATTGTTCGCAGTGAACAGGTACCTATTCTTTACCATATTTACTATTTGAGCCTCCGCATGAGAAAACCAACAATTTGAATTTCCGACCCGGTACGACACAAACCAGGCTGTACAGTCGCAGATTTCAGATTTAAGAAGTACAGTGATTGTACTATCTGTGTAGCAAAAACAAAGGTGCAGATCAGCTGTGCAGTTACTGCACAGCTGATCTGCACATTTGTTTTTGCATGTGCATATTGTTGGTTTTCTTATGCAGCGGCTCATGTCTTAGAAGGCACCTGCCTCTGTAAGCACTCCCCATGCCATATTTCAGTCTGTCGAAGACCTATTAATTTCAGGCTTCAATGATAAACTAAGTATGGTACAGTCCGATTTCAGTACTTTGAACATCTTTCAAAGCTACCAGATTGTTCGAAGATGTCTGTCAGTCTTGAAAATTTCCGCAATTCTTAATTGTAAATCTGGCCCACACTTGGCATTTTCAGCTACAGAAAACAGTTAGAGGTGTGAGAGTAGAAAGTTTGTTTTATTCACACACGGTATCAGCAGCAATCCTGAACAACCAATTTGATATACAAAAAGAGTTCTAGATTGCCAAAATAGGTGTTTCGGATTGCCAAAAATTTTCCCCAAAATCACAATCTTCGAACTTAATTGAAAGTTCTCGATTGCCAGCACATGCATTTTGGCAATCTAAAATGCCTTTTTTGGCAGCCGGGAGGGCAATTTTATATGAAATTAAACATTCCGCATTGCCGCTATTACAGTTTGATCCATGTAGCTCAAACCAAGGCATTGGTAAGGTGAATAGTAATTATGCTGCTCTTTGTTTGAATACCTTTTCCTCCAGACATAAGCTAGAGTGAAGTATCATTTATTGAATCATGTAATTAACCCATTCTTTTGTTTGGACAAGAAGCAAAAGCTAGTAAGAGAGTTGACAGTTTGTTACTAGAGACAGATTCGCCTGCACTAGGACCGGAGAAACAGGTAACTGATAACTGCTTCATATGACTTAAAAAACATGAAATGTGCCTGTTCATGAGAAAACCAAGAATTTGGGTTTCCGATCGGGAACGACACAAACTGGCCTGTACAATCTCAGGAGCAGGCTAGAACCTTGAAATTTTGGCTTAAAGAAGAAGAGATATTGCACTATCTTTGGAGCGAAAACAAAGGCGCTGATCAGCCGTGCAGTTACTGCAGGGCTGATCAGCCGTGCAGTTACTGCAGGGCTGATCTGCGGCTTTATTTTTGCATATGCAGATTGTTGGTTTTCTCATGCCGTGGCTCAAATACAGAAGTATAAGTTTGATTTGATGCATTATGTTTGTGGAAAACATAATGTCATGTCAGTTATCTTTACCAAAATGTTACTTGACAAGCCTGCAGTTTATTAGTCCCTCTTCTTCCTAAATCTGAAATTTCAAGCTTTTAGTCTTTGTCAGACACTGTACAGACTAATTTGAGTCGGACCTGGTCGGAAACCCCAAAGACCTGTTTTCTTATGTTGTGGCTCATTTGTTCAATATCATCATCATCATATCCGTTTTATAGTCTGTTGTCCTCTACTGAAGGTTGGACTTGTTTGACAGGCAAATAATGTTGTCATGTGAATCTTTCAATGATTTTCCAAAATTCAGTATGAAAGATTTTTGATGACAAATTGGGAAGCAATGTTCTCCTTGATTACATACTTAACTGTTTAAGTCCATCAGTATAACATGTCCATGTAATATATACCCCCTTATACTCCACTTTTATATAGTAAAACTGGGGTATGAAGGGGTATGCCTATTATTCATATTTTTGCTCCAAAACACACAATTTATGCTTTGAGCAAAAATAAAAAATAAGAAATAAGAAATATATATCGTATATATATAAAAAATTCTACTGTAAATTTTCAATTTTTATACCTTCAGAAAAACCTGTATATTACATGGGCATGTTTTTGTAATGTCTTTATGTTATTCTTCAGGAGAGGAACAAGCCATCAAATATAGCCATATCCTGTCAATATATTGCTGATACCAAGAAGTTAGACAGTGCTGATATATCAAGACTTACAACAACAAATGCCATTAAACTGTTTCCAAAATTGTCAAAATATATCGTAAAATAAAATGAGACTTGTGTTGCTTAATTGTGTGAAACCAATGCTGTGTGAGCAGTCTTTGCATAGTTTGTATTGTTGTTTAATGTCCCAGTCAACATTTTTTCTGTCATTTTTTTCAGTCATTTCTGAATTATGAGTATTAACAAGTACTACGAGAGGTTAACATGCCTTGACCAAGGACAAAACTTGGCACCAGGGAGGTCGAACCCCTTAACACTCCATCCATATGCTATACCACTTAGCCACTGAGCTCCACTACAAAACCAATGTCTAACAAGTAGACTAACAGGAAACTCACAATGGGATTGAGCTGCTGTCTGTCCGTTTGTATGTGATCCTGAATATCTGGGCTTTTGTATATGATCCTGAATATCTGGGCTTTTGTATGTGATTCTGAATATCTGGGCTTTTGTATGTGATCCTGAATATCTGGGCTTTTGTATGTGATCCTGAATATCTGGGCTTTTGTATGTGATTCTGAATATCTGGGCTTTTGTATGTGATTCTGAATATCTGGGCTTTTGTATGTGATCCTGAATATCTGGGCTTTTGTATGTGATCCTGAATATCTGGGCTTTTGTATGTGATCCTGAATATCTGGGCTTTTGTATGTGATTCTGAATATCTGGGCTTTTGTATATGATCCTGAATATATGCGCACCCAATCACAATGTTATCTTAAACATTACTAGATATAAGAAAAAATCGCCAAAAGGTTTTGGGACAAATAAGACCAGAATATATGTGCATACATATTTATGGAATTGAAAGAAAACAACAGAAAATGCTTAATGGTATGACCAATACACGTAGAATATTTTAACAAAAACAAACAAATTATTCAACCTATAACTTGAACTACGGTAACAAAGTCAATTAAAAAAATAACAACAAACAAACAACCAGAGGACCAATGGTCCTGTAAATGCTCACCTGAGATCTGCTGTATATATGAATGTTATGGAAAATAGTCCCAGTATAGGGGCAGATGAAGCCCTTGGGCCATTTTCTTTTTTCAGAATAAACAATATACTGTCCATACAAGTTTTTCCCTTCAAATGATATTTTAACAGTTTACGGTTACCCATTGAAATACATAGGCAACCCATGTTGACCTTGCCGTAAAATAGGTCAAGGTCATCACAGGGTCATCATTTATACATACATTGTAGTACTTGAGTCATCAATGCTTCATGCCAAGTTTCTTCGAAATCGGTCCACCTGTTCCAGAGAAGAAAATTTTTGAAGGGTTTATACCATATATGGGCATGGCGGCCATCCTGGTTATGTGACCTTGATTATTTACATGCAAATTGATTCCCCCATTCTATAGATGATTCACATGAAATTTGGCTTTGATTGGCCATGCGGTTTCACAGGACAAGATGTTTGAATATTATGGTAATTTACATGTATAATGCCCCGGGGCTGGGGCAAATGAGCCCCTGGGGTCCAATTTTCTTCAGAATCATTAATATTCAGTCCTACTGCCCATTTCCTGCAAGACTTTCACTTTAAATGACATTTTAGAAGTTTTCCCCATTCAAATGCATTGGCGACCTATGTTGACCTTGCTGTAAAATAGGTCAAGGTCATCCAAAGGTCATAATTTATAAACACATTGTAGTACTCTAGTCTCCGATGCTTCATGCCATGTTTCGTTGAAATCGGTTCATTGGTTCAGGAGAAGAAGAATATTAAAGGGTTTTACCATATATGGGCATGGCGGCCATCTTGGTCATGTGACCTGGATTATTTATAAACACATTGATTCCCCCTTCCCATAGATGCTTCCTATAAAATTGGGCTTTGATTGGCCAAGTGGTTTCAGAGAAGAAGATCTTTGAATATTTTTGTAATATACATGTATATTGCCCCGGGGTGGGGGCGGATGAGCCCCTGGTGCCCAATTTTTTTCAGAATCATTAATATTCAGTCCTACTGCTTATTTTCTGCAAGATTTTTCCTTTAAATGACAATTTAACAATTTTTCCCATTCAAATGCAAAGGCGACCTATGTTGACCTTGCCGTAAAATAGGTCAACGTCACCGCAAGGTCATGATTTATATACACATTGTAGTACTTGAGTCATCGATGCTTCATGCCAAGTTTGGTTGAAATCGGTCCAGTGGTTCCGGAGAAGAAGATTTTTGAAGGGTTTTTACCATATATGGGCATGGCGGCCATCTTGGTCATGTGACCTGAATTATTTATATACACATTGGTTCCCCCTTCCCATAGATGCTTCATGTAAAATTTGGCTTTGATTGGCCAAGCTGTTTCAGAGAAGAAGATCTTTGAAAATGGTGGACGACGGACGGACGACGGAGCATGGGTATACTATAAGCTCACCTTGTGAGCCTGACGGCTCAGGTCAGCTAAAAAACAAAAGAAATGAAAGTACAGTTAAACAGAACTGTCCAAAATGGTATCACTTCTGGTGACCAATAGTGAGTACATTGTATCTGAGTAAAAGAAAAAATGGAGACATATTTCAGTTGATTAAACTAGCTGCCAAAATTATCTAGTTATAAAACTTTTTTCATGCTTATCTCAGCTGAGACTAAAATTTATCCCGCTCATAGATGTTAAAATGCAAACAATAATGTAGGCACTTTAACATTTATTAGCAGGAAAAATTACAGGCTTTGGTGATATAAACCTGAAATTTCAATTTATTTGGGCTATTGTTACGTGCCAGGCGTAACTAGAAGATTAAGGAAACAAACAAGTTGGTTAGCCAGCAACAAGCTTTGTTTAAAATTTAACAAATCTATTTAGAAGTGATTTAACCAGTAATTACATGTGAAACAATCAAAAGCATATATACAATCAAACAAAAATGAATGTACAATACCTTTCAAGATGTTAATTCCCTTAAAGAATGTCTGAATGTCCCTCAGAATTTTTTAACACAAGTCTGTATCAGTTTCTGATCCCAAGAATTAAAGTTTGTTTCAAAATAGCACTATGTCCCAATCCAGAATCGAATATCACAAAGTAATCCAAGAATAAGTTTAAATTCCAGTAAGATAGATTTTGACTTCTTAATAGTAACAGTACCCAAAGATTGTCCTTATGAAAATTTGTAGCCCTTATATAGCACTGAGGAACATTCAGGATTCTTCCAGCAAATTCTATGATATCATATACTAAAAATAACAAGCTGTCTACCAAAATTTAATGTTTTGGAATATTCTAGAGAGGCCATTATCCTTCCAGAAAATTCCACAATATTCTTTTGACATAAAAAAAAAGATTTTTCTAGAAGATTCTACATCTTTGGTTCTTCCAGATTTTTCCGGACTTTTCCGTCAAAGAACAATTTGAAATTTCTAGAAAATTCTGAAGTAAACAACCTGTTTATGTCCAATATCTGGGACACTAAAAGTAAATAATTGCTAAGGACAACAAGTAAACATCATATGTATAACATCATACTTTCCTGGGCATACTCCCTTGGGAAGTTTACCAGTACTGAATGCACATCTTTCAACAAGTAACTGTCATACATAACACTTCCCCTCTTCAAAGAAAAGAAAGTTTTATAAAATAAAGCTTTCTTTTGCAATACTGGATAATTGTATACAATATGTTTAGCAAAATTTGTGCAAAACTAATCAAATACAACAGCACAAAGCTGGACATCAGCATTGTAGAGGCACTTAAGCTCTGCTTAGGGTGTCTGGAATGATATTATCTCTTCCTCGGATATGTCTGATGTCAAGATTGTGCTCTTGCAACATGAGACTCCACCTGAGTAAACGCTGGTTCTTGTTTTTCATTTTATGTATGAAAGTCAGTGGATTGTGGTCACTGAAGACAACAATTGGTGCATGTGAAGAAGCTAAGTAAACTTCAAAGTGCTGAAGTGCAAGGATTAGAGATAGGCATTCTTTCTCTATGGTAGAGTAATTTCTCTGATGCTTGTTAAACTTTTTGGAAAAATAACAAACAGGATGGTCAACACCATTGTCATCTTCTTGCAACAATACACTGCCTGCACCAACATCACTGGCATCTACAGCCAACTTGAACTCTTTGTCAAAACTTGGTGCTAAGAGAACCGGAGCACCTCTAAGTATGGCCTTGAGCTTATCAAATGACTTCTGGCAGTCATCCGTCCAAACATACTTGGCCTTCTTACCAAGCAAGTTTGTCAGAGGCTCAGCTATAGCCGAGAAGTTGTTGCAGAATTTCCTGTAATATCCAGCCATACCCTGAAAGCGCATCAGTTGTCTTTTGCTAGTAGGTACAGGAAAATCTGAGATAGCCTCAACTTTAGCTTCTACAGGTTTTACCTGACCTTGACCTACAATGTGTCCAAGAAATGTCAAGTTTGCATGGCAAAATTCACTTTTTGCCAAGTTCACAGTTAGTTTAGCATCACTTAGCCGGTCAAAGAATGTTCTGATTGTCTGCAAGTGTTGTTGCCACTCCTCACTGAAGATAATAGCGTCGTCGATATAGGCTTTACAGCCATCCAGATTGGAAATCAAACTGTTGACCAGCCGCTGAAAAGTCGCAGGCGAGTTCTTCATTCCAAATGGCATGACTTTATACTGGTACAGTCCATCTGGTGTAACAAATGCCGAGATCTCCTTTGCTCTGTCCGTGAGGGGTATCTGCCAAAATCCCTTTAGCAGATCGAACTTTGTAACATACTTGGCATGTCCAATATTATCAATGCAGTCATCGATTCGTGGGATGGGAAAAGTGTCTGTTTTAGTGACAGAATTGACTTTTCGATAGTCTGTGCACATTCTAAATGTCCCGTCTGGCTTTGGTACAAGAATACAAGGAGAACTCCATTCACTTTGGCTGGGTTCAATGAAATCATTGTCCAGCAAATATTGAACTTCTTCCCTGAGATATTGCTGTTTTACAGGGTTCATTCTGTAAGGATGTTGCTTTACAGGTTTTGAACCTTCAATAATGTCAACATCATGATAGATTTTGTCAGTTCTGGATGGAATGTCCGGAAATAAGTGCTCATATTCGAGAACTAACTGTTTCATTTCAAGTCTTTTGTCTGAATCAAGGTGAGACAGTTTCTGATCAAGATTCTGTAGTATGTCAGAATTCTGGAGTTTCGATGACGAGGGATCAGATTTCTCCAAGTTGAAGTCCTCAGAGTCCATTTGATTTTGTTCATGAGGGACAGAATTAACTATATTTACTGATGAAATAACAGAACTATCCCTATCAATATACTTCTTGAGCATATTAATGTGACATAGCTGTTTTTGCTTGCGCCTCCCAGGAGTGTTAACAATGTAATTCGCGTCACTTAACTTTTTATCAACAGTATACTGGCCATAATATCTAGCTTGTAAAGGTCTGCCAGGAATGGGCAAGAGAGCAAGTACCTTGTCTCCAGGTTCAAAATTTCTGTCTTTAGCGTTTTCATCATAACGAATCTTCATTTTGCTTTGAGCAGATTTGAGATTGGACCTAGCTGCATCACAGGCCTTTGATAGTCTGTTTTTGAAATCAGACACATACTGAAGTAAGTTCAAAGAACTGTCATCATCTGAGAGAAATTTCTCTTTTAGAAGTTTTAACGGTCCACGAACAGTGTGCCCAAAAACAAGCTCAAATGGGCTGAACCCCAGAGACTCTTGTACAGATTCTCTTACAGCAAATAGAAGCAAGTGTATGCCTTCATCCCAATCTTTTTCAGTGTCAAAGCAGTAAGTTCTGATCATGTTTTTCAAAGTTTGATGGAATCTTTCTAAGGCACCTTGGCTTTCAGGGTGGTAAGCCGATGACTTGTATTGCTTAATTCCAAGTTCGTACATAACTTGCCGAAAAATTCCTGACATAAAATTTGAGCCCTGATCTGACTGGATAGATTTTGGGAGGCCTACAAATGTGAAGAACTTCACAAGTGCATTAACTATTGTTTTAGCCTTGATATTTCTGAGTGGGATAGCTTCAGATAGCTTCTGAGTGGGATAGCTTTGAAGCACACATTATGGTCAGAAGATATTCACAACCTTTCTTTGTTTTGGGTAAGGGACCTACACAATCAATAATCACTCTGCTGAAAGGTTCATCAAAAGCAGGAATGGGCTGCAATTGAGCTTTTGGAATGGTCTGATTGGGCTTTCCTACCATTTGACAAGTGTGGCAGGATTTGCAATGCTGTGAAACATCAGATTTTAGTCCTGGCCAGTAGAAATGATTTAGAATCTTGTGATAGGTCTTATTTACACCTAAATGGCCTGACATGGGTGTTTCATGAGCCAAGTTTAAGATTTCAGGGCGATAAACCCTAGGAACCACAATTTGGTGGTTAACAGTCCACTCATCTTCTGCGGAGACATCCGGAGGACGCCATTTTCGCATTAATATGCCATTTTTGACATAATAGCAAACAGGGACCTGGGATATTTCTTTTTCATCTAAAGCCCTTTCAAATAAAGGCGAGATCTCAGAATCACTGTGTTGTTCTTTACAAAGCTGTGACCTTGACATCTGGTCATGACCTTGATCATTTGATGTTGAGGGTGAAAGGTCATTTTCTGACCCCGACCTTGGATTGCTAGGGTCAGTCTGAATATCAGACTGACTAGGGGAAAGAGATGTTGAAATCTCTTTATTAAAGGACTGACCTATCAAAGTGTCAGTTAAATTTATGTCCAGCATCCCATCATATAATTTGGCTTTCTTTGCCATTGCCCTAGTGACAGCACAAGAAGGGTAAAGGTCAGGAATTTCCTGCTCAATGGGATCAGGCGGTTGATCAACACATGGTGTGCTGGTCAAAAGTGGGTTTACCACAACCTTATCTCCTGCCAAATCATTGCCTAACAGCAAATGAATACCTTTAAAGGGTAAGGAAGGTCTAATACCTACAGCCACGGGACCTTTAACTAAGTCTGAGGACAAATAGATATTATGGAGCGGTACATTAACAAATCCACACTCTACGCCCTGGATAAGGACACTTGTCCCAGAAGAAGACTTCTCGGAAAATGGCAAGGTATCTGCCAAGATAAGGGATTGAGAAGCTCCGGTATCTCGTAAGATTTTGATAGGGGTAGACTGGGCAGAGTCACTGTTAAGTGACACAAAACCATCTGATAAGAATGGTTCATAAATCTCCATAATAGAATCCTCAGAGACTGACTCTTTACAAGTTCTGGTCAGTATAGGGTTTTCTTCCTGGATACAAGACTGTGGTTTAGCCTTTAAGGAGGTGAGACCTGTCGGTTTAGCACTATCTAGATTTTCTCTTTCTTTCTTTCGTTTCAGTGCCAAACATTCAGAAATAATGTGGCCAGTTTTCTTACAATAATTACAAATTGGCTGGGATAAGGGATTTTGTCCTTTGTTTTCACTAGAAAATTTGGGTTTTGGACTGGAATTGTCAGTTGGATTACTGGGATTGGCTTTGGGACCGGACTGAGGGGAATATGGTTTTGACTGAGGGGTAATTTGCTTTGATTGAGGGTTATATGGTTTCCTAGGATATGGCTTGTTGACAAATGAAGCCTTATGAGTCAAAGCATAGTCATCAGCTAAACGTGCTGCTGTTTCCAAGTTTTCAACTTCTCTTTCGTTCAAGAAAGCCTTAACATCAGAATTTATGCACCGTTTGAATTCTTCAACAAGCATGAGCTGCCTTAGCTTTGCATGATCAGAACCTACTTTCTTTGAAGAACACCATCTATCAAATAGTTGCTCTTTTGTTCTAGCAAACTCAACATGAGTCTGGTCATGTTCTTTTCTACAGTCTCTAAATTTCTGCCTGTATGCCTCAGGGACCAACTCATAAGCCTTAAGAATAAATTCCTTTACTGTATCATAATCTGAGCTTTGCTCAAGAGAAAGCTGAGTGTAAATTTCTCGAGCTTTACCAATTACAACACTTTGCAAAAGCAAGGTCCAGTGCTCTCTTGGACATTTCAAGTTTTCTGCCACCTTCTCAAAATGTAAGAAATATTTGTCAACCTCTTTTTCTTGAAATGGAGGAACGAGACGAATGTGTTTTGTGACATCAAATACTGTACTAGTAGCCAAAGGCAAATATTTTGATTTTGATTTGTCATTAAGTTCAATTTCCTTCATTCTTAACTGAAATTGCCTTTCTCTTTCTTTTTCTTCAATTTCAAATTTAAATTTTTCTTTTTCAATTTCAAGCCTTTCTTCTCTTTCTAATTTTTCTTTTTCTAACTCAATTTTTTCTCGTTCTAATTCTCTTTGTTTTTCCTTCTCTCGTTCTTCCATTTCTAACTTTTGTTTATCCATTTCTAACTTTTGTTTATGCATTCTTTCTTCCCGTTCTAAAGTTTCCAATCTTATTCTTTCTTCCCTTTCGGCCTTTTCTGCCCTTATTCTTTCATCCCGTTCTAAAGTTTCCAACCTTATTCTTTCTTCATACTCAAATTTTAGTTTTTCCATCTCAATTTGTCTTTTGATTTCTAGTTCCCTCAACTGCAAGTCAGTCTGAGTGACTAGAATCTGAGAAGTAGCCGAGGAATCAAACATTTCCTCGTCAACAAAAAACTGAATCAAAATGTTCTTAATTTCATGTGTTAACATGGAAGTCTTGATATTTGACAACCCATAATGATCAGCTATGTCTAAGAGGTCACTCTTTTTGGCCTTATCTAACAGCTCCTGAGAAGGCGCAGCAATAAAGTCACTTAGTTTGAATGACATGGTTGCTTTTTGCTGGCTTTAGCTATTTAAACAGCAAACAGTGAAGATACTTTAGAATTTTAAAATAAATTTGGTGCACAAGAAATTTCAATCCCGGACTCGAGCCCCCAATTCTGTTACGTGCCAGGCGTAACTAGAAGATTAAGGAAACCAACAAGTTGGTTAGCCAGCAACAAGCTTTGTTTAAAATTTAACAAATCTATTTAGAAGTGATTTAACCAGTAATTACATGTGAAACAATCAAAAGCATATATACAATCAAACAAAAATGAATGTACAATACCTTTCAAGATGTTAATTCCCTTAAAGAATGTCTGAATGTCGCTCAGAATTTTTTAACACAAGTCTGTATCAGTTTCTGATCCCAAGAATTAAAGTTTGTTTCAAAATAGCACTATGTCCCAATCCAGAATCGAATATCACAAAGTAATCCAAGAATAAGTTTAAATTCCAGTAAGATAGATTTTGACTTCTTAATAGTAACAGTACCCAAAGATTGTCCTTATGAAAATTTGTAGCCCTTATATAGCACTGAGGAACATTCAGGATTCTTCCAGCAAATTCTATGATATCATATACTAAAAATAACAAGCTGTCTACCAAAATTTAATGTTTTGGAATATTCTAGAGAGGCCATTATCCTTCCAGAAAATTCCACAATATTCTTTTGACATAAAAAAAAGATTTTTCTAGAAGATTCTACATCTTTGGTTCTTCCAGATTTTTCCGGACTTTTCCGTCAAAGAACAATTTGAAATTTCTAGAAAATTCTGAAGTAAACAACCTGTTTATGTCCAATATCTGGGACACTAAAAGTAAATAATTGCTAAGGACAACAAGTAAACATCATATGTATAACATCATACTTTCCTGGGCATACTCCCTTGGGAAGTTTACCAGTACTGAATGCACATCTTTCAACAAGTAACTGTCATACATAACACTATTTTGTCATTTATGGGCAGATTAAATTTCATGCTCAGCTGAGTTGAGCATGAAAAAAGTTGCATAACCTCGAGGCCTGTTTGTTTCATCCTTCACACCAGCAGATTCCCATCAATATTGAGTGGCATCATGTTTTAAACATACACTAAAACAGCACTGGCACAGCTATCTGCTATATGGATAGTCAACAATCCCCATTCTTCCTATTAAAATCTGGAATTTCGAGCCTCTAGCCTTTGTCTGTGACTGTACAGTTCTTGTTAAAAACCCACAACACAATAACACTTTTTTATTCATTAAAAACAGCAAGCATGAATAAAACATTAGTATGATTTCATAGTCTAAAATTGAAATATAAACCTGAAATTTTAAATATGCATAACAAAAATAGATAAATACAAGTAAAATTTAATAAAAGGTCTATACAATAAGCAGTTGACATTTGAATATCAAAATATTTGCATAGTATTTTATGAATTAAACAAAACACATGTCAAAACATTTAACAACAAGCACTACAAGTAGTGCACACTAAAGTGTTTATAAAATACTTAAAATCCAAAAATAAATGTTGATCAAAGAATGCACAGTTATTTGAGCTGTGATGCTGAAAAAACGGTCTTTGGGTTTCCGATCAAGTCTGACACAAACCAGCCAGTGCGTTCAAAGAAGAAAGCTAGAATCCTGAAATTCTGAGAAAAATAGGGGAGGAATTGTACTATCCATGTAGTGGAAACAAAGGTGCTGATCAGATGTGCGCTGATCAGCTGTGCAGTTACTGCACAGCTGATCTGCATCTTTGTTTTTGCATAGGCTCATATGTTTTATATTACCTGATTTTGGTTTTGGTTACTTCCTATCTTGGTTTCAAGAACAGTTAGATTTTGATTGTGCCAGCTCCTTTTCCTTGCCATTGTTTACATTCACAGCATGTGTTCAGGGTTCTCTAATGGCACCATTGGTTGGTAACATTTGAACCATTTGTTCCATGATTGCCAGTGGTACCACTGGTAAAAAAAATTGGTGCAAATGGTAAAAATGGTAATACCATTGGTACCCAAAAAATGGTAATACCAACCAATGGTACCATGGGGAGAACCCCACGTACACACATGCACAGTAATAGTACCATTGGTTGGTAACATTTTGTACTATTGATACCAATGGTATTACCATTTTACACATTCACACAAATTTCTTTACCAATGGTATCATTGGCAATTAAATTGGTACATTTTTTACCAACCAATGGTACCATTGGAGAACCCTGAATACATGCATAGTTTACTCCTGTTGGGAAATTCAGTCATGAGACACCATTTTTTCAGTCTCTGACAAGTTGATTTCAATACCAGGTTGTCTTCTCTTGTTTTTCTTTGAGCACATGTTGAGGAAAGGCACCAGTGATTGAGCAAATACAGCAATGAATGAGAGAATCCCTGCAAACTGAACAGCTGTACCATAACTCTGGGTCCATTCATAGATTATGCCTGTAAGAAGGTAACAGATCATTTCATATATATGTTTAACCTGGCAATACTGAAACATTAATGCTTGAAATACTTAAGAGTCAATAAGAATTAAAGGCTGACTTCCTAAGAAGAGCAGTGATGCTTGATAATTTGAGTTCAGGGCCATATAAAACCATGCATGCAAAACAGAAATGCACATGTTTCTATTGGTTCTGTTTGCTGACAAACTTTGGATTTAATCGTGATAAAGCTTCATAATTATCCAGTCATGATCAGCTGAGCTTGAAACTTCAACTGCTAATAAATGCTGAAATATAGTAAAAAATTGTGGAACATTCAGGTTCAATACTCAAAAACTAGTAATAAATGTTAAAATGCAGTTGGCATTTAACATTTATAAGCAGGATAAATTTAAGTCCCAGCTGAGTTGAGCATGAAAAAAGTTTTATAACCTCGGGGCCCAGGGATGAACTGTTTCGGACACTTACAATCTTATCCTGAGAGACTTTGTTAAAAGAAAATGAAAGGTAAAAATCAGCAGATAGCAAAAAAAAGCGTTCAAAATTACCAAATTTGCAAAAACTGCACCAAAATGATAAACATTTACCTGCAAGAGGTGGTCCAGCCACCGCTGCAAATCCCTTGGCCAGCTGTACAAACCCTAGAGATGATGTCAGTTTCTCTATACCAATATACTCAACCAGAACAAGGATCTGTAATGGTGGGAAATAACCTGAAAATGTGGAAATTTACATGAAACATAAATACTTTGTTAATCAGGGAATTTATCAAACAAAATACATGTAGTATACATCCAAGGCGATACTTCTGTGGTGGCTCTTATTGTTTGAATTTTTGTGCTGTTAGCACCTTATTTATGTTTTCATATTTTAGTTAAGTTGGGTGGCTGAATGGCCACCTATTGGGGCAATGGCTTCTCATTCGGCTTACGATATGTATTCGCATAAACGGTACGAAAACAGACTGGTTTTTCTGTAAATCGGGTGTAAAACAGGGAGATAACTGTTCGCCGACGTTATTCTCTATATTCATCGATGATCTTGTGAAGGAACTGAACAACCTTGGTCTTGGTGTGAGTGTAGGTGACGTAAAAGTATCTGCTCTTTTGTACGCGGATGATATTGCGCTAGTTAGTTTGACGGAACAAGACATGCAACAGCTACTAGATACATTACATGACTGGTGTAAACGGTGGCGCGTACTCATAAATACTGACAAATCGAAAGTTGTACATTTTCGAAGAGGTAGACGTCAGAGGACGGAGTTTGTGTTCAAAGTAGGAGATAATGTCTTAGAACTAACTGAGAAATATAAGTATCTCGGTGTGATATTTTCTGAGAAAGGCGACTTTAATCTTAACGCAACGAACTTGGCGAAAGGCGGAGGTAGAGCTCTTGGTTCCATTATCACAAAGTTACGAAACTTAAAAGAATTTGGGATTAATACTTATGAAAAACTATACAATTCTTGTGTCGTGCCTATACTTGACTACCAGTCGTCCGTTTGGGGTTTTAAAGCTTATAATGACATCGATTCTATTCAGAATAGGAGTATTAGATACTTTTTAGGTGTCCATCGTTTTGCACCGAAACTCGCTATTAATGGAGATATGGGTTGGATGCCGTCAACGGAACGCCGTTGGTATAACATGATTAGATATTGGAACAGACTCGTAAACATGGACGATAATCGAATTTGTAAAAAGGTGTTCGTATGGGACTATACCATTTGTCATAATAACTGGAGTTCGGAAGTGAAGGAAATTATGTCGAAATTAGGTATAACAAGACATTTTGAAAGTAGATCTCCGTGTAACTTAAACGATGTTAAGGTATCGCTACAGGATCTACACGCAAGAGGCTGGCCTGCTAAAACATTATCTGTACCCAAACTCCGCTCTTACGTTAAATATAAAACAGAATATTGCCCCGAAAAATACGTGACGATGAACCTTAAAAGAAATGAACGTTCACTACTGGCTCAGTTTAGGTGTGGCATCTTACCCTTGCGTATAGAGACTGGGAGGTACGTCGGTGAAAAACCAGAGGAAAGACTCTGTAAAATCTGTAATTCGCAACAAACGGAAGACGAAACGCATTTTCTATTACACTGCCCATTTTACAGTATACTCAGGGAAACTCTATTTTCATCAGTTGACCGTGTTGACTTTGATCAGTTACCTGACTCTGATAAGACAGTTATTTTGATGAATAGTTCACCAAGACAAACGGCAAAATATATCGTATGTGCTTATGAAAAACGTAAATCCTTTTTATTCAAAAGAAATTAACTTTCCTTTTCATGTACATATAAATTCATAAATAATTTGAAGTGACTTATAGGTCCATTGGGCCGGGTGCTTTCTATATGAACTTTCACATGTTTTGTTGTATATGTACATAGCACACGTCACTATAATAAACAACTTCTTATCTTATCTTATCTTATCTATATGTTTTCTTCATATAAGTACCTGATTGTGAATTTAGTTTTTTCTCACTTCCGTTTTTTGAGTGAGAATTTCTTTCTGATTGCGCCATTTCCTGATCATTGCTTTTACTTTTGTAAAATATAAATTGCTTTTTATGAGAAAGCAATTTGAAATGCATGTGGAAATAAAAAAACATGTTATGTTCATAATTTTCAATATTCCATTGTCTACATGTAATGCAAAAATTATATTGTCTTGGCAAATCTTATATGCAGCAAACTTGCAAAATGTGCCGGATTGGTAAAAGAATTTCTGTCATTACCTTCTGGAATGCTTGGGGTATATCCATAATTCCGAATGGCAGATGATCTCAGATTATTTCATAATACAGTTATAGAATGATTCTATTGTTCCTAGATGTTTTGAGAAATATTAGAAGCCTATTTGATGGACTAGTAAACAAGAATTATCGTATTACCCATGAAATATCCAAGCCCTGCCGAAAATGCACAGACAGATGGGAATGTTGTGCATAACGGAAACACTGTACACACTACTCCACACATAAATACCCCAAAGTTAAACAACCACAGGGTGTTGATAGATGACAAATTTGCAAGACATCCTGCACTCACACGACCAACTATGTTTAACGCACCTGTAAGAGAGAAAAATATGCAGCTCATAGTGATGGAAATGTGATTAAAATGAATAAAAAAATCTTCAAAAATCATAGAGCATGATGATAATAAAAATAACTTTTTTAATGAGTATAACATATTTGGCAAAGATGCCAGTCTAACATATGGTCCTCAATTTAGAAATGTTGACATGCTGGACAAAAAAGAATTGATAAACCCTGTCATTAAAAGTGGCATTTTAGAAATGAGATATACCATACATACAAATAATATATGTGAAGCCAGAGACACAGTCCCATAAACTCTTCATATACTTTTATACTGGCTCAGGCACAACATTGATTGATTGTTGGGTTCGAGATACTGGTTCACTCGATTGAAAACAGCTATATAATGGATTTATCTGATGGACGAAAATTACCAAAAGAGGATTAAATATGAAATGTCTTACCAAATATGGACACAATGAGAGAAATCTGTGAATCTTTGAGGTCGATAGTGTAACAATATGCTGCAATGAATGTGTTAGGAATAAACTGGCTCATCTGTATACCAATTGCTCCTATCAACACCGGGATGAACAATCTGTTCCTGAAAATGCTGATATCACAGATTTGTCTAAAGAACTCAGTGAAATGTGTTAAAAATGATGTCTTGTTGTCTGCTACAGTTTCTTTCTGATCAGTCTCATTTTTATCATCACATATTGTCATAGATCCTATAAATTCTTCCATGGTGTTTGACTCCTTAAATTCCTTTAGATGATATAAACTACCACTGTAGAATATATCTTTCCTTCTGAAAGGATCAATGTTTTTATGAGATGATATAACAGTATGTTTTACAGCATTTTCAGTACTCATAAGGTGCAATGTTTTCAGATCTGGAAGTGAATTTGCATCTTGGTTTTGTTCATTCAGTAGTCTTCTCGTTAGAGGGTTTTCATGTCTGTTTGATTTTCTCTGCATATCTGGTGTAAGAAATATATGAGGTCTTTGGACGATATGGGATGTTAAGGATTCTTCATTTGGAACTTGTGGATGATTAAATTCTCTGTCTTCTCTGATTTTATCCTCAGCTATAACATCTTTTATATCACCTATTGCTTTATGCAGTTTATCTAGAGACTTGTTCTTATGTTTAGCTGTTAATGGTGATTCCGTTGGTTTCAATGGCCTCATGAGTGCCCCACAGACACAAAAATTTAAGACAACCCCACCACATATAAATATTGTTCCCCTCCACCCGTATTCTCGAACTGTAGCCTGAATCAGAGGTGCCATCATGAAAACACCAACCCCTGCTCCCGAAATAGCCAGGCCATTGGCGAGCCCTCTCTTCTTGTTGAAATATGTGTTGATCATAAGATGCCCGGGTAAAGAATTCATGCTAAAACCAATACCTGAAGATAAAAATAAAAGGAAATCATCATATATACATATGTTCTTATACGATTTTTGGAAAGTGAAAATGTTGCCGAGACATCATACATGTTTTTTTTTTTTTTTTTTTTTTTTTTTTTTTTTTTTTTTTTTTTTTTTTTTGTAACATTCGCGATGTCAGCAACATGCTTGAAGCAAAACTTAACCGGTTTTTTTCCAGTTGGTGGCTATAAAAGACATAATTACAACAAAGAAGCAGACATTAAAGTAATGTTGCTATAGTAATTTAAGATATATAATCGTGCATCCTCATACAAATACTGGTAAAGGTCCGTGGCCCTGTGAGCCGCGACGCTTGAAAACCGGTCTTCTGGGTTTCCGACCAGGTCTGAGACAAACCAGTCAGTACAGTAACAGAAGAAAGCTAGAATCTTGAAATTTGGGGTATAAGTAGAGGAGGAATTGTACTATCTGTAAAGTGAAATCAAAGGCGCTGGTCAGCTGTGTCGTTACTGCACAGCTGATCCGCCTATGCATTTTGTTGGTTTTCTTATGTCGTTGCTCATTTAGTGACTGAAATAATTTGTTAAAGAGCAAAATGTATTAAATCAACTGTCTAAAAATTGAAATCGCTTTAAGATTTTTTAAGTTAAGAATTTGTGTTTGAGATGTTTTATGGGTAATATGATAAAAGGAAATAGCAATGTCATATTTTTATTAAGACTTAGGATGGATATGTTCGACTGAAAATTCAGTCAACAAAACATGATATTTAAAAATGATTCATAATATACCTGCTATTACACCGTATAATATCATAAATGTGACGAGACTGCGTGAGAACATGCTCAGACAACAACCTGCTGCGCCAATGATGCCACCAAGCATGCTTACTGTGCGGCACCCGAATCTGCGGATCAACCCACCGACCAATAAACCTGAAATATTGAAACAGATGAAATAAATAAATAACGCATTTTATTTTATACTTTACAGTGAAAACACTTCATTGGTATTTTCATTGATATGAAATTTCATTTATATCAAATCTCACTGATATCAAAAGTCACTATATAGTGACTGATATCAGCCTATATCGTCACTGTAGATTTTTGATTACTTCTGACGTTTCCATTTACTTGACGTCATTAAATGTGTCTCACTTCAGAAATTCAAACGCCTATGACTCCGTTATTTATGAACGAAAACATAAAGTGTGGGTATTCATTTTCTTAGTTAGAACGTAAGGAACAATGTGGTACCAAAATTATTTGTGTTTTCAAAAATTTTTGGTTTTTGCATTTTTACCGCCTGCCTTGTGAATTGGAAAATGCCCGTGTATTGTAACGTTGTTATAAAATAAAAGAAAATTTGCTTTTTTTCGGCGAATACCAAATATATTTCATCTCGTGAGTTGAAAACATAAAAAATTTCACTCGTTCTGCGCACTCGTGAAAATTCTGATGTTTTCAACTCACGAGATGAAATATATTTGGTATTGGTATTCACCTCAAAAAAGCAAATATCCTCTATATTTTTACTTGGAAATGATACAGACGTGACAGAAAACAATTCCAAAACAATAATTAAGTCCTCGATTAAGTCAGTTGACAACGGGAGACAACTGCGACAAAAGTATACAGCACGTGTAAAAACGATAACGGCACGATTAGTTCCCTTGAAAAGGTTGCCACGTCACGGAAAAGTCAGGGAAATTTAAAAAAATTTCAAGGTCAGGAAATTTTGCAAACTGTCAGGGAAATTTTAATTTTTTGGTAAATGTCAGGGAATTTTGAAAATACCAGATTCAAGGCCAGTGAATGAGTGAATTCATCATCATCCCATCAATGGTTTTGGTGTAGTCATAAACCAGATGGTGTCCAGAAGTGCATTTTATGTTGAATTATGTTCTAATTGGTGTGTTGTAGTTATTAATAACTTTCCAAAACATAAGAATTCAATTGTCTAATTTAGCTGCCATAAGAGACCGCGCGCCAAGATGTCGTTGTCAGGGAAATTTGAAACTCCGTCACGGAAATGTCAGGGAATTTTGTTTTCCCCTTGAGCCTGGTAACCCTGCTCGAACATAATCCTTGAATCCTTCCAGTTACCCTTAATTTTGTCTCGTCACCATTTGTAAGAAAACGACAGAAGACGGACGCTTAGATGAATTTACTGATTCCTTTCGCAGCAGGCAACCGCATGCGTAGACGGACTATTTCGATCGGTATTCCGTTTAACCTCTCCATACCGAGTTGTCAGGGGAGTGGAACGAGGTACCGAAGTGGAGCGGAGTGACAGTTTTTTTATAATTTATTCTTTTGATCACAACATCTTTCATATATTACACATAATATCAATTCTTAAGTTGCTACAAGTTACTCGTTACTTGTACTTTTTATATCTTATATTGTTAGTTCGCATTATATACACATTTATTAGTACGTCAGATATACTGATTGACTGAAGAAACTCTACATATTTGACTATGTAGCGCAACTTCTGCCAGTCAGTATAAAATATACTCTACCCTTACAAAAACGGAGCCGATCTACGTCCCTCTTTACACTACTTCCTAAATGTTTTCTTTGTTATACTATTTTTCAAAGCTTTTGAACAAAGAAAAAACGCATATAGTCAGTAAACACTCGTGGTGCATTAATTTAATTTGCGTCCATAAAATAATGATATATGGGAGACCACTTTCCTAAGAATTTTTCGTATGTATTATTTATCTTAGCGATATACATTTCATTAAAGAATTTTACCTTTGAATATGCTTCGAAACCTCGTATATTTAAATTTTGATTATGGAATTTACTTTTATAAATGTAATATTTTGCTAAAACTACTAAATAATTTATCAAAGAGCATTTTTCAAAAGCCGAATAAATTATGTTTCTATCACTAATATTAAAGGTGGTATTGATCCTTTGGCTTATCCATGTTTTAAAGGTATTCCAAAACTCTCTTACTTTATCGCATGTACACAGTAAGTGGTGAATACTTTCGGTGTCTTTCCGACAAAAAGAGCACAAATGACTATCAGTTTTATTGATTTTATATAAGAAAGAATTTGTTACCAGAATTTTATTATTAATTTTGAACTGAAAATCTCTTAGTTTTATTTCATTAATGTATCTAAGATTTGAATTAACTTTCCTTTGCTCCTCCTCGGTTATGTTTCCTATTTCTGTTTTCCATCGCTCATTTATAAATTGTTCTCTTACTGGTACTAATTTATCATAGATATTTCTACTACCCTTTTTATCTTTCAAAATCAATCCCAAATAACAATTCCTTTGCACATTATATTTCAAAAGATTACATTCCACATTACTTGTATTTATAGTGTCTATCCAAGTGTTTGGTATTTTCCTTACTAATCTTTGATAATCTAAAAATGTTCCTTTAATGTTGTACTGCTCTCTTAATTGTTCAAAAGTCAACAAATGCCCATTAGAATCAATAATATCAATAATATTTCTTATTCCCTTCAAGAACCAGTCGTTAAAGATAAAATTTTCATCACTGGATAAGTTTGAGTTACACCATATTGGAGAAGTGAGAATATCGTCGATTTTTTCAATTTTTACAGCTGTGTAAAACGTCTGTAAACTATTTATCAGACCCTTCCAAAAGGGATTGTATAATTTTCTTGATACACTTTTAAAATAACAATCTCCTAAACAAACCCCCTTGTCGAAATCAATACCAGCGAGATAACCCCAGTTCTCTATTTCTGAATTGAAAATAATTCGTCTGACCCATGTTATCTTTAACGCAGTAATGAATGCTTTAACTTCAATCATCCTCAATCCTCCTGCTTCAATATTTTTCACTATTTGTTTTCTAGTAATTCTATCTGGGCCTGTGTTCCATAAATATTTAAAAAACATTCTCTCTAAAGTCGTAATTAAATCACCAGGTGGGTTTGGTAGAGCTAAAAATAGGTAAGCAAATTTAGATAGCATCAGTGATTTTATAACCGTAACTCGGCCAATAAGAGTTAATTTTCTTTTTGACCATACATTTATCATATTTTTAACTTTTTTCATAACATCGTCTAAGTTGTATTCCCAAATATCAAACACTAGTGGAGAAAAGATTACACCCAAAATTTTTAGAGGCTTTTGTTCCCAATCTATATTAAATTCTTTACATAATATCTTAGTTGAATTACACATTGATCCAATCCATAAGGCCTTAGTCTTATCTAAATTAATTTTTAAACCTGACATCTGGTAAAATTTCTGTAGAATGATTAATGCATGTTTTAATGAGCTTTCAGATCCATCCAAAAACATCTGTGTGTCGTCAGCGTATTGGCTTAATTTAAATTCTTTATTATTAATTACTATTCCCTTAACGTCTTTTGAATTTCGAATCATTTGGCCTAAAACTTCTACACATAGGATGAATATATACGGGGAGATCGGATCTCCCTGTCTGCAGCCACGTTGTAAATAGAAGAAATCCGACATAAATCCGTTTTGAAGAATACAAGATTGTACTCCTGTTTGAAATAGTTTTATCCAACGTTTTATAGATGGCCCAAAATTGAAATAATCTAAAACTTTATGTATAAATTTCCATGATATTGAGTCGAAAGCTTGTTGAAAGTCTATAGACAACAGTAATCCTGGTATTTGTTGTTGCTTTGATTCAAATAATACGTCGTAAACTACCCTTATATTTTCGCCTATGTATCTGCCCGTTATAAAACCTTTTTGATCTTGATTTATCAACTTATTTAAAACAGTTTTCAAACGATTTGCTATGGCCGAAGACATAAGTTTATATATTACGTTTAAAAGTGAAATTGGTCGCCAATTCTTTAAAATATTTCTAGCTTTATTCGGCTTCGGTAGACAGGTGATTATCCCTTGTGTCTGAGTAATCGACATCAATCCATGTTTGTATGCAAAGTTTATTGAATTCAGTATATATTCACCCAAATTAACCCAAAAAAACTTAAAAAATTCTGCCGTAAAGCCATCATTTCCTGGACTTTTTGAATTTTTCATATTTTTTAAAGCAGATGTTAATTCTGTATAAGTTATTTCACCCTCTAATAATCGAGCTTCGTCCTCATTAAGTTGATTTTCATTTCTACCTATCGCTTCCGAAATAGGAGTTTCATCAATTTGAATGTTTTCAGTATAAAGTTTTGAATAATATTTTTTTTGGGCCTCCAGAATGTCTTTAGTCCTGAAAATTTCTTCCCCGTTTTCGTCAATCAAATTATTAATAACTTTATCTTGGTAATTTCTATTTTCCATATTTAAAAAGTATTTTGTAGGTTTTTCGCCCAAGTCTTCATAAAGGCACCTTGATCTGAGCATGACTCCTTCTAACTTAGTTTTCCTGATTTCTTCCATTTTTTCTATTTTATTATTAAGCAACGTGATATCTTCCATCGATATACTATTAAGATTATTTTGAACCCTTTCCTCTAATTCCTTAATTTCTCTATCTAAATTTATTTCTTGTTCATTTTTTTGTTTTTTCTTAAACGAGCTATATTTTATTGTTTCTCCTCTTATCATTAATAAAATTGTTTCTAAAAGCAATTGATCGTTTATAGTAAATCCGTTATTATTATTATTATTATTATTATTATTATTATTATTATTATTATTATTATTATTGTTGTTGTTGTTGTTCTTTACACGATATATATCTAAAGTTTCATTTATCACCTTTTTTACCTTATTTACATATTCTATATCTTTAAGTAATGTATTATTGAACTTCCAATACCCTCGACCTTTTTCCGTATCAAAATTAATTTGTAAATTTAACAGAACCCCTGAATGATCTGATCTGTATCCTGGAATTATTTCACATTCATGAAGAAAAAAAAACATACTATGGCTGATAAGAAAATAATCTAAACGTGCTTGCTTTTTTTCTGGTTGCAGACGCCTCCAAGTAAAGCCTTTCTTATCTTCGTTTAATAATCTCCATGCGTCCATGTACTCTAATTCATCTAAGAAACTTACAACAACCGACCTAGCATTTGGATTATTTATCGATTTATAATTTTCTGTGTCTACATTCGGGTCTATTACTAAGTTCCAGTCACCGCAAATTATTACATTATCGTTACCTAATTCGTCAATTTTTTGCTTTAAATTATTATAAAACTGTGGCTTATCCTCGTTTGGACCATATATGTTCGCCAATGTGATTTTTTGTTTTTGTACTATTATTTCCAAAATAATAAAATTACCATTTGTGTCTCTAATAACTTTTGTGACTTCCTGATCAAAGTTGTTATTTATTAAAACCATTACACCTCTTTGGTTACTAGTTAGACCACTTAAATATACTGAAAACCCCCATTCGTTTTTTACATAGTTTTCCATTTTATTTTCTATATGCACATCTTGTAAGCAGATAATATTGTATTTTTTCTTTCTTAAGTTTTGAAACACATCTCGACGTTTTTGGGTGCAGTTCAGACCCCGTGTGTTCTGACTATATATAGTGATTAAATCAACCGTTGTCTAATTTAAACACAGTATTGAATATAAAACGTAATTCAGCTCCAGCAAAGGTATAGTAATAAGAACCACAACAGTAAAAAAGTAAGCGGAGTGACAGTTAGCCAGCTGATCTACCGCATGCGTTGTTTTCCTATGATGAAGTAAAATGTTGAAACAGTGATATAATACAAGTGATTGGACTCTACCCCTGCTTGTCTTGCCACTTGGACTGGGCTGGACAGGTATTTCAATAATTGACTATGCAATTTAATAAGGCAAAATATTCCATCCAAACACTGCCTGTGTTTTACAAAATACTCCTACAAGCATACTGAACATAACTTAAAAAGAAATATACCATTCTAAAGATGAACTGTTCCAGTGTTGTTTTATATAAAATTCAAATAGATTGAGTGAATACTTTTATATAAAAAGGCCGTTACAAAAGAGGCAAATAAACTTCTTCTGGAAGAAAATTTTTCTTCATTTTTATACAGATGGCTTAGGTGTAATTTTTGGTGTATCTATTCAAACTTGACATCAAACAACAGCCCAATATGTGCTGAAACAATTGACATGTTTTGCTTGAATAAAAATGCAATATAGAAGAAGGAGTAGTTCGTAGAAACTGACCACTATAAACACATATTTCCTTACTTATTCTCCATGTAAATACCTATTGGGCATATTCTAAAACCTGGCCTGACCCCAAGTCACGCATACATTGGAAAATGATAATAGCAGTACTGAAGTTTCAGGTCCCTGTAAATCTACTGTCCCTGGTTGAAATGAAAACCTTTCTATATACCTACTGCTGCACATGTACGTCCCGACAATCAGAGACCCAGCCATCGACGTCAGTGACGCGCTTGACGTAAACTCCGTCAATAGTTCGGGATAGATCAACCCAAAACATCCGATCACGCCGTCGATGATAAAGTTCACCATGAAATCCGAAAGAACGATCATCCAGCCCCACCCACCATCAGGGGCGATTAACAATATGTCATCCATTACGTTAAAGCGTCTATGCCATGTGCGGTATTGCGTTAACGCGTTTTGCTATGTGCACTAGTTATATGACAAAGTGACTTAATTTCCAAGTGACTGTTTCCCAATCTTTATATATGAGCCTGTGCATGAGAAAACCAACAATTTGGGTTCCAAAGTCATCCCGATTAATGTTGTTTTGTTTCTTTACACTATTTTAAGCGTTTCGATAGAGAATCGAAATATTATATTAACATATGTTTATTCCCTGAATTTAAGAAATGCTTTGCAATACACAGAATAATTCAATTTGAAACATATCCCGGTTTTTGCTTAGTCGCAAGATGACTTTGTGATTATCTATATTATATCTAGTTGGAGTATACAAGTCAACATAGCACCAGCTTGTAGCATTCAATAGTTATAAGAGCTATAAATTATTATATCTAATAAGCTGTTTCCCACATGTAACGGTAACCTATTTATACATGTCATCATTAGTAAGCATGATAAGTAAATCCAATGTCAAATACACATTTTAAGCACAAGAAACAAAAATAATACAATCTATTTTCCTTTTCAGCTTCATTTTATACAATCAATCTGTCAGCTTTAACCTACATGCAAAACAGCATGCTACTTCGGCTTGCTAGCTACTGTTGTGGCTTAATATAATTTAGCCCATATGCGATGCATGGACTGAATTCCTGTCGTTTTGATAACATTTCTTCTTTCAGCTATAAGGTCTTTTTTTTTTTTTTTTCATTTTCCTGTGATAGTTCTATTGGTGAGCAAAGGAAAATTCCATACGGGAAGCGCTGCCACATTTTGCAGCCTGATCGGGAAAACGGAGAGAACTAGCTTGTGCTAGGCTCACATGGGCTACAATAATGAGCCGTGTCATGAGAAAACTGGACGGCTGATCAGCGCCTTTATTTTCGCTTCACGGATAGTACAATTCATTTTTCTTTCTAAATCCGAAAATTCAAGCTTCTAGCCATCTTCTGAAGCTGCATAGACTGGTTTGTGTCAGACCTGGTCGAAACCCCTG
Source organism: Rugalucina vietnamica (assembly GCA_964017185.1). Taxonomy (NCBI): domain Eukaryota; kingdom Metazoa; phylum Mollusca; class Bivalvia; order Lucinida; family Lucinidae; genus Rugalucina; species Rugalucina vietnamica. The sequence goes on from OZ024872.1 coordinate 15,742,145, forward strand.
AAGACAGGTTTTCTCGCGTCGCGGCTCAGTAGTTCATGAGGTCATTCACCTAGAGCATTCAATATAGAGAAAAAAATCGTTTAGTAACTCATACGGAACGAAATGGGCTGATAGAAGCGGAAGAGAATTTTAAATTTACTTTAACATGCAAAAATGTGCTTGTAAAAACCTATTTAGAACGTCCATAATGGTTTAATTTACTACCGAGTAGCACGTGGTCGGTATTGTATACATACAAACCGATAAATGATCGGTGACACACACTGCAATTAAGAACGAAGTTAATGTTAGATTTTCGAGTTTTCTCCTACTGAGTACAGCGTTTCTTCTACTGACTGATAGATTGAACATTTATTGCAAGAAAGTAACATAAGCGTGAAATTCCGGTTACTTCGTTTTCGCAAACACTTCAATGTTATTGTGTTGGAAACACTCTATGTTAATGGGACAGAAGTGTTTGCGAAAACAAAATATCAGGCTGGATTCCTTATATGTTACTTTAATTCAATAAATGTTCAGTTTTGCATTGACTACACCTATCTATCAGTCAATAGAGTAAACACTATAGGAAAAAAAAACTCGAATTTCTCATCTCAACTTCGGACAGAATTTCATTGTGCGTCACCCATTATAATAATAATAATAATAATAATAATAATAATAATAATAATAATGTCTTTATTTCGAGAGGATTACATATTTAGCTGAAACAACTAATCTTACATATGGTCCTCTGTAAAACTTACATATATACATTTAAAAAATATATACATTTACAAAAATCCTTAAGACTGTTATATAGGAATCCTAGCATCTAAAATGATACATATATGAAATATATATAAACAATCAATATATTATATTATTGTAAATGCTGTGTTTAAACATTAAAATATGTCTTTAAGACCTTTTCTTTGTAAAATACGTTTTAAAGCGCACAACAAATGATGAAATCTATATTAAAATTTATAATTGTAACTTTGGTTAAAAGTAATATGCTTTATAAAATATAAAATATGAGGTAATGTTAAATTATTACGATGGAAATTAGTATATAAATTGCATTTTATGGTGCATTTAACATTAACAGACCTGGTCAGCCAAGTTGAGCGAAAACTGATTTCTTTTAGTAAAGAGCTGCTTACTGTTAAAATTAAAATTAACTCTCCTGCTACTCATCCCCTTTCTTTCGTCCCACTCCTTCCGTGGAGCGGACGCTTCCGAAACGTCCAACACCGCCTCGCGAAAGCGGACGTGCTCACAAAGAACAGAGTTCAGTGATCGAACACGTGTGCAATCCCGAAATCAAGAGGATGAGTTTAAGGAGAGTTTTAAAACTTTTAATGGTTGAAATTGGTAGACTACGATGAGCGAAGCAGATATAATTTGATAGCGTTTTTGAATGAATTGATATTTGATATTCCTCTAGTTTCAATTGGGAGAGAATTCCATAGTTTAGCACCACTGACAGAAAATGAGTTTTCGAAGTACGTGTTTCTCAGCTGTGTGGACTATTCGCTGGCCATTCAATATAGCCAATTTCATTTGACAATGCCGTTCCAGCATTTAGGTCATCTAAATTTTTGTATAAATCAGTTAATTTTTTTTTTTTAATCTTTTTTTAGAAATGAAACAATGCCCCAGATGTTCAAAAATCTATTTTCAGTAATTCCTAAATTAACCCATATTTGACGAATGGATTTTCCCATTATTATCATTTGGGTGAGTCCATTGTCAATTTCAGGGGTGTTAGGCGTGAATTTGATTTTTTATTCCATTTTTTCTATGAAATACCTCCAAGCAAAAAGAATAGCCCCAGATGGGACGCCGCAGAACGCGGCGTCACATCTGGGGCTATGCTGTTTACCATTGTCCCATAAACAAGGGACGCCAGGCTTAAATGAGTTAAAACATGCTGTCAGTACGTCTTATGATAAAAGATTTAAAGTTTTGTTTGTTTAAAACATATTTTTCTTAATTTTTCGCAAATTAACATACAGTTGAGTCGGTGTTTAAAACATTGAATAAATCATAAAAGGACAACGCTATATGTTCTTGAACACGACAGGATGTAACGTTTTTGTACTGGTGAAAAGTAGGCCTTAACTTTTCCTTGAACCCATTATGCTAATTATATGCAACAATACATTTAAAGTGCACATGATCGTATATATATATGTATAGTAATATATATGATCATATCGGCTTCCCGTTCCTTTTTGAACTTTCAAGCCATCAGACGATGTGGGTTTATTTTCACCTCCACATTTCAACTTTTTGTGTGTATCACTGATGCGTGAAAAAGACGCGAGTCAACTAATATTTTAGACACATTTTCATATACCCTGTGCAAAAATTCTGCAGGTAAGGGATATTTTTTGTTTTATCTTTTTTCCCCTCACCAGCTCCCTCAGTCTCAATGTTTCACGGTAAGAAAGCATTCAAAGTAGAGAAAAAAAAATCGCATTCATCAGCAAGTTGAAATCAGTGTCAGGCATCGATTATTCAAAGCGGAGTTGAAATATAAAGGTTGTGTTGTGTTTTGTACTGCAATTTTCAACATATCCTAGCTATGGCACTTGTTTGTGTTCCCCCTAAACCGCAGACGTTAATGGGCCTCGCACGGGAAGCTACACGTTTGTTACACGAACGAAGTTCGGTTCCGTAAAACTTGCAATATTGTTTTGCTTCAGTCAAAATATCGTTTTAGTCGTGTTCTGCGTATCTAACAATGTTTTGCAAGATCGAATCCCCTGTCTCCCGCCCCCCCCCCCCCCTCACCCTGCTCCGACCATTATTGTACGTACTCGTATACCTGGGCAAAATCCCCATGTTTCTTGCAACGTGGCTATACGAATCCTCCCGATCAATATTGCAAGCTGGACAATATCCACTCCTGCAGATTTCTAAAGTAGCTAGGACAAATCCCCTCCCTTAATCATTCGCTCTATTTGTTTCAGAGGATAACATTGTCGAGATGTCACTCTACGCCAACGCCGTTATCGCTACCATTATGGCGTTAACCGTAACGTACTACATGGAACAAGTGCCGTTCAAAAAGTCGTCAATATTGACAGAGAAACTTGACGAAGAATACGACTACATTGTTGTGGGTGCGGGCACGGCTGGTTCCGTCGTTGCTGCAAGACTGTCAGAGGACACAAAGAACACCGTTCTACTACTAGAAGCTGGGGGCCATTATGATGAAGATCCCACACTGCACGTGCCAGTACATTTCTTTAGTCTCACACATGGCCGGCATGATTGGGACTATTACACCGAACCACAGAAAGTCTCGTGCCTTGGTTTGAAGGATAATCGAGGGTTTTGGCCTCGTGGTAGAGTCCTTGGAGGATCGAACATGCTGAATGGCATGCAGTATACGAGAGGGTCGAGGTTTGAATACGACGAATGGGAACGGAATGGTTGCACCGGGTGGAGCTACAAAGATGTGCTTCCATACTTTCTGAAATCGGAGGACATTCAGATAGACGAACTAAAGTCCTCGAAATATCACTCCACTGGTGGTCCAATCGCAGTAAGCGCTGGTAAAACAACCCCTCTGGCTGAACTGTACATGCAAGCTGGAAAAGAGGCAGGGTATACGATACGTGACTATAATGGAGAAAACCAGGAAGGAATAAGCTACTTTCAAGCGACTATAAGAAATGGGGTCCGGAGCAGTACAAGTGTAGAATATCTCGGTAATACTGCCGATAGGAAAAATCTTCATATTGCCGTGAACAGCCATGTCACTAAGGTCGAGATCGAGAATAAAAGAGCCACTGGTGTGTACGTTATAAGAGATAATAGAAGATATTTCATAAGAGCTAGGAAAGAGGTGATTGTATCATCCGGTGCAATAGGTTCTCCCCAACTACTGATGTTGAGCGGGATCGGACCACGAGCGCATCTGGAAAGCCTCGGGATTGACGTTAAAGCCGATTTGCCAGTTGGGAAAAACCTTCAGGATCACCAGATGTTGTTGATGTTCACGAAGATCAACTCGTCGATAAGCCTGACTCAGGACCTTTTAGAGAACTGGTGGGCGAAATTGCAGTATAAACTGTTCGGCTGGGGATCGCTCGGAAAGTCAAGCTTGGACGGTTCGGGATTCTTCTACACCGATGAGTCCAAGCGAGGCAAGAGTTACGTTGACATACAGTTTATTTTCATTAGCCAGCTACCAAACGCCAACTTCTTCAACTACAAAGATGAGGTCGTTAAGGAACAGATGGCAAAAACTGCAAATGATTACGGTTTCTCCACTGTTGTCAGTGCGTCGCATGCTAAGAGCAAGGGAACGATAACTCTGAGGAGTACCGATCCGTTCGATTATCCGATTATCGATCCCCAGTACCTAACCGATCAGCGAGATATCGACGATTTCATCGCGGCGTTGAGAATATGGGAGAAAATCATTGAAACGCCGACGATGCAACGTTTGGGCGCTAAAGTGGAGCACGCGAAAATCTCGTTCTGTTCTCAGCACGAGTTCCGGTCTGACGCATTCTGGGAGTGTTATGTGCGCCATCTTGCGGTGACAGAGTACCACCACTGCGGCACGTGCAAAATGGGAGGGAAAGCCGATCCCACAGCAGTCGTAGATCCACAGCTTCGCGTCCGAGGCATCAAAGGTCTTCGGGTCGTAGATGCATCCGTGATACCGAACGTGACGAGCGGAAATACCAACGTTCCGGTCATAATGATCGCGGAGAAGGCGTCAGACATGATTCGTGGAATAGACAGTGTCAAAGATTTCAGAAACAGAGTGAAAGACGTTTAATGAACGAAGAAACAGTAGCCTATATCAGAGACATATATACAGAGAGCTCTAGTAACCTATTGATCGTCCACGAGAATGTTGTGTGTGACACATCAAAATGTTTTACAGATAAACTTGATCGGTATTAAAATTTGCGCAAACGTTACTGCAGAATTAAGTTGATCCTGAACAGTAGCTTGACTTCTACGGGATTAGAGGATCTACACATAAGTGGATCGACTCGTGGCTCTCTGAGCGCTCTCAAAAAGTGGTATTAGATGGCCGTGCCTCAGATCCAGTCCCGGTTCTTTCTGGTGTCCCACAAGGATCGGTCTTAGGACCGGTCCTATTTCTTATTTTCATTAATGATCTTCCTGACAACATCAGGTCATCTGTTCGGCTATTTGCTGATGATTGTGTTTTATACAGAAATGTCAAGTCACCATTGGATTGTCAAATTTTACAAGATGACCTGAATAGCTTGGCCAAATGGGAAATGGATTGGCAAATGAAATTCAATGTTAGCAAATGTCATTCAATGAGGGTGACGCGGCTACATCCAAGCAGGCATATAGATTTCAATTACACACTGCATCAGCAAACATTAGAACAGGTTCAGTCCGCTAAATACCTCGGTTTAACTATCACAGATGATCTTGATTGGGGTCAACACATTTCTGAAATTACATGCAAGGCAACTAAGACTTTGGGTTTTCTTCGGCGCAATTTGGCACTGGCACCTAGGCATACTAGGGAAGTTGCATACAAAACATTGGTTCGGCCTCAACTTGAGTATGCAGCTCCTATTTGGCATCCCTATCATGAAACTCAGATTGAGATGGTGGAGAAGGTGCAGAGGACTGCTGCCCGGTGGACCTGCAGGCGATGGAGGAACACCAGTAGCGTCGGTGAAATGCTAGACGAACTTGAGTGGCCATCCCTGGAGTCTCGCAGGGAGCGGTCCTCCTTAACCTTCTTCTACAAGATACACTCCGGTACAGTGTCTCTTGATAAAGACAAATACCTGACCCCGGCACCCAATCTAAGGCATACTCGGGCATCACATGAATCACAATACACAAGACCATTTGCCTATAGTGATGCCCTGAAAAATTCCTTTTTCCCCAGAACTATTCCGGTTTGGAATAGTCTCCCTTCTTCAGTGGTCCTATCTAAGACCATTGAGGAATTTAAGGCTTCTATTTAAATCATTAGCCCAGAGGCATGCGTTTTAGTATGCCTCTCATCTATATCTTGTAAATAGTTTTAATGGTCCACCCCAAATGTTTTATTTTCCCTTGACTAAATTCTAAATTTAGCCACCCACCCCACACCTGAGGTGATGATCAGAAATTGATCGACTCAGTATCAGAAGATAGACAGTATGATGCAGAAAACATTTTGCCTAGTGCGAGAACATGGGGTACGCAATTTTTCCGGAACAAGTTGGATCAAAGAGTGTACTTGTGAACGCACCCTACAAACGTTGTAGGACTAACTGCATTTATGATTTCGATCATGTATTTTTGATAATATATGGTGACCTTTACGAGATGATTATCCTTATCTGAGGTCAAAAACCTTTTTCATATTTAAACAACACGGAAAACATAATACGGTCTTCATAAACAAAACTTAATTTTACAATTTAGTTTTATGAAGTGTAAAAGTTGGCATTTTTGGATCTTATCCTAGAACAGCACCAAAGCACACCTGACCTGCATTGGGGCTCAACTTACATTCAAAATGGGATTCGGGTATAACGCGAGTGTTGTACTTGTTGCGGCATTACTACTCGCTTACTACGCGAACAAAGGGCCGTTCAAAAAGTCACAAAAGTTTGTCACAGACCAAATTAAAGAGGAATATGACTTTATCGTAGTGGGTGCCGGCTCTGCTGGTTCCGTGGTAGCATTTAGACTTTCAGAAGATAAAGACAAGACCGTTCTACTCCTTGAAGCTGGGGGCCATTACGAGGAGGACCCACGATTTCTTAGCCCTCTCCGTCTCTTCGATTTCCAACACACGCGTTATGACTGGGAATACTATACTGAGCCACAGAAAGTTTCGTCCCTCGCGCTGAAGGATCGGCGTGGATATTGGCCACGGGGTCGTGTTCTAGGGGGATCGAACATGATCAACGGAGTCCAGTACACGAGGGGTTCGCGTTACGAGTTTGATGAGTGGGAACGGAATGGGTGTACGGGGTGGGGCTATAAAGACGTGCTTCCATACTTTCTAAAATCTGAAGATATTCAAATTGATGAGCTCAAATTATCAAAGTATCATGGATCAGGTGGACCGATTCCTGTCAGTAGCGGTAGGGCCACACCCCTGGCGGATCTCTATATGCAGGCAGGCCAGGAGATTGGCTACCAGATTACTGACTACAACGGGGCGGATCAGGAAGGGTTTAATTACATACAACTCAACACTAGACAAGGTGTCAGAAGTAGTTCTGCGCAAGAACTTCTTCCTATTACCGCTGCCAGGGAAAATATAGATATTGCTATCAATAGTTTTGTTACTAAAATCGACATTGTGGACAAGAAAGCGACAGGCGTGTTTGTGATTCGAAATGGGAGAAAGGGTTTCATTGCAGCTAGAAAGGAAGTGATTCTATCCGCGGGGACTGTCAACTCTCCGCAACTACTGATGCTTAGCGGTGTTGGGCCGAAGGAACATTTGGAAGAAGTCGGAATCCCGGTCAAAGTTGATTTACCGGTCGGTGAAAATCTACAAGATCATCAAATGGTTTTGATGATGTCAAAGATAAATGCTGAATTGGGAATAACCCCAAACGTTGAGAACAAATGGTGGTCAAAACTGAATTATCAATTATTCGGTAAGGGTCCTCATGCTATTTCAAGTTTGGACGGAAACGGATTTTTCTATGCCGATGAAACAAAGCGTGGAAAAAGTTCTGCTGAAATACAATTCATATTTCTCAGTATTTTACCATCAGTGGATTTCTATAACTTCAAGGATGAAGTCGTCAACGAACAAATGGGAAAACATCCGAATGACAACGGATTTATGACTGCTGTTAGTGTTACTCATCCTAAAAGCAGGGGCACCGTCAGACTTAAGAGTTCCGATCCATTCGAGTACCCATTGATTGACCCCAGATATTTGTCCGAAACAGATGATGTTACTAAATTCATTGCTGGAATTCGCATCTGGGAGAAATTCATACAAAGTCCGACTATGAAAAAATTAGGCGCGAAGCTGGAAGACGGTAAACTGTCGTTCTGTTCCAAGCACGAGTTCCGGTCTGATGCCTACTGGGAATGCGTCACGCGCCACGTGGCGGTCACGGTGTATCATCCCGTAGGCACGTGCAAAATGGGTTCCATTGATGACTCCAGTACTGTCGTAGACCCCGAATTAAGGGTCAAAGGCATCAAAGGACTGCGCGTAGTGGATGCCTCGATATTTCCGAACATTACTTCAGGGAACACCAATGCCCCCACCATCATGGTGGCGGAGAAGGCCTCGGACATAATAAAGGCCGCTTGGTCTCAGACCAAATAAGACTCAAACCTGTCGGGCTTCTGCGATATTAAACACTTTTCTGGTCCATTTCATTTAAAGCAGGATGATCTCGAACTTTAAAGCTATTATCATGCTCAACATACTGTAGCCTGAAATTCATCTTATATATATATATAAAAAAAAATAAAAATAAAATGCCTTTTGTACAGCAAAAATGTACAGTTTTAAGTTAATGCTAAATCGCTGAGCGGACACGAAAAGCCATTTCAACATCTGACTGATCCTGCTAATATTAACGTTTTCAACGGAATATCGAACTCGCACCCAAAATATGGCATTTAAAATGGAGTCGATTTTCAGAAGCAACTTATAGTTTATTTCATATACTACAATTATAGAAAACAAAGCAAATAGATTTGTATTTAGCAAAGTGGCGAACTTTAATGATCATCAAAATACTCCGATTAGACGAAGTTTCATTCTGTAAACATTCGTTTTGCGATTTTGTTCCTTTGATATCCATTTATGATTCCTACTTAAAACTATCCAGAGCCTTCCAGCAGGCATTTAATATTTAATAAGCAAAAATTCATTAAGTTAGTCTTTATGTGTCTTTTGAGCTTTGAATGACTACAGGCCTTAATTCAATGTACTGTTATAACCATGTTTTGAGGACCCCAAGGAAGATTGGCTCTGCCAATTGGGCTAACCTCGTAAAATAAAGTACTTACATGCCTATGTATACATGTATATTCAATATAGGCTGCCGTAGTTTAAAATCATTTTAATTTGATATGTTAATGTCTATAGCTGTATAGTGAAAAAAGTTCGTATTTGAAAATCATTCTACTTTTTGTATTTCGGTATCTCGGCATTGGATACTATCGGGTTACTGGATCCCGTCGTTAGGTCAGATATTGTCACCGTCCCGGCGTAGTTTGGCGGGGAGCAGCCGGGCTGTTCTTCGTAGGGTGGGGGTTGGGCACTGGTCCCAGGCATCGACGTATCAACACTCTCAACTGGAAGAAAACCAAGCATGATCCAGCTGACTGTTGCTTTATTTTTAGATATAGTGATATGTTGATTTATGGCAGCCATCTTGGTTGCCATCCTGATTTTCCCGTTTAAATTGTGTACACTTATTTCACACAGACCTAACGACTCCTGTTTCTGCAGCCAATTGAGCCACCTCGTGGGAAAACCAACAATGTAGTTGCTGAACAGGTCCGACACAAATCAGGCTGTACAAGCACAAGATGGCTAGAGACTGGAAATTTTGGATTTAGAAAATAAAGGAATTGTACTATCCGTGTAGCGAAAACAAAGGCGCTGATCAGTGCTGATCTGCGCCTTTGTTTTGGCCTATGCAGATTGTTGGTTTTCCCATGGGGCGGCTCAAATAAATGCTACATTGTAAGAAGGATGGGTAGACGTTTAACGGTAATCACACTAAAACGCCCAGGTATTTATGTTAAAAAAATTTCATGCTCAACTCAGCTGAACATAGAATATAAACTGCTCATACCAAAAATAGCCCGGCCAAATATATTGAAATTGAAGGTTTAGAACTCCAAAGCCTGTAATTTATCCTGCTAGTAAATGTTAAAATGCCAACAATTGTTCACATTTTAACATTTATGAGCAGGATAAACTTTAGACTCAGCTGAGCTGAGCATGAAAAAAGTTGCATAACCTCGGGACTCACAAATGTAGCGAAAGATATTGCCTTACCATCTCCCTGCAGATTGACAGTCTCCACCCTGGTGGACCTCTTGGAGTAGTTATACCACATGAAGCCCGCCACCCCTCCTATGATGGTCAGCACAAACAGGGTCCCCAGGGCTATACCAACAATCGCAGCGGTGGATAGACTCTCGTCCTTGCTGTACATGAATATGTTGACATGAAAAATTATAACATGTATTTCAAGTTATAATAGGCGTGAACCTGCCATCAAAGTTATTCAACCGCATCATTTAAATTTTATATTATTCGAAATGCCGGGTCAGTTTTGATCAAACCATTTTATACGTAACTTTTGATTTGATGAAAGAAGTTGTTACGTGTAATTATTGTATTTAAGTTCGCTTGGTCATAACAAAAATGCATGGCGCCTTACATAAGCTCTATATTGAAAGAGACACGCGATTTAATGCGATTAAAAGATAAACTATCTATGATCAATTAGATAAGGCAAATATTATTTAAAGAAAAGAAAAAAAAAAAAACAACTATATATCGGTTTCATAAAAAAAATCCAGAGTGAGTTATCTGCCAAAATTTTGATGTTAAAATTACTGTGAAAGAGAGATGATGGCCAGAAATGTAGCAATAGACACTAACCAGCATTCTGTTTGGTTTGGACAGCAGGTATAACCTTCTTCGCAATATCCATATAGGTCGGCATTAAAGAAACTTCCCGTGTATTGACATTTATCACCGGCAAGTACATAGACTGCAAAATATAAACGTATGCGCTTAAAGAATTCTCGCAACTACATTTCTACCGGGAGGATGGCTTTGTTGAGTTACGTAAGGCACCATGCATGTTTAATTTTAACGATTGGCGTACTTTTAAACAATGAACATTCATTGCAATACTACATTTATTATAACCCTGTATGTACATTGCATTGTAGGTATGGAAACTCTGCAAAAGATTTTTTACAAATTGTTTTTGGAATTTACAATATGATGAGCGGGTTATAACCGACCTTGTCGTAACTTAACAAACCCTCCGCGAGTCGAGATGGCTCATTCTTGGAAAAAAGATAACAATGAGTTTACGTATTTCCATTAACATAGGATTGTATCACATGATTTAAGGTGATAAAGTTACTCATTATTTAACAAGTATTTCTGTTTTAGTAGTGTTTTAATTGTTTTGATGGTCATGTATGAAAGTAATTTATCTGGATGGCAAAAAAAAAATACAAGCGCCAGATTCCCCTTGTTAGTGGAAATACATTTTGTGTCATATAACTAACCAACATTGTGAGTCATTTTCACAACAGTGGTATCCGTCCTCGCAATATGTATATATTGCGATTCTCACATAAGCGCCGGTAAACATGCATTCTTCAGCACCAAGTACCAGAACTGCAAAAAGTCGAATTATGCTCAGAATAGTAACATTTCAGAAACTATACAAGTTCAGACGCTATTGCTATGGCAATGTTTAAGGTGTTCGTTGCTGCAAATATCAAATTAATGTGAATGGAAAAAACATATCCGTATAAGAACGCTAGAACATTAAAATCAAAAACATAAACATACATAATAATAAAAAGAAGAAAAACAGCAGCAACAACAACAACAACCTACTCACTAAATATAGGTTAAATACTTTGAACGTGCCGCTTGATACGAGTATATCATGATGAGAAATAGGTAATTAATGTCAAAATTCACGCGTTTAGTTTTTGACTGACGGTATTGCCTCGCAAAACTAACGGTTTATGAATATCACGTACTCACGTGTCCGAATTACAAAAACTGCTTTACCTAATAACAATATGTGCTCGATCCAGTCACGTGAGTTCAAGCGGCACGGTCAAAGTATTTTACCTATACCTTCGTCGTATCATAGTTGTTTCGAATGGGTTGAAAGCGGTATGTTTTTATGTCTTTGGAAAGGCAGTTCTACAGCTGCGCTCAGTTCTTATATACCCCTGATATATTCCGAAATAAATTGACAACTCTTCTTGTTTTTGAACAATCGTCACTGGCAAGAAATGGAAAACTGGAAGAATTTGTTTATATATTTTGTTAAGTATGAGTGTAAATATTTACTTTGTATATAAAACTTGTAGATCATTGGTTGCTGTATGCCTAAATTGATTACATAATACAGGAGCCCAGTTTCAAAGATTCCACAATGAATCATGCTTAATGGTTTGTAATTTTATTTGTAATTTACGAAAGAATAACCATTTTTGTACTAAGGCTGAAAAGTTGGTGTCTTTATGAGCACTCTGTACAACGTTACACCCTGATTTTCAATTGATTTGCATTTTAAGATTTCATGGTAAAGCGGTTGTAACAATATAAAACATAGCATGTCAGTGTTATTTTGTAAGAAAACTAATATTCCACCAGGACGATTGTAAGAGGAAAGATTCCATATGGGTTCCTTCATGAGGTAAGCACGTCTTAAAACACTGTGGAGTCACCTCTGGCTTTGTATTCTGCCAAAACATGGGTTGGCATTTCATCAAAGTTTCATGATTTGTTCCTCCGCAAAGAATGCCATAGTGGGCTACATTTATTGTGAGGCAATGTCTCACATCTCCTCTTCTTGATATTTCTAACCTCTTCTGTAGGGTTTAAGTCATAGAAATAAACATGCCAATAAAGGATGCAATAAGAATTAGTATATACAGGTATGCAAGGCAATGTTCTTTGTATTAATTCTAAAACCGCAAAACACATTCTTGATATTAGACGAACGTCTATGTTTGAATGTCCTGGTGATTCCCTTGACTTACACCCTGTACAACAAGTTTGAAATATCATGAGGATGTGCTGTGCGTGATAGCCTTACAATGAAAAGCTTGTCTGTGAAAGTTCCAGCCCCCTATGGTATTCTGTGCCGATGAATGTGTATGATGAAATTCCAACCCACGTTTTTGGCAGAATATAAAGCCAGAAAAGACTCCACAGTGCTTTAAGACATGCTTACCTCAAGAAGGAACCCACTTGCAAGCTTTCGTCGTACAACCGTCCTTGTGAAGTATAAGTTCTCTTGCAAAATAACACTGACATGCGTATTGAGTTTTATATTGTAACAACCACTTTACCACGAAATCTTAAAATGCACATTGAATGAAAATCAGGGTGTAACTTTGTAAAAAATGCTCATAAAGACACCAAATATTCCCAGCCTCAGTACAAAAATGGTTGTTCTTTTATAAATTACAAATAAAATTATAAATCATTAACCATGAATCCTTGTGGAATCTTTGAAACTCGAATATCAGCGATTTTTTTTAAATTGGGCTCCATATATTATGTAATCAATTAAGACGTATGTAACATCACAAGATCTGCAAGTTTTATATACAGAGTAAATATTTACACTCATACTTAACGGAATATGTAAATAAATTCCTACAATTGTCCATTTCTTGCCAGTGACGATTGTTCAAAACCAAGAAGAGTTGTCAATTTATTTCTGAATATCACAGGGTTATTTTAATAACTGAACGCGGCTGTACAATTGAGGTCGATTTTTTTATTTGACCTAAAATTAGTTTAACGTCTTTGTCAACAAATTTTCAGCCATGTCGGAATGAAGCTACAGTTTCCTGAGTATTATCCAGCATTATGGACATTGACACTACATGTCGCCTGTGAGTTGCATATAGATGAAATGAGCCTGTGCGTGAGAAAACAACAATTTTGGTTCCGACCAGGTCTGACACAAACCAGGCTGTACAGTTAAGAAGATGATTAGAAATTTTAGATTTAGAAAGTAGAGGAATTGTACTATCCGTGTAGCGAAAACAAAGGCGCTGATCAGCATCGCAGTTACTGCGAACATGCGCGGATCCTGAAAATTTTCTCGGGGGGGGGGGGGGAGGGGGTGGGGTCCAAATTCCCAGAAGGGGTCTGACGGAATATTTCAACATGGCAAAAACTAATAATCTGGCAATTCCGGGGGGGGGGGGGTCCGGAACCCCTGCCCCCCCCCTCCCCCCTCTGGATCCGCCCATGGCGAAGCCGATCTGCGCCTTTGTTTCGCCTATGCAGATTATTGGTTTTCCGATACGGCGGCTCAAATATAAGACTTATTTCTTTATAAGCAATGCAGTCATTTTAAAAAGCATTTGTTTTTCATTATAGAATCCTGCTAAATTTGAAATATTTCGGCATTTTTGTCTAAAAATAAAAAAGTTAATAAATAAATGGCAAACCTATTTTAAAACAAATTATTCCAAGTAGCAAAAATGCTTTGTTTTTCATTAACATTGTTTTGTTCATTCAAAAAGTACACTGTTTTACTGGAACAAATGTCAGTGAGGTGAAGATTTTTTCAAATGCGATTAAATCTTTTACAGAATTTGATCAATGCGGAGTACACAAACAAGGATGTCCTTTCTCATCACGAAGACATGTCCATGAAAAATATACCCTCCTTGAACCCTAATTTTGTATAGTAAATCTTGGGTTTACCGGGGTAAACTTTTTTCTCATTTTTTTTCTCAAAAACATAGATAGATCTCTGTTTTGAGCAAAAATAAAAACAAATACATTTCTAAAATTCACTGTATATTGCATGGGCATGTTTTCGTAATTGACCCTGGCACTATGTCGCTGCTTCAGGACAATATGTATTTGGCATGGTAATAAGAGTCTAATAAGTAAATGAGTATTAAATAAGCAGGGCTTTTGCAGTATGAGAACAAAATAGAGAGAAGAAAATCTGCACAGAATAAATCTATCAAGACGTTATTCGTAGAAAAAACATGTTTTCTCTGGACACGATCAATATACTGAATACTTAAATTCTTCTTAATTACGGATTTTTGAAATATTGAAGATGGACAAAGTTGTAATTCCATCAAATAATGTTTAAGCTCTTTTAAGTACCAAATAAATACAAAGTAACAAATCATTGCAAATATACAAATTTAGAATGATCCGATTAGGCATCTACTCTCATCGTCTTATTACTGTATGGACTCAAATTTATTTATTTGTTTACTGTTATTCATCAGGAAAACATGTACATGAAAGGTATACGCAATTAAACCCCAGTTTTATATAGCAAAACTGGGGTTTGCAGGGGTATACCTATTTTTCTTATTTTTGCTCCAAAACATAGTTTGTGGGTACTCGTTAGAACCTCCTCGGCGAAGCGGTTCTAACGTGCACACACAATCTATGTTTTGAGCAAAAATAAGAAAAATATCGAAAATTTTCTTATGATTTTTTTTACAACTTTAAAAACCTTTGTACATGTATATTGCATAGGCGTATTAAATGTTACATACTACATGTATTTTAAGATTGTGGGTACTCGTTAGAACCGTCTCAGCGAAGAAAAATATGCTTTGGCTGTAGTTACATTAAGTGAATCCATATCACTTATAGCTAGCTATACGGGTCGTGATCTATTTGGGCTACCACGCTGTGTGAGATTTTTACTTATAAAGTGCTATGGATGCTATGTTTCTTTCTTTCTTCAGATACTGAGTCGATCAATTTCTGATCATCACCTCAGGTGTGGGGTGGGTGGCTAAATTTTGAATTTAGCAAAATGGGGGAGGCATTCGGGATGGGCCATTAAAACTATTTACAAGAAGCTAGACAGAGACATACTAAAACGTATACCTCTGGACCTTTGGTTCTAAATAAGAGCCTTAAATTCTTCCGTGGTCTTAGATGCGACCACTGAAGAAGGAAGAATATTCCACAATGGAATAGTCCTTGGGAAGAATGAATTCTTCAGGGCATCACTATAGGACATGTATCTTGTGTACTGTGAATCATGAGATGCCCTGGTAGATCTTAATCTGGGTGCCGGGGTCAGATATTTATCTTTGTCAAGAGACACTGTACCGGAGTGACTTAAGCCTGCGGTCCTCCAGGGATGGCCAGTCAAGATCATTAAGCATGTCATCAACGCTACTTTTATTATGCCATCGCCTGCAGACCCACCTAGCTGCTGTCTCCTGCACTTTCTCCACCTTTTTCGTCTCAGTTTCACTATAGGGATGCCAAATAGGAGCTGCATACTCGAGCTGAGGGCGAACCAATGTTTGGTATGCAACTTCCTTCGTATGCTGATGTGCAAGAACCAAATTGCGCCGAAGAAAACCCAAAGTCTTAGTTGCTTTAGAAGAAATTTCAGAAACATGTTGACCCCATTCCAAGTTGTCAGTAATAGTAATTCCAAGGTATTTCGCGGACTCAACCTGTTCCTATGTTTGTTGATGCAGCGAGTAGTTAAAGTGTATTTGATTGCTAGGGAGGTGCCGAGTCTCCCTCATTCACTGACATTTGGCAACATTTAATTTCATTTGCCAATCGGTCTCCCATTGTCCTAGGCTATTCAGGTCATCCTGTAATATCTGGCAATCTGTGAGGGTTTTAATATTTTCTATACAAAACACAGTCATCAGCAAAGAGGCGAACGGACGACCTGATATTGTCTGGAAGATCATTTAAAAAGATCAAGAAAAGGACCGGTCCCAAGACTAATCCTTGAGGGACACCAGATAGGACAGGGACTGGATCTGAGGCTTGACCATCTAGGACCACTTTTTGAAAGCGCTCATTGCAGAGAGCCATGAAGCGATCCACTGGTGAGTAGATCCTCTAATCCCGTAGTAGTGCAGTTTGTAGAGTAGTCTTCTGTGTGGCACCTTGTCAAAGGCCTTTGCGAAATCCATAATGATCACATCTGTTTGTCTGTGACCCCGGTTCAGAGCTCGGTCCAGGTTACTAACCATGTCATGAAAGAACCAGCTGGGTTTCGCAGGACCTTTGACTACGGAAGCCATGCTGGCAGTCAGCAAGAATATTTTCGAGGGAAAGATGAAAGTTTTTAACCCAATCACGGTTGATAACTATGCTGCCTTCTTTAATTGCACGCCGGTGGGTCGGGCGTCAGACTCTATGATGGCCCCGACTTAAAGCTATTAATTTTAGTTGGTTGGGGCCGGAGCTTCTTGTCTGTTGCTTGGCCCACCGGGGTCCAACTGATGTTTTTCTTTAGCTCCGTAGTTAGTAAGTTATTTGGCGCCCAGGGATCTCCATCGTCGGGCAGCTTACTGAATCTGTGAGTCCTGGTTTTTGATTCATCAGGATGTTTATCATGATTTATTTGTTTGTTCTTGATGATTCATTTACTAGTTAGAGATTCACCACGAGGACCGAAGAACTAACTAAATGTTATGAACCACTGCAGAAGCTGAGGGTGAGGTTACGGCCGTGTAAAATCGATTTAAACCCGCCAGTAACTTTGTGTTACTGATCGTTCCAAGTCGATACTTCTGTGGTGGTTCTTTTTGTTTTATGTCTTGGTGTTTAAAATATTTTTGTGCTGTTGGCGCCTTATGTATGTTTGCATATTTTTAGTTAAGTTAAGGTAACTGAGTGGCCACCTATTGGGAAAATAGCTGCTCATTCGGCTTACGAAATGTTTTCATGGTATAAGTACCTGATTGTTAGTTTGGTTTTTTCACACCTTGGTTTTTGGAGTGGGAGTCTTTTTCTGATTGCGCCTTTTCCTGATCTTTGCCTACTTGTACTTTTTTGTTAATGTTGCTGACTATTATATGCTCAAGAGTCTTGCAACAGATGCAAGTTAGCGACACCGGTCTATAATTTGCTGGGTCATATTTCTCACCTTTTTTTTAATACCGGGGCTACATTTGCCTGTCGCCAATCATCTGGCACATTTCCCTGAGCAAGAGACTCATTGTAGAAGCAATTTCAGAACTACATTCTTTTAACACTCTAGCACCCAAGCCGTCTGGCCCAGGTGCCTTGTGTACCTTAAGCCCATTTAACAGTTTGAGGACCCCTTTAGGGTCAACTGTGATTTCACCCATGGCGGTGAATGGGCTAGTGCCTTTAGTGGGAATTTCAGAGTCAGTTTCACGTGTAAAATCTGACTGAAATTGCTTATTGCAGATATTTGCCTTCTCAACAGTGTCTGTTTTAAGAATTCCATTTTCGCGGAGAGAAGTGATCCCAAACGCGTCTTTTTAAGTGACTTTACGAATGACCAGAACTTTTTAGCCTTTTCATTTTTCCTAGGGCTGTCGGGATCAATGATTTCTGTATCGAGAGTGAAAATATTGGAAATATGTTTCCAATTCTCTGATAGCTTTTTGGACATGTGCTCTAAACCGTTTGTAATGGGCTACTGAATCTGAATCCGAATCTGAATAGTTTACTGGTGACACGCCAAATGACATTATTGCTGCTTGACCTGCGAGCACGAAAGTACAGCTTATTTATGTAAACGATAAATAATGAATAAGTACAGCCAAAAAGGTCGGTGAACCACAAGTTGTTGAATGATACATATTTGACAATATTTTAGACAACATGGCATTCAATCCCCGCGATACAATCATACAAAGTCTACAGAAAGAATTAAAAGAGCACGGTATATACGAACATTGTGTCGATTTGTCTGTGATGGATAGCAAAGTGGTTTTAAAACACACCCACGAGCGGTCATGGTTCGAGAAACGTACATGCAATTGGTAGGTTGGTGTCCCCACCCCCTCCCCCACAAAAAAAAAACAACAACAACAACAAAAAAAAACAAAAAAAAACGTAGAGTGTTCCCCTCTTTCCTCTACCAAGCAATGCCACAAAGCGCCAACAGAACAGAACATGGAATCTTCCTATTGTGGATAACTTTTTCACTTACTGCAGCCTCCTAAATGAAGGTGTACCTCAATTGGCTGAATTTAACCATAGTTAACTTCGGTGAATCGTTGGACCTACGCATTGAAGAAAATCAAGATGGCGATGAAATTATCAGAGTAAGAAAACGTTCATAAAATCGTTTTAAGCCTTCACTGGTAGCGTCTTTTAATCATGAAAATAACAGAATATTCATATTTGATTATTCTTACCAGAGTTTAGGTCATTTTGTGGCCTCGTACAAGTCTCATAAGTGAAATTGGGTCGTTAATATATTTACCATTGAAAATGTAAACATGGTACAAGTATAAGCTTTAACAAAAAGCTTGGTCTACGCTTCGCATATATAATCTAGATTGTCAAAAAATCTGACCGTACTCCCATTTCATCGTGGTTCATGTGACTGAACAAAAATAAAACGCTGCGCGGTCAAAGCATTCATACCTTTCATTCCGTTGTGGCTTGGGTAGAATGTAATTGGCTACACGGCAGGTGGGGCGCGGCCTGACCATTTAGCGTCACAGTACCGTCGGTTCATTTTATTCCGTTGTTGCTTAGATAGAATGCAATCATGCACCAGTTCCACGAAATTAACAATTTGCGGTTCCTATTGCAACATTGGTACAAATGTTACCAACCAAAGGGATGGGTGTTTTGGGTGTTTACACGGTCCTTGGCCAAACGACCCGGAATCCTCCTAACACGATGGTCAAGCCACTAGACTCAAACGTGCAGTTGCAGTTGTAGAGAGGTGTATGAGTTGTCTTTTAAGTAGGTCAATCTCAAACATTAGGTCCAACACCAGTAAAAAATCTCCCATAGGCTGCAATGCAAATTCCCTCACTTTGTGACACTCCCAGCTAGTACCCAACGTTGCACCACCAAAAGGTCTTCTCTAACTTGATAGCCCAGCCACACTCCTACCCAAAGGTGCCACTACCTAGGGGGGTTGACCATTACGATTTTCCGGTATTCCATTTTGCAATATACCTATGGGTGGATTTTACACTCTTGAATGGTCCGGATTTTACTAGGGGGTAGTGTACAAACAGAAGCCTCCGATGAGATATAGTCCGCTTTGGCATGGTGATTTGTGCACTAACATGTCGTAATATGGCGACACTTTGTTGTAAATGCGAGATCTTACACAGAATGTAGGAAATGTTCTCACTATTCAGCATCAAACATGTGTGGATGAAATTTTTAAATGCACTATTTTCGTGGGGTACGGCGGAGTGATATTGTTTTACCGGTGTTCCACCTTGAGGGAAATTTCTTTTTATCGCAATCAAGAAAATTTCTTCGCGATACACTCTCCCCTAAAAATGCTTGATAAGTGTTTTGTTGAGAAAGAACACAAAATGAGGGTACATGGGGTCTTTCAATTCTAGGTACCCCCCATGTAAAAGCAGGCTATTTTGACCAAAAATCAGAATATGGTGGTCATACATAATGCCCAACAAATGTTTAAAACAACCAAACCTAAGCAATAAAATGCTACAGAATTAATGTCAAGATATTGGTGTACCATATTTGACCTTCAAATGACCTTGACCTTTGACCTCTGAACTGTGACCTTGACCCCAAATAGCTACACGAGTACAACTTTACATCCTAAAAATTGAGCAAAAATGATCTGTTTGTAAGTTTTTGTGTCCTTGACCTTTGACCTTGGGTGACCTTGACCTTTGACCTTCACTGTGACCTTGCGCAAAGCAAGTACAAAGGTTTACCACAGTTGTTGCTTATGCCACAATGTCTTCTAAGTGCTGAGTGATAACAATAACACTAGAAAATGGGACCGAAATGACCCTCTGAATAACGCTATTTTCAGCCAAAACTTGTCAAAAAGATGTTCATTTGAGCCAAAAATTATCTTACACTTCGGGTGGGCTCAGATCAGGGTAGGAATGGCCACATGCTCTTTGTTATATGATTGTGTGAAAAATACTGTAAGGTTTATCACATTTATTTTGATGTTTTCAAATTCTCAAGGCTTTTTCCTTTCATGTGGTATATAATAAGCCTGGGTCTGTATAATCTTGTTTTCACGTGTTTTCATGAAGTTCCCAAATTATGGTGTTTTTTACAAATTTTCATGTTGCATTTCAATTTTACTTAATTTTTTTAAACTTGATTTCTCAGTTGCTTATGTTAGAATTAAGTTATATTTGTATATTATTGTTAGTGATTCATCGCAAATAATGATACTTTTTACGGAATCAAAATCGGAGAAAAAATGTAAAATATATTGCTTATATTGTAAATGTATGTGGTTGTTATATTTTCATTAATTCTGACCATTATAAAACTGGCAACATAATTTCTGCAATGTAAATGCTGAGATCCATGTTTTCTTTATTTTCAGTGTTATACATATATAATTAACTAAGTAACACTACACAATAACTCTGAATGCATAATATGTACTAGTGATGCAACCTTGAATAACTTTATTTTTCTGTACAGTCCGTAGACCTAAGTTTAACAGTAATTATTATAGACATGCTACTGATTCATTATGTGTCTCTATCACTTTCTATTCCTGTTTGATGCAAAGTACAAGAAACCTGGAAGGCCTTCCACTTCGGACAGTTGGTGTGCTCACCAAACTTTGTCAAACTTTGTCCGTAGACCGTACAGTCCGTAGACCTAAAGTTTCACTACCATTATTTTAGGCATAAATGTATTTAAGGACTTTTGTATTTACAATTTATACAAGATTTTAGCTCATGTGGCTGATCCAAGTATTAAAAAAACATGGTTTCAGTTATTTTTTTTTATCTTTTTCCAACAAATTAAGCCAAAATAGTGTTGAAACTACAGATATTTGGTCGAACAACGGTGTTTTACCAAGTATGATACACTAAGTAATTATTCAACTGTTTGTTTAGGTATAAATTAACTAACCAAGTAAGTCATCTAAGCCTGTATGTACTATTCTAGTGATTGGACCACTGGAAATGTAGATGGTGAAAAGGTCTACGGACTGTACCATTTATCATACATACATTTAACATACAAGTTTTATATCATTGTACTTACAGTAAACAGTAAAGGTGAAAACAAGAGGCAAAACTAAAACCTCTGACAGTGAAATGGAAGTGAACAAACCAAAAAAATAAACTGACCAGAACAGAAATCTGCCACTTTGTTTTCGCTACACAGATAGCACAATTCCTCTTCTTCCTAAATCCAAAACTGTAAGCTTCTAGCCATGTTCTGTAGCTGCATGGGCCAGTTTACGTCAGACCTTGTAGGAAACCCAAAAGGCTGGTTTTCTTGCATCGTGACTCATATAAACCTCTCCAGGGGCATCAGCAGTGAGGAGCAGTGAGGATAGACCTGAACAGTGTGACCACACTCTATACATACATGATGGACCTGACATTTTGACCACAAACTTCTACAGGGACATCAGCAGTGAGGATAGCTCTGTCCTGGACTATGTTACCACACTCTATACACACATGATGGACCTAACATTTTGACCACATACCTCTACAGGGGCGTCAGCAGTGAGGAAAGCTATCTCCTGGACAGTGTGACCACACTCTATACACACATGATGGACCTGACATTTTAACCACATACCTCTACAGGGGCGTCAGCAGTGAGGATAGCTCTCTCCTGGACTATGTGACCACACTGCATACACACATGATGGGCCTGACATTTTGACCACGTACCTCTATAGGGGCGTCAGCAGTGAGGATAGCTCTCTCCTGGACTATGTGACCACACTCTATACATACATGATGGACCTGACATTTTGACCACATACTTCTACAGGGGCGTCAGCAGTGAAGATAGCTCTCTCCTGGACTATGCGACCACACTATATTCACACATGCAGGACCTGACATTTTGACCACATACCTCTACAGGGGTGTCACCAGTGAGGATAGCTCTCTCCAGGACAATGTGACCATACTCCATACACACATGATGGACCTGACATTTTGACCACATACCTCTACAGGGGTGTCACCAGTGAGGATAGCTCTCTCCTGGACTATGTGACCATACTCCATACACACATGATGGACCTGACATTTTGACCACATACCTCTACAGGGGTGTCACCAGTGAGGATAGCTCTCTCCTGGACAATGTGACCATTCTATATCCACATGATGAACCTGACATTTTGACCACATACCTCTACAGGGGCGTCAGCAGTGAGGATAGCTCTCTTCTTGACTATGTGACCACACTCCATACACACATGATGTACCTGACATTTTGACCACATACCTCTACAGGGGCGTCAGCAGTGAGGATAGCTCTCTCCATGACAATGTGACCACTTTATACAAACATGATGGACCTGACATTTTGACCACATACCTCTGCAATGTGACCATACTACATACACACATGATGGACCTGACATTTTGACCACGTACCTCAACATGGGCGTTAGCAGTGAGAATAGCTCTCTCCTGCACTATGTGACCACACTCCATACACACATGATTGACCTAACATTTTGACCACATACCTCTACATGGGCGTCAGCAGTAAGGATAGCTCTCTCCTTGACAATATGACCACTTTATACAAACATGATGGACCTGACATTTTGACCACATACCTCTATAGGGGCATCAGCAGAGAGGATAGTTCTCTCATGAACTATGTGACCACACTCCATACACACATGATGGACCTGACATTTTGACCACATACCTCTACAGGGGCGTCAGCAGTGTGGATAGCTCTCTCCTGGACAATGTGACCACTCTATACACACATGATGGACCTGACATTTTGACCACATACCTCTACAGGGGCGTCAGCAGTGAGGATAGCTCTCTCCATGAAAATGTGACCACTTTATACAAACATGATGGACCTGACATTTTGATCACATACCTCTGCAGGGGCATCAGCAGTGAGGATAGCTCTCTCCTGGACTATGTGACCACACTCCATACACACATGATGGACCTAACATTTGGACCACATACCTCTACAGGGGCATCAGCAGTGAGGATAGCTCTCTCCTGCACTATGTGATCACACTCCATTCATACATGATGGACCTGACATTTGGACCACATACCTCTACAGGGGTGTCAGCAATATATATAGACTGAACATAAGTTATTTTTTACAACATAATTCCAAGAGAGGGCATCCATTATCAGTTGAAACTAGAGTAAAGAAAAAGGTACTAGTAGGCAAAGATCAGGAAAAGGCGCAATCAGAAAGAGATTCCCACTCCAAAAACCGAGGTGGGAAAAAACCAAACTAACAATCAGGCACTTATACCATGAAACATATCGTAAGCCGAATGAGCAGCTATTTTCCCAATAGGTGGCCACTCAGTTACCTTAATAGGTAAGAAGCATATTTTTTGAGAATTTGAACTCTGACAAATGTTTAAAGTAATATTAAACTCTACTTAACCTATGAAGTTCACAGATTTTATGATATTAAATTCCTGTATGATTTTTGTACAGTCCGTAGACTTTTGAGAACATGAATTGTTGAGCATATTTTGTAAACACAAGGTTTCATATACAAAATGAGCCATATTTTTCCTTCTCCATAGACACTTGTTGGATATCTTAAGTACATGTTGTCCTTCTGTCTGTATAATTTCATCTGTTATTGTATTTGGCTTGTTGTTACATTTGTTTTGAAAATGTAGTAAATGGATCAATCGCTTTCAAAGTTTCAAAAGAGCTATATTTTCTTAAAGAAATGTTTCATTTTATAGTTGTCATACATTGTTCTATTGATTCAAAGCTGTTTACAAGTTCAAATCAATAAAGTTCAATCATTTATTAACTTGATATTGCATTGTGTGTACAGTCCGTAGACTGTAATACCAGTGGTATAGGCACAGTGATAACATTTTGATGAATGATGCGATCTTAATAAAATTTGGAATAAAAATGCACGAGGGTTTCCCGTACTCATTTCAATAAAAATTAGGACATTTTACGCAACTTCATTTTTTGATATATGTGCAACATGCTGTCCTATCCTGATCTGAGCCCACCCGACTAGCAAACAGCGTAATTTAACAATATAACATGGTTTAGACCAGTTTTAAATCTAAATCTGGGCTAAAATCACATTTGAAAGCGGATTTTAATGGGTTTTTATTTTTTCAAATTTTCAAAAATTTAAATTTCAATTAAATTTTTCTAAAATTGATAAAAGTTTGAAATTTTTGTCAAAATCTAAGTTTTAGCCAGATACGAAGAGTATACCACTAAGTAACGACTGACTATGCCAAAAGTAAAAATTTCGACATTCGGCTTCTAAGGTCCAACACCAGTAAAAAATCTCCCATAGGATGCAATGCAAATTCCCTCACTTTGTGACACTCCCAGCTAGTACCCAACGTTGCACCACCAAAAGGTCTTCTCTAACTTGATAGCCCAGCCACACTCCTACCCAAAGGTGCCACTACCTAGGGGGGTTGACCATCTCGATTTTCCGGTATTCCATTTTGCAATATACCTATGGGTGGATTTTACACTCTAGAATGGTCCGGATTTTACTAGGGGGTAGTGTACAAACAGAAGCCTCCGATGAGATATAGTCCGCTTTGGCATGGTGATTTGTGCACTAACATGTCGTAATATGGCGACACTTTGTAGTAAATGCGAGATCTTACACAGAATGTAGGAAATGTTCTCACTATTCAGCATCAAACATGTGTGGATGAAATTTTTAAATGCACTATTTTCGTGGGGTACGGCGGAGTGATATTGTTTTACCGGTGTTCCACCATTAGAGTAGTCTACGCGCTGGCGCGTAGACAATAACAAGTACTAGCTTTTACAATGGTTCTATCTGTATTCACCATTTTTGCACATTCTACTGGCTCCCAACTTACTGAAATCAATTTTGGAAATACAGGTAACCAAAATCTTCCTGATGTTATTGATTTTATCCAAGGGGAGCAATAAGTCTGCGAAATCTTTTTTACCGTCGGACGGCTGTCTGGCTGTGCATTTTTTTGCTGGACAAACCCCAAATTTGTAGGACAGTTCTTAACATTATCATTGTAATTTTGGTAATTTTTGCCAGACATTTGTCTGACAGAATACTTTTGTCAGACAGAATGAAATTTTGCTTGTATTGACCAACAGACAGGCACTTTTCGTGAAGACTGGGTTACCTGTATTTCCAGTATTGATCGGGAGTGGACTGGCGGAGGGGTAGAGTGTCGTACTCAGCTCCCAGAGGTCCCGGGTTCGATCCTCAGACAGGGCGTCGTTCGTTGTGGCCTTGAGCAAGTCACAATATTTTTTTTTTTTTAATTCAGTTTTACATCCTTTTCAAGATTATTTCAGCTCATATGAGACGGGCCAATCAGTATGTGGGCGAAAACGGGAGAACCCCGAGAAAAAAAACTCCTGACACACCCACAAGCAGAACTTGGCTTGTCTCACATGTGGCCTGTGCGGGGCTCAAACCCGAACCAGACACAGCGGTGAGATGATGGAGAGATTAACAAATAGCGCTCTTAACCACTCGGCCACGGGGGCCGCCATTCATAGTCGAATTGCTTAATACATTTAAATAATTTTGATTTCAATTTCAGTATCCTGCCGGCTCCCACTCAGCGGATGTTCGACAGAGATGACGAGGAGAGACAAATGCGTGCACAGATGCAGGTAATTTTGAGTCTACACAGTAGCTTCTCTAGAGTGTTTGGCTCTTTCACAAACTTTAAAGGCCACAGAATGTTTTTATAGCATAAGATGTTAACATTCACTTTACAAATGAATACTTCAAATACTTTTTAAACTGTATTCAATGAAAATGTTTGTTTGGCTATCAACTGTGGGGTGCTAAACTCTGAAAGTCTGAAGACTGGTGGCAGAATATAGTGAGGTAAATTTATAAGAAAGCATATTATGTGGGTTTGATTTTTTAACAAATTAATGGAAAAAAAAAAATCTTAAAGACTTTCTCTTTGCACAGACTGATCTCCTCTGCTGAAATGTCAGATGGTGTGCCTAGTTTACTTCTCTTGTTAGAACTTGGGACTATTTCCCTTCGGTCAAGCTCCATCCCCACGGTGTGGTATTGTCAATTTGGCATTTCAGTTTTCACTTGAAAACTATTCTGATTCTGATAGTTAATTTTACTGCTATATTTTCCAGGTGGCTCCTGTAGTCAGCAACAGAACAGCACCACCATATGGTCACAGGAAAGGTTGGATACCCAGATCTCAGGAGGTATGTACATTTGCCTAGAAAGCATCACATACAACAGATGCGCTGCAACGCTAGTAAACCTGTCTTTGGGTTTTTCGACCAGGCCTGACACAAACCGGTGTCCCAGTTTATCTTACCCCCTGGACAGCTTACCCCCCGGGGGGTAAGCTGACCGCGGTTGGCTTACCCCCCGGGGGGTAGGCTGTCCCGGGAAATCTTGCCCCCACCCTGGATATCTTCACCCCCGGGGGGCAAGCTGTCCAGGCCGGTTTATCTTGCCCCCACCCAGTATTAAGTATTGGTTGTGATTGATTTTTATACACATTTTTTTAACTATCCAAAAATGAAAATGTTGGATTAAGATCACAAGACAAGTCCTAAAAAGTTGTTTTCAGAGTGGCAAAAGTGGAAACTTCTTGGGGGTTTCTGTCCAGGGCAGGTTATCTTGCCCCCCACCCAATTATAACTATATTTTCTATACAAAGCATCTGCATATAAAAGATAATTGAATATTGAATTAAAATAACAAACAGATCCCATAAACTTGTTTTCAGTGTCGGAAAAGTAGAAACTAATTGGTAAAAGGAATGGGGGGGGGGATAACCTGTCCAGGGCGGTTTATCTTACCCCCCACCCAGACTTTGATGTTGATATTCTTTGTCTTGATCATCATTTGTAAAACCTTAATATGAAATAATATTGGATTTCAATCAAAGGACAAGTACGTCCTATAAACTAGTTTTGAATGTCGGAAATGAAGAAACTACATGTAATTGGTACAAGGGTGGGGGGTAACCTGTCCAGGTCGGTTTATCTTGCCCCCCACCAGGTTTCTGATGTTGATTTTTTTTCTTCACTATCACTTGAACAACCTTAATATAAAATAATATTGGATTTAAATCACATGACAAGCCCTATCAACTTGATTTCAATGTCCAAAAAGAAGAAACTAATTGTTATAAGGGTGGGGGGTAACCTGTCCAGGGCAGTTTGAACTGACCCCCACCCAGGTTTTTGATAGTGATATTTTTTTCGTCACCATCATTTGAACCACATAGATTTAAAATAAAAGTGGATTTAAAATCACAAGACGAGTCCTATAAACTTTTTTCAATGTCGGAAAAGAAGAAACTACATGTAATTGGTACAAGGGTGGGGGGTAACCTGTCCAGAGCGGTTTATCTTGCCCCCCACCTAGGTTTTTGATGTTGATTTTTTTTTCTTCACCATCATTAGAACAACCTTAATATAAAATAATATTGGATTTAAATCACAAGATAAGCCCTATAAACTTGTTTTCAGTGTCAGAAAAGAAGAAACTTATTGGTACAGGGGTGGGGGGTAACCTGTCCAGGGCGGTGTGAACTGACCCCCACCCAGGTTTTTGATGTTGATATTTTTTTCTTCACCATCACTTGAACAACCTTAATATAAAAAAAGTATTTGCTTTATACTCACTATACTCACAAGACAAGCCCAATAAACTTGTTTTCAATGTCGGAAAAGAAGAAACTAATTGGTACATGGGTGGGGGGTAAGCTGTCCAGGGCGGTTTATCTTGCCCCCCCCCACCCCCACCCCCACCTCCACTCAGGTTTTTGATGTTGATATTTTTTTCTTCACCATCACTTGAACAACCTTAATATAAAAAAGTATTGGCTTTATACTCACAAGACAAGCCCTATAAACTTGTTTTCAATGTCGGAAAAGAAGAAACAAATTGGTATAAGGGTGGGGGGTAAGCTGTCCAGGGCGGTTTATCTCGCCCCCCACCCAGGTTTTTTGATGTTGATTTTTTTTTTCTTCACCATCATTTGTACAACCTAAACAAAAATGGATTTAAAATCACAAGACAAGTCCTATAAACTTGTTTTCAATGTCAGAAAAATTGAAAAAAAATTGGTACCTGGGTGGGGGGCAACCTGTCCAGGGCGGTTTATCTCACCCCCCACCCAGGTTTTTTGATGTTGATTATAGGGATCAACCATGGTTTTCAGTGTTCAAACATTCGATTGATCACGAGAAAGGTGTTTGAACACAAGGCCGCAGGCCGCGTGTTCAAACACCTTCCGAGTGATCCAGCGAATGTTTGAACACTGAAATGAACCATGGTTGATCGCTATTCTTGCATTTTCACTCTAATTTACTTAAAATCTCATGAAAATGACATTAACAACGTAAAAACTGACCGAAAACCGCGGAGCTTCTTCAACGTCGGCCATTTTGTTTCTACGAAACACATGACGTCACGTCGCATTGACCAATGACGTCGGCCAAAACCCATGTTCAAACGGCACGTGAATTTCATGATTTGAACATGGGTTTTGCTGTTTGAACACGGCTTTCGACCAATCGAAAACGGCTTCAAACAGCTATGCGCATAGACATCTATGCAAGAATTTTTTTTTAACCATCATTTGAACCACCTAGATTTAAATAAAAGTGGATTTAAAATCACAAGACGAGTCCTATAAACTTTTTTTCAATGTCGGAAAAGAAGAAACTACATGTAATTGGTACAAGGGTGGGGGGTAACCTGTCCAGGGCGGTTTATCTTGCCCCCCACCTAGGTTTTTGATGTTGATTTTTTTTTCTTCACCATCATTTGAACAACCTTAATATAAAATAATATTGGATTTAAATCACAAGATAAGCCCTATAAACTTGTTTTCAGTGTCAGAAAAGAAGAAACTTATTGGTACAGGGGTGGGGGGTAACCTGTCCAGGGCGGTTTGAACTGACCCCCACCCAGGTTTTTGATGTTGATATGTTTTTCTTCACCATCACTTGAACAACCTTAATATAAAAAAAAAGTATTTGCTTTATACTCACAAGACAAGCCCAATAAACTTGTTTTCAATGTCGGAAAAGAAGAAACTAATTGGTACATGGGTGGGGGGTAAGCTGTCCAGGGCGGTTTATCTTGCCCCCCCCCCCCTCACCCCCACCTCCACCCAGGTTTTTGATGTTGATATTTTTTTCTTCACCATCACTTGAACAACCTTAATATAAAAAAATATTGGCTTTATACTCACAAGACAAGCCCTATAAACTTGTTTTCAATGTCGGAAAAGAAGAAACTAATTGGTACATGGGTGGGGGGTAAGCTGTCCAGGGCGGTTTATCTCGCCCCCCACTCAGGTTTTTTGATGTTGATTTTTTTTTCTTCACCATCATTTGTACAACCTAAATATAAAATAAAAATGGATTTAAAATCACAAGACAAGTCCTATAAACTTGTTTTCAATGTCAGAAAAATAGAAAAAAAATTGGTACCTGGGTGGGGGGCAACCTGTCCAGGGCGGTTTATCTCGCCCCCCCCCCCCCCCCCCCCCCCCCCCCAGGTTTTTTGATGTCGATTTTTTTCTTAACCATCATTTGAACCACCTTGATATAAAATAAAAGTGGATTTAAAATCACAAGACAAGTCCTATAAACTTTTTTTCAATGTCGGAAAAGAAGAAACTACATGTAATTGGTACAAGGGTGGGGGGTAACCTGTCCAGGGCGGTTTATCAGTGTAATAAGCCTAGAAAATTTTATCATCCAATACATAGGCGGGGGGCAAGATAAACCGCCCTGGACAGCTTCATCCCCGCCTATGTAACTGAGGGTATAAAACTGAATGACGAGGAAAAGGGCTTTTTAATCAAATAAATTGCATTTCTTATGGAATTAATTTTGAAACAGTGTAACATACTTTGAAAAATTGATCCTCCAATACCTAGGCGGGGGGCAAGATAAACCGCCCTGGACAGCTTCACCCCCGCCTGAGAAAGTGAAGATAGGAACTGAATGAGGAGGAAAAGGGTTATGTATTCAAACTAAATGCACTTCTAACTGATAATTCTTCCTACTGCATTAATTTTTAATCAGTGTAATAAGCCTAGAAAATTTTATCATCCAATACATAGGCGGGGGCAAGATAAACCACCCTGGACAGCTTCACCCCCGCCTATGTAACTGAGGGTATAAAACTGAATGACGAGGAAAAGGGCTTTTTAATCAAATAAATTGCATTTCTTATGGAATTAATTTTGCATTTCTAAAAGGTAGGTCTTCTTATGGTATTAATTTTGAAACAGTGTAATAAGCTTAGAAAAATTAATCCTCCAATACCTAGGCGGGGGGCAAGATAAACCGCCCTGGACAGCTTCACCCCCACCTAGGTAAATAAAATATTTATTTTTTAAAAAAAAAAAGGGCAGATTAGACAACATGTCACTAAATAATGGTAAAAGGACATGATATTATTTCATTGGTGCAGGAAAATAAACATATATATTCTAAAAACACTTTCTTTCCGAGTGGGTGGGGGGCAAGATAAACTGGCCTGGACAGCTTACCCCCCGGGGGTGAAGATAATCAGGGTGGTGGGTAAGATTTCCCGGGAAATTTTGCCCCCCGGGGGGCAAGCTGTCCAGGGGGGCAAGATAAACTGTTACACCGGTCTGTACAGACTCAGAAAAGGTTAGAAGCTTGAAATTTTGGATTTGGTGAAAAGAGGGATTGCACTGTCGCTGAAGCGAAAACAAAAGCAGTTAGCTACTGCACAAAATATGCGGCTTTGTTTTCACATTTGTGATCACATTTTCACATTTTTCTCATGATACGGTTTGTTTTATGTGTGTGTCCCTTGTGGCATATGGGGCAATATGTTATCTAGAGATGAAAATCATAAGTTTAGTTAGAGTGAGATTTTAAACAGAAAAAAAGAATGTGCATTAAAGTCTGTGTATAGAGTTCACCGTGTCCATTCGAAACGCATGAAAAGAGGTCGTAACGCATGATCGGCGGCATTTTCACGTATGATTGCGGTAGTTTCCTTCGGATTCGCCGCCATTTTTGGAGGAAACTTTAGCGGTATGTTTTTACAAACTTTTATTTGAATTATTTAAATAGACCTTTCCAACGAACGATCTAGCCTATCCGGATCTACATACATGCCTCTAATTGCCGAGTGTTCTACTGATGCATAGGCTTCGATAGGACTCGCAAACATTCGAGGAGATTATTAATTTGCAAGTTCGGCCATACACGAAAATAACATTCGCCCAAAAACGTTTCGTACTTTTCTCATTTTCTTCAAAGTTTTGACTAACTGTTGGATGATTTTGCTTTTTGACATCACACTTTAACTTAAGAAGCCAATTTCTCATGATTTATTTCCCGAACAACCACGGGTTAAAACAAAATAAGTCAAAATTAAAGTAACGCACGATAATACGGCAACCTGGTCTTTCGAACTTTGCAAGTATTTACAATGAATAACATATTTTAAGGGGTAAAAGCAAGCCAAACGCTCATTTGTCTCCAGTTTACACGTTTGGTGCCCGTCAATTGTACAAAGCTGAATCCTTGCTGTAAAACAGTAATTTGCTGACCATGTTGCTCGGTAGCTCTGTTGGCATAGCTATCAAAGAAGCAGAAGAAGAATGTGGCCCGACCAGGGCACGAACCAAGGGTCTCTCTCTTACCGTTTGAGCATATAGTTAGTCCATTACTTTGAGACTGTCAGTAATAATTACAGAGAGATTAAATCAAATATATGGACAAACCTCCTCCCTTTCTACAATCTATCTATATTCTGATGTTGACCGAGTCATATAAATTACTGGAATGACCCCGAGTGGGTACTCTGACATTTTCGCCATCTCTATATCCCCTGCTACCTAAACAGCATGACTCTAATATATACCAAGTATAAGCTTTTCAAAAAAGCTTGCGATCTCTCAGCACTTTTTTCAGTGTATGACCACGTATACCGTGACCAAAAGGACTCTTGCAGCTCGGCTCGGCACTGCTATAAATAGCTCTAAAAATAGTTATGTTCTACGGTACGTCCTTGTGGTGGGAATATGGATTAAGTCCGTTTGGCCCAGGATGACGTTAAAAGCCTAATCTTTACTACTACTACTACTATGTTCTACGGTGCCGTAGATATGGAAATACCATGATGAATACCAATAATGATCTAAAATTGAGTTCCCTTGAGCTATGCAAAAATTCAAAAGAAGAGGTTGGGCCAGACAGATCTGTTTCGAGTAATAAATTCTCCTCAGTGACCCTGAATAAACTGGCAATGAACAGATAAAATATGTACAGTAATTTCAAACTTCAGCAATGCAGTCAATCAAAAGACATATAAATCAAATGGTATCCGAATAGTAAAACCTGTAAAAACTCAACTCAAATTAAACTATCAGTCAATCAATTGTACTTGAGAGGGATTTAATCATTGCTCAATATATCAGTATTTACACAGAAGTGTGCTACTTTCGTTTTCATGAAAATCGTCTTTTTTCTCTTTTCTTTCTTTCTTACTATATATACTGACTTACTGACTATCGATTGTGAATTCTTTTAATCGATTGCCGCTGTTGACTCGCCGCATAACACTTCTAGATAAGGCTGTAGCATGTATGTATAGGTGGTACCCCCCCCCCCCCCCCCCCCCTTATAATACACCATCCTGGCTGCGTGAAAGAAACATTGAAACAAATCTGAAACTGTTTTATTATTTGGGCATAAATAGAATACAGTATTCACAACTTGTGGTTAAACGACCACCGACTTCTGGTCATCTTGATTGGACCATGCAATTGCAGTAGGCCATACGCGCATGCCGAGAGATCTGCCCGACCCTTTCCTGATCTTTGACTATTCTGCTATTGATGATGGTTGACACATGATCATACACTTAAGATAGCGATGTGAGATTGCGAGCATCTCTTGGAAAAGCTTAACTTTTGTTGAATATACATTGTGCAAAGATGATTGAGCGTATATGCGGCGTGACTATTTATGCAATGCGCTCTAGACCAGGGGTCCATAACCAACTCGCACATGCACCTGGCACATGAACACACTATGTTAATATGACCTATGTTTATCTGATCAAGATTGACACAGAGATTGACGAAAAAGAGGACAAACAAAATTTACGCGCATGCCTCTTACAAAGATTGGCTTTTGTTCTATTGGCTTCCGACCTCAGATCTTGCTGCCCTCATAGTCCAGAAGCACATGATACGGTATATTATTTAAGATTAAACTATGGAATGTTAATTAATGTTAAAATAAATAAGACGTCGCACAGAGTCAACATTCATAAATTGTTGAAGCCCTTTTATATGCTGTTTATGGACAAGGGATGGAATGCAACTTCGGTAAGATATTACACCTGGAAATGAAGTAACCTCTGGACCTTACTTCAAACTACAACGGGACTTGACAACAAATGAGCGTTTGGCTTGTTTTTACCCTTTAAAATATGTTATTCATTGTAAATACTTGCAAAGTTCGAAAGACCAGGTTGCGGTATTATCGTGCGTTACTTTAATTTTGACGTATTTTGTTTTAACCCGTGGTTGTTCGGGGAAAAAATCATGAGAAATTGGCTTCTTAAGTTAAAGTGTGATGTCAAAAAGCAAAATCATCCAACAGTTAGTCAAAACTTTGAAGAAAATGAGAAAAGTACGAAACGTTTTTGGGCGAATGTTATTTTCGTGTATGGCCGAACTTGCAAAACAATAATCTCCTCGAATGTTTGCGAGTCCTATCGAAGCCTATGCATCAGTAGAACACTCAGCAATTAGAGGCATGTATGTAGATCCGGATAGGCTAGATCGTTCGTTGGAAAGGTCTATTTAAATAATTCAAATAAAAGTTTGTAAAAACTTACCGCTAAAGTTTCCTCAAAAAATGGCGGCGAATCCGAAGGAAACTACCGCAATCATACGCGAAAATGCCGCCGATCATGCGTTACGGCCTCTTTTCATGCGTTTCGAATGGACACGGTGGAGTTGTAATTACTCCTGTTTGTGAGTTTATCTCTGTTTTCACTTAACAAAACAAAGCTTGCAAAATATTATTATTTTTTTGTATTTTGGGATCTATTGAAAAACTTTTTATTTAATAACAATGTAACGAAGTTTATTCTGTGCAGGACTTTGGTGATGGTGGGGCCTTCCCTGAGATAGCCGTGGCCCAGTACCCCCTGGGGATGGGACAGAAGAAGACCAGCTCAAACGCCCTGGCGGTACAGCTGGATGCTGAGGGGAAGATCAAATATGATGCTATTGCCAAATATGGTCATGCTAAAGATAAGGTTTGTATGCTACAAGGGAGAAGACCTGTCATAGTTTATGACAGGGATTGACTCAAAATCATCTTGGGTTTATTAGGCCACAGAGCCGTGGTGGTCTTACAAACCAGAGAAATGAATAGAACTGCTGTCTGAATGTGTAGGCTGCTCTAGATCTGTACCTATATAGTTTTCATAATAAAGCTGAAACTTAACATGAAGTTGTCAATTTTGATTGGAAGACTGTTTAAACAGTGGCATAAGAGACATGCAAAAGAACAATATTCTATGTGAAGACAGTGTAGTTTAACGGCAGAGGTTGACACAACGTGTATAAAGGCGAGTGTGGTGGCATGGTAGAGCATCATACTCCGAATCGAGATGTCCTGGGTTCGATTTCTACTGTTGGCAATGTGTTGTGTCCTTTAGCAAGGTACTTTGACTTCCCAGAGTATTGGTTAAAATCCAGGAAGTGGTGGTTCCATCCAAAAAAAAGTTAAACATGACTGAAAGATTGTTGACTGGGACATTGAGCACAAACAAACAAAGTGTATAAAACCGGTTTTACCATCAGCTTGCTACGCATGCATTTCGTAAATTTTTATGCCCCCAACTTCGAAGAAGTTGAGGGGGCATATTGGTTTGGGTCTGTCCGTGCAGTCAGTCAGTCTGTCTGTGATGCATGAGCACTCGGTCAGGAACCGTTAGAGCTAGGATCTTGAAATTTGGTATGTAGTTTGTATATGAAAATTAAGAGGACCCATATTTTTTCTTTCAGGTAAATTCAAGGGGCTAGGGGCCCATTCTGTGAGAGTTATTTCCCTTTTTAATTCTTGATAAAGTGAATAGATAATCGCAACTCCTCCTATAATTTTATTCGGATTCTCTTGAAACTTTACAGATGTTGTGACCATGCTTTGGAGATGTGCATGTGGTTTGGATATAATCCTCAGATTAATTTTTGTCACTTTTTTCGCAATTTGAACTTAGCCATTTTTCGGGCATTTTGACAATGAAAGTGAATGGGCAGTGGGTACCTTGTGTGTGCAACTCCTTCTACAGTTTCATGCTAATTCATTTAAAACTTTACATGTGTTATGGGCATGGTCACAAGATATGCATGTGGTTTAGATATAATCCTTGGATTATTTTTCGTCATTTTTTTCACGATTTGAACTTAGTCATTTTTTCGGGCATTTTAGTGAATGAATAGAGGGTACCTTGTGTGCGCAACTCCTCCTACAATTTAATACAGATACTTTTGAAACTTTGCAGACATGGTGACCATGCTTTGAAGATATGCATGTGGTTGGGATATACTCCTCAGATAAATTTTTGTCACTTTTTTTTACAATTTGAACTTAGTCATTTTTTTGACATTTTTACATCTTGAAAGTGACTTACCAGTTGGGGGCATAGTGTTTCATAAACACATTTTCTAGTTTTTCAAATTTCCACATCAATAGGAACTGATAAAACATTAAATCTTTTTGCCAGGTGGTCCATTCCAAGTTTCAAGACCTGGTACCCAAGCAGATCGACGATGACGACCCAAGTTTCGAGAGACCTGATGAGGAAGCTATCCAAGACAGCACAGAGAAGACAAGGCAGGCCTTAGAGAAACTGGTGTCTGGTAAAATATCAGCAGCCATGCCTGTCAAAGCTGCAGAGAAACAGGCTCCTGTACAGTATATAAGGTAAGATCATGATGTTTTGCTTGCATATTATTATGTAGCTGTTTATGTTGCAAAAGTTTTGAAACCAACAGATTTGCTACAATTACCAGAGGTTCATAGAATTTCAACAAGTTGCAGTGCAGAACTGTTACATGTATGTCCCCAAAAGTGTGTCTATACATAAGCTTTGAAGTTGTCATGTGCCCCTATATGTGTTTGCATATGAACAATGTGTTTCTCTATCAAGTGGTTTTGATATCCTTTCAGATACACACCCTCACAACAGGGGGTGGGGTACAGCAGTGGGGCCAAACAGAGAATTATAAGAATGGTAGAGGCTCAGAAAGACCCGATGGAACCTCCAAAATTCAAGTAAGTTTCAGGAGAAAACGTTGGTGCACTTCAAATCCTTTCAGATCTTTCATTTCTTTCTTGTAAGGGAAAGGCTATGTGTGTATTCTTCATTGAATATATGCAGTGTTCCTTTTCAGGCAATTTTGGGGCCGAAATTCGGCCCCATACCCAATGGCAAAACACCACCATTTTTCCCAATTGACCCAGAAAAATTCCCAATCCAAAATTCCAAAAAATCAGAACTTGAAAGTTCGTTTTTGATAGCCACGAAAACTAATGACTATTATATTTTTACCTTTGTTGAAGTTAATACTTTGAGTAATTGTAGTCTTACATCCTCAGATATCAAATCCAATGTATTTTAAACATGATGAGTGTAAAATCCCTCATTATAATCAGTTTTGGCTGCTCCAATTTCACCTAATTGTAGAGCATATCTTCCGACTTTGTGCCTAATTTTGGACAGCACTAGTAATCAACACAAAAAGAACTCTAGGTCAGACATGTGTTAGATTGAATGAAAAAGCATCCAAACACCAAATTATTCACTGGAATATGAACTGAACTTAACACTTAAAATCCACAGAATATTATTCTACAAGTATTGACTTTTAGAAAAAATAATTTTACAAGTACTAACTTATGGAAAAATAAATATAAAGATTTTGAGAAAAAGTAAGTTTATTGGTACCATTTTAACTCAGTGTTGCTACATAAAGAGATAATTTATCTGTGTTATCTAATTAAACAAGGAATCACTTAAAGAATTTTACGCCACAACTTTTTCCCAATTTGGACATTTCGCATGTAATTTTTCCCAGTTGCAAGGGCCCCGCCCCCATTCCCAAAAAGGTGAAAAGGAACACTGATATACTATAATGCTACTGAACCAAATTTACAACTTGCAGCCCAGATCAGATTTGCTGCCAAACCTCATAGTGTGTTAGTAGGTGCTGAAAAGTGAAGACATACAATAAATATGATAAAGTTAAATGAAGACACATAGATTATCCACTGGATAATATCCAGGTCTTTTGTCGATGTACCACTTTCTAGTCTAGATACATTGAGACAATGTAGAGCTAGTGCTGAAGTTGACCACTTGTCTTTTAGATCCTCTATATACTTTTTACAGAGTAAACAAGAAGATTCCTAGAGGACCACCTTCCCCACCAGCTCCTGTGATGCACTCACCAAACAGAAAGGTACATACCTACTCGCTTTTGAAGATTCATGCACATCATTAAAAGCTTGCACAGGAACAGGATACTAGATAAACTGATCGTCGAACATGACTTACTGTAAGAAATGCAACAATAAACTTAAATGAATGAAAAACAACAGCACACTGGAATAAAAACTCTAGAAAATGCACCATTTCCAACTATATTAAAGCCAACTTATTTTTATGGTGATATATTTTTGCATATTAATTGAGCCGCCACACGAGAAGAAGAACAATTTGCATATGCGAAAACAAAGGCGCAGACCTCGAAGCTGTTCAGCACCTTTGTTTTCGCTACAAAGATAGTACAATTCCTCTTCTTTGTAAATCCAAAATTTCAAGAATCTAGCCTGCTTCTATGACTGTACAGGCCAGTCTGAGGTGGACCTGGTCAAAACCCCAAATTGTTGGTTTTCTCATGCACAGGCTCAATTACACAATAATGACTTCTCATCAAAATTGTCCCTTGATTTTCAGGTAACAGTCAAAGAACAACAAGAATGGAAGATTCCACCATGTATTTCTAACTGGAAGAACGTCAAAGGTTACACGATACCCCTCGACAAGAGATTGGCGGCCGATGGGCGGGGCTTACAGGGTGTACATATCAACGAGAACTTTGCAAAGTTTGCCGAGGCTCTGTATATAGCTGATAGAAAAGTAAGTACCATGGTACTTGTTTCTGTCCTGATATGATTGAAAAATTGTTGACAGGGACATCACGCTAACATAGTCAAAGTACAAATTATGTCTTAGAAAGGAATAAAAAAGGATAAGATCAGCATTATCAATGCTGTTGTGATAATAATGATGATATGTTGCAAGTATAGTAGTAGTAGTAAAAAGTGGCAGTTTTTCGTCATGCCGGGCTGAACGGACTTAATCCAAGATTCCACCACAAGGACGTGTTGCAAGTATATATTTTGATGATGTTTAAAAATAACCTTTCAAAGAGATGGTAAATGAATTTCTCACATTTGTTCAAGATAGTCTTCAAAGTGTCATATAAAATGAACTGCCTCATGAGAAAACCAACAGTCTGCATTTGCATTAACCGAAGGCGCAGATCAGCTTTGCAGTAACTGCAAAGCTGATCAGCGCGTTTGTTTTCGCTGCATGAACACTACAATTCCTCTACTTCCTAAATCCAAAATTTCCAGCCTCTAGCCATCTTCAGTTTTTTTACAGCTCAGTTTGCGTCGAACCTTTTCGAGAACCACATGGTTGGTTTTCCTCGCTCGGCTCAAATATTGTGTCATGTCAGTCTACCAGTTCAAAAGTGAGTCCATGAAGTACATGAATAGTCTCTGATTTGATTTAAGAGTCAGTAACTATTTTCTGTGATAGAGCATTTGAATGTTTGTGTATCTGATCTGGTCCGGAGGTTATAAAACTTTTTTAGCTCACCTGAGCCGTCAGGCTCACAAGGTGAGCTTATAGTATACCCATGCTCCGTCGTCCGTCCGTCCGTCGTCCGTCCGTCCGTCGTCCGTCGTCCACCATTTTCAAAGATCTTCTCCTCTGAAACCGCTTGGCCAATCAAAGCCAAATTTTACATGAAGCATCTATGGGAAGGGGGAACCAATGTGTTTATAAATAATCCAGGTCACATGACCAAGATGGCCGCCATGCCCATATATGGTAAAAACCCTTCAAAAATCTTCTTCTCCGGAACCACTGGACCGATTTCAACCAAACTTGGCATGAAGCATTAATGGCTCAAGCACTACAATGTATATATAAATCATGACCCTATGATGACCTTGACCTATTTTACGGCAAGGTCAACATAGGTCGCGAATGCATTTGAATGGGAAAAATTGTTAAATTGTCATTTAAAGGAAAAATCTTACAGAAAATGAGCAGTAGGACTGAATATTAATGATTTTGAAAAAAATTGGGCACCAGGGGCTCATCCGCCCCCACCCCG
This sequence comes from Rugalucina vietnamica, assembly GCA_964017185.1. NCBI lineage: Eukaryota > Metazoa > Mollusca > Bivalvia > Lucinida > Lucinidae > Rugalucina > Rugalucina vietnamica. The sequence goes on from OZ024872.1 coordinate 15,782,254, forward strand.
GGGCAATATACATGTATATCTCCATAATATTCAAACATCTTCTCCTCTGAAACCGCTTGGCCAATCAAAGCGAAATTTTATGTGAAGCATCAATAGGAAGGAGTAACAAATATGTATATAAAAAATCCAGGTCACATGACCAAGATGGCCGCCATGCCCATATATGGTAAAAACCATTCAAAAATCTTCTTCTCCAGAACCGGTTGACCGATTTCAACGAAACTTGGCACGAAGCATCGATGGCTCAAGCACTACAATGTATATATAAATCATGACCCTGTGATGACCTTGACCTATTTTACGGGAAGGTCAACATAGGTCACCAATGCATTTGAATGGGGAAAACTTTTAAAATGTCATTTAAAGTGAAAGTCTTGCAGGAAATGGGCAGTAGGACTGGATATTAATGATTCTGAAAAAAATTGGACCCAGGGGCTCATGTGCCTCCACCCCGGGGCAATATACATGTATATTTCCATAATATTCAAACGTCTTCTCCTCTGAAACCGCTTGGCCAAACAAAGCCAAATTTTAAGTGAAGCATCTATAGAATGGGGGAATCAATGTGTATATAAATAATCTAGGTCACATGACCAAGATGGCCGCCATGCCCATATATGGTAAAAACCCATCAAAAATCATCTTCTCTGAAACCAATAGACTGATTTCAAGGAAACTTGGCGTGAGGCATCGATGGCTAAAGTACTCCAATGTATATATAAATCATGACCCTGTGATGACCTTGACCAAGTTTATGGCAAGGTCAACATGGGTTGCCTGTGCATCTGAATTGGGAAAACTGTTAAAATGTCGTTTGAAGGAAAAAGCCAACAGGAAATTGGCAAATGGACAGAATATTGAAGATTCTGAAAAAAGAAAATGGCCCAAGGGCTTATCTGCCCCTGCACTGGAGTTAAATACCATAATATTCAAACATGTTTATTGGTATATGCAGCTGATCTCAGGTGAGCGTTTACAGGACCATTGGTCCTCTGGTTTATGCTCAGTTTAGCGGACACTAAGATTTATCCTGCTTAAAAATGTTAAAATGCCAACAATTGTTGGCATTTAAACATTTTTGAGCAGGATAAATTACCAAATGTTGAGAACTGAACCTGAATTTGCCACTCATTTCAACTGTTTCAACATTTATGATTTATGAGTAGTTGAAATTTCATGCTCAGCTAAGCAGCGCTTGAAAAAAGTTGTATAACCTGGTCAGAATCCTTCGCAACAGGGTTTGTAGCATATCAGTTGTGTTTTACTTGAATGATCACCATTATCACTGTGTGTGTATTTAGTGCCTCTGTTATAGGCAAGAGAAGCTGTGGAGACCCGAGCCCAGATAGAACAGAAGATGGCCCAGCGAGAGAAGGAAAAGAAAGAAGAAAATCTCCGGGCACTCGCCCAGAAAGCCAGAGAAGAAAGGGCAGGAATACGGAGGGCAGATGGTAGGTTGAATTTGTTTGTTTGTTTGTTTGTGTTGAGGCTTAACATCCCAGTCAACAATTTTTCAGTCATGTCGGGACGGAGCCAACTCTTCCTGGGGTTAACTAGTACTGTAGGGAGTTAATGCGTCTTGCTCAAGGACACAATACAAACCCAGGACCTCTCGATTCGGAGTCCGACACTACCACTACGCCACCCCGCTCCCTACCAGGTTGAATTTGAAATATTGCTCTTACTTTGGATCGAGACATACATGTAACCACTTTGATGCTGAGTTCTGACCTTGAGTCAGGCATATTTAGTATCTTTAGTGATGTTCACTATCCAGGAAGTGTAGACTCTGTCGAAACATGGCTGAAAATTTATCGACTGGGATGTTAAACAAAAACAGTAATGACATACAGAACAACATTATATTTTGTCTCAGTATGCACCATATACTGTTCATGGGATGCAAAACCCCCCAACATAGTACTATCCGTGTGGCGAAAACAAAGGCGCTGGTCAGCTGTGCAACTGCACAGCTGATCAGCGTCTTTGTTTTCGCATATGCAAATTGTTTAAGAGAACAATAGACAACAGTGTCAAGGAAGATTTACTTCCCCTAGTACTGCTACATTGTCTTGACATGGCGGAAAACTATTGACTGGGACATTAAGATAAAAATCAAAGCAACATACTGTAGTTTACCATAGCCTGACCACAGAGTTCTTCTTGTGTCTAGATATTAACCATTTCTCTTGCAGATAAGGATGATGAGGTTGCGGAGCGTGATGCACTGAGACATGAGAGACATAAAGACAGACAGAGAGACAGGAATCTAGCTAGGGCGGCTCCGGATAAAAGGTATGACCGCAAATTATGTGCACTAGTAATAAAAGAATGGCTGCACTTGTATTGTAAATAAGTCATTTAATAGTGTTTTAGGGGATCCCTATGTGTGAAAAATTTCCCTCATATGTCTCTATCAGACTACGAACCCGAACTTCACGAATTGCGAAGTATTGATAAATTTTAGAAGTTTTTTTGTCTATTCGGAATGACTTATGAATCTGTAATGACATAGACATGATTGCTTTATCATATCCATCATCAATTGCTTCATAATGAACACTCAGCATTAAGAAAAGGCAGATGAAAAAAAAAAGAATAATCTGAGCCTTCGCATGAGAAAACCAACAATTTGGGTTACCTACCAGGTCCGAAACAAACCAGGCTGTATAGTCACAGAATATGGCTAGAGTCTTGAAATTTTGGATTTAAAGCAGAGGAATTGTACTATCTGTGTAGCGAAAACAATGGTTCTGATCATCTTGGCAGTTCTGTGAAGCTGATCTGCGCCTTTGTTTTCGCCTATACAGATTGTTGATTTCCCATGCGGTGGCTCATTTTCATTTCAACTATGCCATTACTACCCAATACATTGAACTGAATTATGAAAAAACCAACATTTTATTATGTGAAAACAAAGGTGCAGATCAGCTTCGCAGTAATGTGAAGCTGATCAGCATATTTGTTTTCGCAACACAGCTAGTACAATCGCTTTATTTTCTAAAACCAAAATTTCAAGTCTCTAGCCTTCTTCTGAGACTACAGTCCGGTTTGTGTCAGACCTGTTCGGAAACCACATTGTTGGTTTTCTCAAGCTAAGGCTCATGTAATGTCGGACAGAGAGAATAGAAGACACAGAGATTTTACATTCAAAAAATCCCAAAACCTTGTTCATGCTCAGCTCAGCTGAGTCTAAAATTTATCCTGCTCATAAATGTTAAAATGCCAACAATTGTTGGCATTTTAACATTTATGAGCAGGATAAATTACAGGCGTTGGAGTTCAAAACCTTCAATTTCAATATATTTGGGTTATTTCAGTATTTATGAGGATTAGAAATTTCATTCTCAGCTGAGTTCAGCATGAAAAAAGTTTTATAACCTCGGGGCCAGGAGGGAAAGGTAATAAAAAAAAAAATGAACCATCTTGTAATGGTCAGTTATGTGTGGCTAAAAAATAAAAATTTATTTTATGACAATTTTTGAATTTCTTATAGAAGCTAGTTCAAGCTATAACTGAAGTTTTGCTGAATATCTTCAAAACAACAAAACCAATCCTTTTGCTGATCAGCGCCTTTGTTTTCGCTACCCGGATAGTACAGCTCCTCTTCTACTTAAATCCGAAATTTCTAGATTCTAGTTCTTTTCTGTGACTGTACAGGTCGGTTTGTGTCGGACCTGTTCAGAAACCGCATTGTTGGTTTTCCCACGAGGCGGCTCAGTTATTAAACTGCACATAAGGAAAATTGCACTAGGTAAAACAAAGAACCGGCCTGTGCTCCAACTGAGGTGAGACTTTGAGTGATCTGTTTTGTTCAAAAACTTGCACATGGTAATAGCAAGTTCCCAAACTGACTAACCGATGGTGAGTAGAGACTGGTAAGTCTATCAGTTTACATTGGAAACAGATACCATAATGTAGGTTTTAAAATGTCATGGCTATAATGTGCAAAATGCAGTTATAATACCTGTATGTATAACTGTTAATATTTTACCTGTCTTTTTTATTCACCAAGAAGAAAGAAATGCCACCTAAAACTTTGCCAGAAAAATCGGATGTGATTGTGAACACCTTAAAATATTTTGAAACATTGACTCTGATAGTGAGGATTAAGAGGCAGGAGAATCAACTGATTCTGATAATGACAATAGAAGCTTAATGAAAGTGGTTACTAAAAACATTAATGAAAAGTCATTAACATTAGTTAGAGCACTCACTTTGTTGAAGGGTATACTATTGGATTCACATTGAATGACATTTATCTGCCTATAGAAACTTTATTGAATTGGATTTGAGCTTGGGCGGTGCCTATAGCTGTTACAATAACTTAAAGTGTTCCCCTTCATTAATCCTTAATTTTTTGTATTAAGTTTAATAGACAAATGCAAGAAAACAACAAGTGAAAATTCTGAAAATCAGTTTCCAGTTATGTATTAGTATACAAATAACATTGGCGCAAGAACTTATAATAAGCCAGAAATTCAGCAAAACGTCAGTTTTTATAGACAGCTAACAGACTATACCTAGCTTATTAACTCATTTAAGCCTTGCGTCCCTTTTATGGGACATAAGCAAACAGAATAGCCCCAGATGTGACGCCGCAGAACGTGGCGTCCCATCTGGGGCTATTCTGTTTGTTTAGAGAAATTTCATCGCAAAATGGAATAGAAATTCAAAATCACTCCTGATGCCCCTAAAAATCAAAATGGACTCACCCCAATGATAATGATGGGAAAGTTCATTCGTCAGATATGGGTTAATGAAGCATCACAGAAAACAGCATATTTATAAAGCACGAGGTTACAGAAACAAGGGCTCTGACAACAATAATACTGAAATACCAGAGCAAAAGAAAGTTACTGTTTAAACATTGGTGGACCCTTTATCTAAACACATAGTCGGGTCCCTCCCTTCTGTAAGAAAGCTTTAAGTCGAGACTGTCATTGGGTTTGAGGCCCAACACACGGGCAAGCAATTAACTCATATAAGCCTGGCATCCCTTTTATGGGACATAGGCAAACAGAATTGCCCCAGATGTGGCGCTGCAGAACATGGCGTCCCATCTGGGACTATTCTGTTTGCTTAAAGAAATTTCATAGAAAAATGGGATAGAAATTCAACATCACTCCTGATGCCCCTAAAAATCAATACAAAGTAGACTCACCCAAATGATAATGATGGGAAAGTCCATTTGTCAAATATGGGTTAAAGATGAAAGCAAAGCCTTTGACAGGGTCCTGATTTTATTCAAAGAATGCTGTATGTGGCATCACACTCATGTTATAGCCAATTCTATCTTTTAAAGCAGTATTGTTTTTTTCTGTGTGAAGCATGAAGATAGCCCTCCAGTTTGCTAACAGAAAGTAGATTTCTATATATACATGTATGTGGAAGCATTTTTTGGTATCAACTATGTATTGCACAAAGTGATTGGTTTGATATGCGTCCGTGTGATGTCAGTGGATTTATACAGGAATATCAATACATTGTTATTTTGAATTTCATTGAAAATTGTAATTTTGAATTTCATTGAAAACTATTTATCAATAATTTTGGATGTCACATTGTGTCCCTTTTCCGAATGACCACAGATGACCACTCACGAGACGAAGAGCTGACTAGGTCTACAGTAGCTGGTGGGAGAAAAGCCTCTCTGTCACCACTTGATTCCAGTGTGACGGGGAATCCTGAAATATCATGAAAAACACATATGAACAAAAAAAATTTTTTTACTTTAAAAAATGAAAATTTTCAGTTGAAACTTTTGAATATGTTTTTGCTTAGATCACTGATTGTGCGTACCCACAATTAATGATTTGACTAAAAAAAAAAAATAAATAAATAAATAAAAGATTTTTTTTTCAACTGAAAATATTCATTTTATGGGCGAACAAAATCACAGTTCATTGCATAGGCCTTGTTTGGTTACGTAATTTGCAAATAACATAAATCATATACACAGTCATATTATACCAGATGGTGTACATTGCATTAAGATTGCTTTCAATAGAATGCTTATAAGTGACGTTTTACCATTCAGCAGAGTTTTACTCTTACTCTAAGTTGAAAGCAGCCAGTATAAAACCATCGTAAAACTGTTAAATGGCACTGAAAGGTCACTTATTATTAGAAAAGGCAATGTTAGAATGAATCATAAACATTGGTATCAGAAAGTTTTACTCACAGACATACAAACACACACATGGATATCAATGCTGCATGGCAAAATATGTGTATGGAAGGTTCAGGGAAAGTCATGATAAAATAATGCAGCCCGTTCCATACTGTGTTCAAGGGCTGGAATTGCGTAGATGAGTAGATGCTAGTTTCAGTGAAAATTAATTAATATTGATTTAAATGAAATAAAATGTAAAATTTAGATCCACTGGAAGTGGGAAAAAAAAACATTCAAAAAGGGAGAAAGTATGAGCCATATTGCACAATTACGTGTAATGAAAGCATATGAGCGTCGTCATGAGAAAATCAACATTTTGCATATGCGAAAACAAAGGGGCAGATCAGCATCGCAGTTGCGAAGCTGATCAGTGCCTTTGTTTTCGCCACATGGATAGTACCATTCATCTACTTCCTAAGTTCAAAATTTCCATCCTCTAGCCATCTTCTGTGCTTGTACAGCTTGGTTTGTGTCCAACCTGTTCGGAGACCACATTGTTGGTTTTTAGCTCACCTGAGCCGTCAGGCTCACAAGGTGAGCTTATAGTATACCCATGCTCCGTCGTCCGTCCGTCCGTCGTCCGTCCGTCCGTCGTCCACCATTTTCAAAGATCTTCTCCTCTGAAACCGCTTGGCCAATCAAAGCCAAATTTTACATGAAGCATCTATGGGAAGGGGGAACCAATGTGTATATAAATAATCCAGGTCACATGACCAAGATGGCCGCCATGCCCATATATGGTAAAAACCCTTCAAAAATCTTCTTCTCTGGAACCACTGGACCGATTTCAACCAAACTTGGCATGAAGCATTAATGGCTCAAGCACTACAATGTGTATATAAATCATGACCCTATGATGACCTTGACATATTTTACGGCAAGGTCAACATAGGTCGCGAATGCATTTGAATGGGAAAAATTGTTAAATTGTCATTTAAAGGAAAAATCTTGCAGAAAATGAGCAGTAGGACTGAATATTAATGATTCTGAAAAAAATTGGGCACCAGGGGCTCATCCGCCCCCACCCCGGGGCAATATACATGTATATCTCCATAATATTCAAACATCTTCTCCTCTGAAACCGCTTGGCCAATCAAAGCGAAATTTTATGTGAAGCATCAATAGGAAGGGGTAACAAATATGTATATAAAAAATCCAGGTCACATGACCAAGATGGCCGCCATGCCCATATATGGTAAAAACCGTTCAAAAATCTTCTTCTCCAGAACCGGTTGACCGATTTCAACGAAACTTGGCACGAAGCATTGATGGCTCAAGCACTACAATGTATATATAAATCATGACCCTGTGATGACCTCGACCTATTTTACGGGAAGGTCAACATAGGTCACCAATGCATTTGAATGGGGAAAACTTTTCAAATGTCATTTAAAGTGAAAGTCTTGCAGGAAATGGGCAGTAGGACTGGATATTAATGATTCTGAAAAAAATTGGACCCCAGGGGCTCATGTGCCCCCACCCCGGGGCAATATACATGTATATTTCCATAATATTCAAACGTCTTCTCCTCTGAAACCGCTTGGCCAAACAAAGCCAAATTTTAAGTGAAGCATCTATAGAATGGGGGAATCAATGTGTATATAAATAATCTAGGTCACATGACCAAGATGGCCGCCATGCCCATATATGGTAAAAACCCATCAAAAATCATCTTCTCTGACACCAATAGACTGATTTCAAGGAAACTTGGCGTGAGGCATCGATGGCTAAAGTACTCCAATGTATATATAAATCATGACCCTGTGATGACCTTGACCAAGTTTATGGCAAGGTCAACATGGGTTGCCTGTGCATCTGAATTGGGAAAACTGTTAAAATGTCATTTGAAGGAAAAAGCCAACAGGAAATTGGCAAATGGACAGAATATTGAAGATTCTGAAAAAAGAAAATGGCCCAAGGGCTTATCTGCCCCTGCACTGGAGTTAAATACCATAATATTCAAACATGTTTATTGGTATATGCAGCTGATCTCAGGTGAGCGTTTACAGGACCATTGGTCCTCTGGTCTCATGATGTGGCTCGTCTTTATCAATCACCTGCTGGATAAATTGCTTTGAGAACTTTAAAGATGATTCCGCCTTTCACTGGCTCTGTAGCACGAAAGTCCTCGCAACTCATATGCTGCAGCTGGGGGCCCTTTGTAGATTCAAAAGAATCCAGCGCTCTAGTCCTTTCATCAGCCGTGAACTTGTATTTGTCCGCGATGAAATTCAGCCACGAAGCGACTTCTACCGAGCTCCAGTTGTCGGGGTGTATATAAGTCCATAGCAGTCGTTGGTGCTCTAAATTATGAATAGGTAAAAGTAAGCAATGATCAGGAAATGGCGCAATCAGAAAGAAATTCCCACTCTAAAAAACGTGATGGGGACCTACCTACCCATCATGTGAGCCGCCTCATGAGAAAACCAACAATCTGCATTATGCGAAAACAAAGCCGCAGATCAGCTTCGGGGTAACCGCGAAGCTGATCAGCGCCTTTGTTTTCGCTACACGGATAGCACACTTCCTCTTCTTCTTAAATCCGAAATTTCAAGCTTCTAGCTCTTTTCTGTGCTTGTACAGGCTAGTTTGTGTCGGACCTGTTCGGAAACCACATTGTTGGTTTTCCCATGAGGTGGCTCATGTGTAAAATAACCAATTGGTGAGTATTGTAGATATATGAGCCCTTGATTGAGAAAACCAACAATCTGCATATGTGAAAACAAAGACGCAGATCAGCTTCGCAGTAACTGCGAAGCTGATCAGCGCCTTTGTTTTCACTACATAGATAGTAAAATTCCTCTACTTCATAAATCCAAAATTTCCAGTTTCTAACCGTCTTCTGTGACTGTAAAGCCTGGTTTGTGTCGGACCTGGTTGGAACCCAAAATGTTGGTTTTCTCAAGCACAGGCTCATATTTTAATCTTTTTTGGGCTTTTTGGTTGTGTGCATATCTATGGCATAACATCCCATTAATAGAGCATTATGAAAATTCATGGGATATTCTCTGTGTTCAGCTGTGTTTATTCTATGCGTTTGTGTATTAAAGTAAAATCAAACTGCGCAGCTGATCAGCACTTAGATCAGCTGTGCAGTAACTGTGCAACTGATCAGCACCTTTGTTTTCACTACACAGATAGTACAATCCCTCCTCTTTAATCCAAAGTCTCAAGCTTCTAGCCTGAGTATGTGAATGCACAGGTTTGTGTCGTCCGACCTTGTCGGAACCCCAAACTGGTGGCAATGTGGCCCATACTACCTCCCTTTGAATGTTTTTACTGCTTCCAAAGGATCAAACTTTTAAATTTTATTTCTCATGCGAAGGCTCAGTTGTAAATCAGCAGAATATCTTATTCCGTAGACCTACGCAGACGATTAATGACCTTGTTGCTTTCTGCCATATGATAGTGAAGTAATTGGTTCATACATGTACTTTAATAAAAATGAAATTGAGATCCTTTAAGAGCAGTGAAGAAATTAATGAGAAAGGGGATGGGCCATACCCCGGTTTCGGCTACTTAAGCCTCTTCAGTGACCCTATAGATTTGGCAACATGGAGCCAAAGGGAATTACAGTAATTTTGCAACTTTCAACAGGGTAGTCAATACAATGACTAGTATAATCTAGTATAATTATTATATGGTTCATACTTTAAGCCTGTATTAAATGGAGCAGTTCAGTATTCTACATACATGTAATACTAAATGTATTTATTGATTTACTTAAATGTATCACTGATTTACTTTGATGCAAACTGAAACAGGTTTTCGAGAAGCTAAAATTTAATAATGAAATTGTACATACCATCATTGCCAGCCATTGTCCACAAGACTTTTGTCAAAAGTACTTTTCATAAGAAAAAAGAAAGCTCGTATGTGGCCATGTGGGAAGGTATCATTATATGAACCGCGTCATGAGAAAACAGATTTTTGCCTATGAGAAAAGAAAGGCGCAGATCAGCTGCGCAGTAACAGCTAATCAAAGGCTTTGTTTTCACTCCACGGATAGTACAATATCTCTTCTTGTTAAATCCGAAATTTCAAGCTTCTAACCTTTTACTGTAACTGTACAGGCCAGCTTATGCCGAGCCTGTTTTGAAATCCCGAAGTCCGATTTTTTCATATCGGCTCAAATATCATTGGCTGAAATCAGAATGATTCTGAGTAACCTTTCCTGCTTTCCTGTATTTTGGTCACAGCAGTATATGTATTATAAAGGCTGGGCATTTAAAAAAGAAAAATAAGTTTACAAAAGAGCCGTGACGTGAGAAAACCGGTCTTCGGGAGTTCTGACCATGTCTGACACAAACTAACCTGTACAGTCACAGACGATGGCTAGAAGCCTGAAATTTCGGATTTAGGAAGAAGAGGAATTGTACTATCCATGTAGCGAAAACAAAGGTGTTGATCAGCTTCGCAGTTACTGCGAAGCTGATCTGCACCTTTGTTTTCGCATAGGCAATAATCCCGTTTTCTCACGATGCGGCTCAAATTCAGAAGTCACAGAAATTTGCAAAATTCAACAGAGCCTGTTCCAAATAAATAAATATATAAATAAATGAGTATCTGTGCACAAGATTTTATGTTCACCGTCACACATGCAATAATATTCTCCTAAATATTCTTTTCCATGGACTTTCTCCTGTAGTACACCCATAACCTGTTAGCACCTTGACCAAACAATAAAAATTGAGCAGCCTCATGAGAAAACCAACAATGTGGGTTCCAAACAGATCCGACACAAACCGAGCTGTACAAGCACAGAAGATGGCTAGAAGTTTGGAATTTTGGATTTAGAAAGTAGAGGAATTGTACTGTTCGTGTAGCGAAAACAAAGGCGCTCATCAGCTTTGAGGTTACCGCGAAGCTGATCTGTGTCTTTGTTTTCGCATATGCATATTGTTGGTTTTCTCATGATATGGCTCAAATATTAGCCGGGAATGCTGATACTGCTGTTGTCTGACTTGATAATTGGTTAAATCTTTTTTTTTCCAAAACAACTGATTCACTCTGAAATGCTTAACTTTATAAAATTTAAGAGATTTGCCAAGAAGTATGAAAAAAAAAAAAAAAAAATACTTTGAATTAGAAATGACCCGCCCCCCTCCCCCAATAAAATTCAGAAAAGACATGACCAAAAAAAAAAATCATCTTTCTGTTCTGTGCTGCCCTGCACTGCACTGCATTACCTATGTATGTACCCTACCCTACCCCACCCTACCCCTCCCCTCCCCTCAATTCTCCTTCCTTTCCTCATCTATCTTTAACAATTGAAAGCCACAAAGGGGAAAGCATTTTGATTAGAAATAAATGTAATAATTAAACAGCATCTAATAATAATATAAGCAGCCCCCGTGGCCGAGCGTTTGAGAGCGCTGTTTCTTAATCACTCGATCATCTCACCGCTGTGTCTGGTGTGGGTTCAAGCCCCGCTCTGGCCACATGTGAGACAAGCCAAGTTCTGCTTGCGGGTGTGCCAGGTGGTTTTTCTCGGGGTTCTCCCGTTTTTGCCGACCTACTGATTGGCCCATCTCTTATGAGCTGAAATAATCTTGAAAGGGACGTAAAACTGAATTAAAAAAAAATAAAAAATAAATAAACAGCATCTAAGTCAATCTATCTACCAACACACCCCTTAAGACCCTTCAGTTTATCCATCTCTCAACAAAAAGGAAGAAACAACAATAATGATAATAATAATAATGGGTGAAACAACATGTAGGCGAAACAACCCACCTAATAAGGGCAAAACAATCCACCCATAGAACAAGGACAAAACGACTTGGGGCTGAATGACCCTGAGAAATGAAGTACAGGCGAAACAACCTGGATTCCATTTGGCTTATTCTAGAAGAACATAGTGAGAAGATAGCTCTTTATCTAGCTCTTTATCTACCAAACACTGGTGCAGCTCCATATGACCTTAGCTATTGGCGAAATATTGATCAACATTGGATACTTCTTATTTCTCAGTATTGTTATTTCAGATCTCGACTACAGAAGGAGCTTGACATCAGTGAGAAAATAGCTCTCAATCTACCAAACACTGGCGCAGCTCCATATGACCTTAGCTATTGGTGAGACGTTGATCAACATTTGATACTTCTTATTTCTCAGTATTATTATTTCAGATCTCGTCTCCAGAAAGAGCGTGACCGTGACATCAGTGAGAAAATAGCTCTCAATCTGCCAAACACTGGCGCAGCTCAACAGGAACAGTTTGATCAAAGACTGTTTAACCAATCAAAGGTATGGAAGGAATTTTGTCTGTCTTCATGAGAAAACTTTGTAGAGGTTTCTGACCAGGCCCCAAGGTTATAAAAACTTTTTCATGCTCAACTCAGCTGAGCATAAATGGAAATTGCTTATAAATACTGAAATAGCCCAAAGTGATGGCAATTTCTGTTTAGATCACCAAAGGCAGTAATTTATCCTGTCTCAGCTGAGCAGAGTATGACAAAAGTTTTATTACCTCAGGGCTGGTCTGACACAAATAAAACGTGACAGTCAAAGATAGCTTTTGGCTTGAATTTTTGATTGAGAATGATGCATTATCAATTAATACCCAGGGTGTTAGGCAGCTGCATATTTGCTTGAGTTTGTAAGTTTGCATGTTTTAATTCTGCCACATTCTTTTGGAAGTTGTCAGTTAACAATGAAATGATTTGCACTTGATACTGGTCAACAACTTTGGTTAAGCCGGCGCAAGGAAAAATTTTGTTAAAACAACTGACAGTCTTAATATGAACTCTGATATTTAGTATATTACTGTCAAAATAAGCAAGAAATCAAACATGAAGTTCTGCCTGTTCAAGATTATTTGCAAACTTTACCAATTTAAGATTTAAACAATTTAACTTGTGTGTGATGTAAGTTCTGTTTTCTTCACAGGGTATGGACAGTGGTTTTGGTGATGATGAGGCATATAATGTGTACGACAAACCCTGGCGTTCCGACAAAGACTCGTCCAATATCTACAGACCGTCACGCAATAAAGACCACGAGACATATGGGGATGATCTAGACGAACTGATAAAAACAAACAGGTCAGATGTATTTCTCTTTGCCGTCTTAACCATCTGCGTGCATGTGCTAACATAGATGGATAGTGGTGGACTGTTTTGGCATTTTTAGCCAATTATCCATAGGTTGTGCTACCGTATTTCAACTTAACCCTATTGTTAACTTAACTTCCAAGAAGTAAAACTTCATGAATTCAACCTAATTTTCCGTCATTTGAGGAACCACTTTTGAACTAAAAATAGTTTTCTGGTTCAAAACATGAACACAAATGATTTGGACTTTAACAAATTGATGTTGATATTATATTATTGCATAAATACCTTTGTCACAGGATATTAACAATTAATGAAGAGAAAGCCATGTATTAATATTGCAATTCACGTGCGCATGTGCTGTTAATACATGGCTTTTACTTATGCTCGTAACTGGATGCCACGCAAGCACATGCTAATAATGAGAAATTGAAGCCAGTAACGAGCATACAATGAAAGCTTTTACGCGATGAAAATGTGATGAGGCTGTAAAATATAGCACACCATTATTTCTTTTGTTTATGCAGAATTTATGCAATAATAGCGATCCAAAATGTTTTTGTCATTCATTAACATACGCTAGGTCCCTCGGGGAGTGTTGAAATCCTCGGGCTATGCCCTTGGTTTTGAACACTCCCCTCAGGACCTAGCGAATGTTAATGAATGGAAAATCATGTTTGATCCCTATATTGAACAATTGCTTACATTTCAGGTTTTCATGTCATTTTCGCCTTTCTTTTTCAGGTTTGTTCCAGACAAAGGTTTTACTGGAGCAGATTCTAGTCGCCGACGGGACGGACCTGTACAGTTTGAAAGATACGAGGAGGAAGATCCGTTCGGTTTAGATAAGTTCTTGAAAGAAGCCAAAACTGGTCAGAAACGTGGAGCCGATGACTCGCGGTCGAGTCGAGACTATGATAGAAAGAAGCGACGAGAATGATAATAGGGTGATGGGATACTGTAGACTTTGTGATAGAATTAATGATGTGAAAACCGGCATGTGCATATGCGAAAACAATGACACAGATCAGCTATGCAGTAACTGCGAAGCAGATCTGTGTCTTTGTTTTCGCTACAGGGATAGTACAATTCTTCTACTTTCTGAGAAAGTTCCAGCCTGTAGCTGTCGTCTGTGGCTGTACAGTGTGGTTTGCGTCTGACCTGGTCAGAAACCATAATGTTGGTTTTCTTGTGTTGCAGCTCATGTTTGCATGTCACCATGTGGAAAATGACCAAATTTAACATGAAGCAAACTTAGTTGGTCAAGTTCAGAGTGGTATAAATGATGATAGGATGAAAAAGGATAGGAGAAATTGCATTGATTTGCATTTAAAACTTTGTGATGGAACTGATTCCTTTTACAAAATCGTACAAACATCTTTAAAAAAAAGTAAACACTATATAAAACACATACACTTGTATGTCATATGCTTGGGGGTATAAAAAATCACTTCATGGGGAGCATGGTAGCCTCGTATTTAGAGCATCGGACTCTACATTGAGAGGTATTGAGTTAAATCCCCACTGACACAGTCTTGTGTCCTTAAGCAAGACACATTTTACAATTTTCTCACAAATGAAATGTCAGGAATCCTGATGTTTAATTCACAACAACAATAAGACAATTTGTTGCTGTTAAAATACTTTTTGTATGAACCTTTTAAACGAATAAGATCATTGAATGAATTTCAACTTTCCTCCAATTTGAAATTCTCGAAAAACTGTTACTCGTATCTCAAGATTTGTTAACGTGAAGTGACGCATTAGGACAAAAATATGTCTTATCTGCAGATGAAAGTGAGCAGTGGACAATAGACTTGTCATGATTATATCGCACAAAAGGGAACACAAGTTTGCAAACAGATTTACAACAGGGCTATGTTAACCTAGACGGGTCAAAAGATCAATGAGTCTCCTTAGTAGAAGGTGAAATGATGTTCAGATTGTAACAACAGTACAAGTATTTACTGTGCCCGCAACCCAAGTGTAACAGAATACCTGTAGCTTTTTGTCCTGATATACAGTGCTACTTCATGGACTTATCGATCTTTTGGTGCATCAGAGGTCAAACTCAAGCTATAGATATAACCAACCTACAGAGCTATAGATGTGAATTTTAGTCAAAAGAATGTGTTCTCATGAATTTGCTATTAACATAATGTCAAGTGTTTGGGTGTGATTATTAAGTAAGGCAGCATTATTTAACATGAGCATTTCTGTTACAACTAGGCAGTTAATTTAAACAAAAGCAAGTACAATTTTTACCCAAGTGAGGATTTGTATCATGCATTCATATACATTTGTACAAATAATAAAGTGGCATTTCATTCGTACTTGTACGTTTGCTTCTTCTATCCAATAAGACACATAATATTGCCTTTCTGCTTTCTGGGTATTAAGTAGAACTGTGGGGATCTACACCACTTTCTCGAGGACAACTCGGCAACAGTGAGGTTCAAACGAAATACCTCTTGATTCAGAGACGAACTCTCTACCACTAAATTTTGGTTTAGACAACTATGTGTTTGCAGTACATGAATTGTCGTGACCGTGACCTTGGCTTCTGCACATCTGTGATTGTTCCATAAATGGCAAGTGTTTATTTGAGCCACTGCATCAGAATACCAACAATACAAAGGCAAGACCAGCTTTGCAGTAACCCCGAAGCTGATCAGCGCTTTTGTTTTTCGCTACACAGATAGTATGATCCCTCTTCTTCTTAAATCCGAAATTTCCAGCCTCTAGCCATCTTCTGTGCTTGTTCAAACCGGTTTGTGTCGGACCTGGTCTGAAATACAAATTGTTGGTTTTCTCACACGAAGGCTCATTTTATATTGCTGTCCATCTGTTGTATACAGCTGAGGTTGTGTCTAGATGATCAGTTTCTTAATACAATTTTTGGTAGTTTTCTGGTAAACAGTTAACAACTTGGGCTCCTTCAATCAGCAGAAAGGGTATTTTATTAGCTCACCTGAGCCGTCAGGCTCACAAGGTGAGCTTATAGTATACCCATGCTCCGTCGTCCGTCCGTCCATCCGTCGTCCGTCCGTCGTCCGTCCGTCCGTCCGTCGTCCACCATTTTCAAACATCTTCTTCTCTGAAACAGCTTGGCCAATCAAAGCCAAATTTTACATGAAGCATCTATGGGAAGGGGGAACCAATGTGTATATAAATAATCCAGGTCACATGACCAAGATGGCCGCCATGCCCATATATGGTAAAAACCCTTCAAAAATCTTCTTCTCCAGAACCACTGGACCGATTTCAACCAAACTTGGCATGAAGCATCGATGACTCAAGTACTACAATGTGTATATAAATCATGACCTTGCGGTGACCTTGACCTATTTTACGGCAAGGTCAACATAGGTCGCCTTTGCATTTGAATGGGAAAAATTGTTAAATTGTCATTTAAAGGAAAAATCTTGCAGAAAATGAGCAGTAGGACTGAATATTAATGATTCTGAAAAAAATTGGGCACCAGGGGCTCATCCGCCCCCACCCCGTGGCAATATACATGTATATTATCATAATATTCAAACATCTTCTCTGAAACCGCTTGGCCAATCAAAGCCAAATTTTACATGAAGCATCTATGGGAAGGGGGAACCAATGTGTATATAAATAATCCAGGTCACATGACCAAGATGGCCGCCATGCCCATATATGGTAAAAACCCTTCAAAAATCTTCTTCTCCGGAACCACTGGACCGATTTCAACCAAACTTGGCATGAAGCATCGATGACTCAAGTACTACAATGTGTATATAAATCATGACCTTGCGGTGACCTTGACCTATTTTACGGCAAGGTCAACAAAGGTGGCCTTTGCATTTGAATGGGAAAAAATGTTAAATTGTCATTTAAAGGAAAAATCTTGCAGAAAATGAGCAGTAGGACTGAATATTAATGATTCTGAAAAAAAATGGGCACCAGGGGCTCATCCGCCCCCACCCCGGGGCAATATACATGTATATTATCATAATATTCAAACATCTTCTTCTCTGAAACCGCTTGGCCAATCAAAGCCAAATTTTACATGAAGCATCTATGGGAAGGGGGAACCAATGTGTATATAAATAATCCAGGTCACATGACCAAGATGGCTGCCATGCCCATATATGGTAAAAACCCTTCAAAAATCATCTTCTCCAGAACCGGTTGACCGATTTCAACGAAACTTGGCACGAAGCATTGATGGCTCAAGTACTACAATGTGTATATAAATCATGACCCTCTGATGACCTTGACCTATTTTACGGGAAGGTCAACATAGGTCACCAATGCATTTGAATGGGGAAAACTTTTAAAATGTCATTTAGAGTGAATGTCTTGCAGGAAATGGGCAGTAGGACTGGATATTAATGATTCTGAAAAAAATTGGACCCCAGGGGCTCATGTGCCCCCACCCAGGGGCAATATACATGTATATTTCCATAATATTCAAACGTCTTCTCCTCTGAAACCGCTCGGCCAAACAAAGCCAAATTTTATGTGAAGCATCTATAGAATAGGGGAATCAATGTGTATATTAATAATCTAGGTCACATGACCAAGATGGCCGCCATGCCCATATATGGTAAAAACCCATCAAAAATCATCTTCTCTGAAACCAATAGACTGATTTCAAGGAAACTTGGCGTGAGGCATCGATGGCTAAAGTACTCCAATGTATATATAAATCATGACCCTGTGATGACCTTGACCAAGTTTATGGCAAGGTCAACATGGGTTGCCTATGCATCTGAATTGGGAAAACTGTTAAAATGTCATTTGAAGGAAAAAGCCAACAGGAAATTGGCAAATGGACAGAATATTGAAGATTCTGAAAAAAGAAAATGGCCCAAGGGCTTCATCTGCCCCTGCACTGGAGTTAAATACCATAATATTCAAACATGTTTATTGGTATATGCAGCTGATCTCAGGTGAGCGTTTACAGGACCATTGGTCCTCTGGTTTATTGTTAATAAGCGGCCCCTGTGGCCGAGCAGTTCAGAGCACTGTTTCTTAATTACTTGATCATCTCATCGCTGTGTCTGGTGTGCGTTCGAACCCCGCACTGGCCACATGTGAGACAAGCAAAGTCCTGCTTGCGGGTGTGCCAGGTGTTTTTTCGCAGGGTTCTCCTGTTTTTGCCCCACCTACCAATTGGCCCCGTCTCATATGAGCTGAAATAATCTTGTAAAACTGAATAAAAAAAAAAAAAAATGTTAAATATCAATTTCTGACCATGCATAATTCATAAAACACTAGACCATCAACAGAGCAAAAATTAGCCTAGAAACCAACTGTGCAGCACAAATGGTTGTGATTTGGTCTAGAAATATCACAATTTGACACACATGCTGCAAAGTAGACACTTCCCATCTAAGGTCAAAACCAAAGTGAGCCACGTCACAAGAAAACAGGTCTTGGGTTTTTTTTTTATTAGACGCACACCACATGTAGTCTCGGAAAAAGACCAGAAGCTTGAAATACTGGATTTTAGAAGATGGCATGTACAATCTGTGTTGTGAAAACAAAGGCGTTGATCTGCGTCGTTTTTTGCACAGGCAAAAAGTCAGTTTTCTCATGATGTGGCTCAAAAGTATACACTGTTGTTGCACATACATGCAAAAATTAGGTATTTGGTTGATTTGGGGTTCAATGTTTCGCAGGCAGGTAAGGTCAAATGGAGAAAGGGTCTTAATGACTGGAGAGGCTCGGGACTGAATTTGCTGTCCCTGGAGAAACCAAGGATCAAACTTGTGACCCCTGCTTTACTAAGCCAAGTGGATAATATGTAAAAACAAAGAGGGAATAAAGAAAACTGAGCCGTTTTAATATTTTGACATATACAATGTGAGAAGAAAGTACAAAAGTGAAATTTGAAGAGTACACACAAAATCACTTTATAAAACATTCAAATATGTTAATACATAATTTATCAGATTTCAACTCGAGACAATTGACACTAACAATAATATCAATTCATTGAAGGCAAGAATTATGTTGTATAGACCTGGAAAATTCAACATTTTCGGTACTTTATATTACGAATTTAAGCCTTTCAAGATTATTTCATTTTTACAAATCATTTGCTAGCATAGATGCAAAAAATGACAGATCTATGCTGAAAACCCACCCTCAGATCTCTTCAAACAAAACTTGGCTTATTCATCCCATTTGGGCTTAAATACAATCTGCTGATCAAACCACTTAGGCCACCAAATTGTAAATTCTAGCTCTCATGAGAAATGTTTAACTAGATTCTTTCAGACTGCAAATTCATCACTTAATCATGTTAATGGAAAAAGTTCAAATCCTAAAATAATACATTGTACTGCAAAACATAGTTGCTTTTGTGGTGACCCTTGTTAAAAATTTTCAGATCTTTATTGACAAAAAAAACAGATATGTTAAAAGAAACACAATAATTTCAGATTGTGAGAGGATAGGTGGTAAAGTTCATCAAAGAAACATTCTAAAATAGACGTTCAGGAGCCAATAGACCCTGGTGCACCATGCCGGGGATTTTTGTAGGGTATAATTTTCTAAAAGTCCATCCAATTCCCTTCAAAATGACACTTGTTAGCACTCTGGCCGTTGGGGCGTTTGGACGTAGCGGCCTTTTGAATGCGTTACATACGTGGCATGTTGCCAATTTCATGAGAATCGCCATAAAATCAACATTTGGTATATTGTTTATGACATTTAGTGTAAAAACAAACACACAAATTAGCAAATAGGAAAAATATGCTTAAACAGATGCTTTTCTATGAACATAATTTATTGTACCACGTATGGTAACGTATGTAACAAAATATGCAGTAGACGTTCCATATGAACAAACAGTACATCAAATTTCTAATGCAAATAAACAAACTGATTGTGTGGAAATATTATAAATTATTAATTCTGTTATCCGAATTAGTTCACTCAAAAGTTTGTATTTTGTTTGCAGCTTCATGTCATATATCGAAACTTGTGGCGTCTTCACTTGCCAGTTTACATATATTTACGTGTATAACAAACTTAGTCATTCTCAAGGGGACACCGGGGTATAGTACAATTCAGCGATACATTCTAGTTAAAACTTGGCATTGTCTAAATGGTTACTTTATCATAAACCAATGACATCTTATTGATTCTTACTGAGTGGTTTGTCATTGGTAACGTAGATAACGGCAAGATATCGTAAGAACATTCCTTTCAAGTTGTGAGGATTTGCTTCGAAATAATGAATTTAGTGTTTGCAAGTAAGTCTGCTGTCCAAATTATTCAACCAACAATGTTTGGACTTTGTTTGCAACTGTATCCGGTTGAGTGAAACTTGTATCGTTCTTGCTTGACTACATACATATATTTGACATATACGTATTTGAAAATACATAATATACTTTCTTGAAGGGTCATTGGGGAAAAGCTCAATTCAATGACGCATTTTCAGTTTAAATTTGCCATTGTTTTAATGGTTACAAGCTTAATACTAACACAACGCCACCTTAATGCATGTCGCCTATTGTCTTTTTATATGGTAACGTAGATAACGGTAAGTGTCGTAAAGTTATTTCCACTCAAACAAAAAGGGCTGAGATTCCTAAACGCTTATGAACAAAACTAAAACACATCTTAGATTTCAGAATTTGGCTCTAAAATGGTTTTATAGTTTGTTGATCATATTTTAATCAGTCTTTCAATCAATCAATCATGAAATTCACTAGATATTACAATAGAACTGTCAATTTTCATCATATTTATGCAAACAAAATGTGAAGGTGAATTGATTAACTTTAGCCATGGTTATGTGACATAGACTTACAGCTGGTGTGTATCAAGGCACTATAGGGCTAAACTTGTTGAAGCTACATAAAAAATGAGCCTTGCAGATATGTTGTCAAGATTGGTGTCATCAAGGCTTTTGAGTGGGTGTAGCCAATTCAAACGTCATACCAGAATCCAAGGGATCGACAAAAATGGCGAATTTTTGTGGAGTTGGCAAGATATCTTTATTTACTTCTATTATGTCAAAACTGTTGGTTTCTTAATTGGTATTTTCTGCCGGTAACTACACATGCTATTGTAATGTTAGACCATAATGTGTTTTGTATTACACAGAAAAGAAACTCTCTTATGTTTTCTTATATGTGACTGCTGAAAAAACGTTGGCAAAATGACTACTTTGTTAGTGAAATTATAAATGATTATAATTATACCGAACCGATGTGGTAAGACAGAGAGTGGCAGTGCTAAGTGAGCGTTCTCCTCCATTGAGAACAACATTAAAAGCAACTCCTTGAGGTTGTGTTACTTTTGATTGGTATACACCTTACATGCATTGGATGGTCAGTGAAAGCTGGATACTTGCATGAAATCTACAAAACCCAACATAATTAGGTTGCTAATGAAGATAATGCTACATAATAAGATACACAGTGGGGAGCATGGTGACCTAGTGGTAGAGCCCAGGAGTGAGAACTTGGTTGTTCGAAACTTTCTTTACCGTGAATTTTCTACAAGTATATGGCCAAAAACAAAAACGGCAACAAAGGAAATATATTATATATCTACTCCATCTATCATTAAGTAAAAAATGAATCAAAACTATCTCTTTAAAACAATCAGTAGCAAGCAACAATGATGGTAATGGGACAGGAAACACTTACATGTAATATGTGCCCTCTTTATCACGAAAATTTGTCATTTTGCACATTTACTGTCTGCGATACCACAAGCTACATGTATTTTATTTAGACGGATACAGTTCTGCAGTTTAAATGCATAAGGAAGAACCAGATCAGAACAGAACTCCGGTTTCCATGACAATGTATAATGTTAATGGGGGGAAAGAACTATGGTCACTCTAGCGGTCGCATCTCCTTATAACTACGGCATAAGCTGCCCTTGAGAACAAGACAAAACATGTTACATTTAAGATGTTGAATTTGTAAGTGTGGCCATTCTATAGCACCATCAATGTCTTATTTTAACTTCTGTTCATAGGTAAGGAATGAAAATTCCCATTACTGGCGTGTCTGGAAATATTGTTTAGGGCCAGCCGCCAGACCCTTCGTGTATCTTGCTCAGTCCACTGAGGTTCATATGGCAGTTTTCTTTTGCTCCAAAGTTTCTTTGTTTGTTTGAATTGATGCTAAGCGTCCTAGTCAACAGCTATGGTCATGTTGAGACGTTGCCTCCATTTTAAGGAACTTTTACCCAAAATTAGGAAATGACATCCAAAAATTGCTTTACATATAACCACCCAACTAAACCATTGAGACATATATGTATGAATGGCTTGACTTAACCACTTTTCTTGCACAGGCTCAGACCTGAGGGGTTAACCAGTAATCAGATGGTCAGTCAGTCAATAGTTTCAGTGTTACCTGTGATCCTAAAAAGGTACAATGGTCAGGAAAAGGTGCAATCAGAAAGTAATTCACACTCCAAAAACCGAGGTGAGAAAAAACTAAATTGACAATTTGGCACTAATACTTAGAAAACATAAAGCAGTTTGTACCTGTGGTGTAGTTTTAGTTTTTTTTTTTTTGTTTTTTTTTTTTTGTTTTTTTTTTTTGTTTTTGTTTTTTTTTTTTTTTTGTGTGAAAGAATGGATGCATGTTATAAGCAAATCCACATGCATACACAATTTTACATTGCATCACAAACGCCCCAATGTTATATTTCTTTTGTGGTCCTACATGTATTTGTTTTAGCTTTTGGTGTCGATTTCAGAAGTCACACGGAAGTAGTAAAGTTCAGATAGTTGTATGGCCGCCTTTAGTGAAATAGCTGCTTACTCAGCTAATATAATGTTCTTTAGAGCTAAATTATGGTCCATTTGATATGTATGATATATTATACCGATCGTAGTAGACTGACGTCACAGATTTACCATTAACATTATGAAGGAAGTGAATGTATTTGACCAATCACAACAGGGGAGTTATTCAGTTTTATAACGATAAATCTGTGACGCGAGTCTACGATCATAATAGAATTATACAATAATGTGAATACGCAAATAAGCTTTAATAAATTTGTATTTCAGCAGAATAGAACCGCAATAAATAAATTTCATTCCATTCCTGTTACTGATTTAATCCTTTTTTTTAGACTTAATTGTTATCAGGTGAGTGATTGTTGTCCTTTTGGCTGTCATTTCTTTCATTTTTAGGACAGATATTCAGTAAATTTAATTTACTATTTGAAATAATTATGGGAGAAGAATGATAACCTGCTATACATTATAAGTATTTGATTCTATAGAGAAATGAAAAATTGTTACGTACGGTACCATGCCATTACGTAAAGTGTGTTACCGTTATCATGAACCATGGTCTGTAGTTGATTTTTGTGTGCTTTTAATACCTTTTAGGACAGATATTCAATAAATTAAAATTTCTAATTGAAATAACTGTGAGAGGAAAATGAAAATCTACAATTAATCATAAGTATATGACTCTATAGTGAAAATATAAAATTGTTACATACGTTACCATGACATTACATAAAATACGAAGCATGGTCTGTAGTTGGTTTTTCGTGTGCTTTTAGTACCTATGGAAGTTTTATTTCGAAAACTGGGATGTTGTTCAAGAAAGGAAGTGTCTTTGTTCTGTTTCTGCTGGGACATATATATATATATGGGCATAATATTTAAATTGGGGTAGGGGAAGACATTCAGCATCTGTGGAGTGATGGAAGGTCACAGAGAGCTCTACTATATGTCATTCTAAAGGACAAGGACTGTAGATAACTAAAATATAAATTGTATTTTGGTATTTGGTCAAAGCTATATTCTATAAGAAACGAAACACGGTGGACACGCCAAATTACAAGGGTTATTTACGTTACTTCTGTTGTACCAGTAGTCATGAAATCTAAATATTATTGAATTTGGTCCTGCCAGATTAGGTAACATCTCTGCTACATGTATAAAGGTAAATTCTTGTCAAATATTTGATTTTTGTCATAAATTTTGGTGATCCCCTTAACAGCTTAAATTTAAAACTCATACATCGGTAACGTACGTAACACCCTCTGGCACGATAAAGCCCCAGCAGTCAGAGTGCTAACAAGCGGCATTTAGTAGCTTAGGGTACTGGCTTTCAGAAAATATATGTCTACAAAAATCCCCGGCATGGTGCACCTCTGCCATATACTATGTGATAGCCTAAAATAATCACTCACGCAGTTAAGAAAATCATACATATAACAAATTCCACACAGTTAAGAGAATTATAAACTTACAAAAACAACCGTCTCCATACAGTGTAGCGAACCTTTTTTGCAGTTAAGAGAATCATACTTTATAAAATTCCTTACAAATATGTAACAGGCGTTCACACAATCAACAAAAAATTGTAGTTCCTTACAGTTAAAAACATAACCAAAGATGAGCTTTCATGCAGTTAACAGAATCATACAAAAATCCTTAACAGTTAAAAGAACTACATGTATATGCATATAATAAGCTACGATACAGTCAAGAGAATCAGGTTAAATACAATGCCTTACAGTTAAGAGATCATAATAACTTTACATGCAGTTAAGAGAAACACCTTTTACAAAATTCTGAAAAAAATTATCGTTAAATAATAGTTAAAACAATAACTCAATATTACCGTAAGCTCCCTCACAGTCAAAAGAATTATGCGCAGACAATCAAGATTAATAATTTCCTTACACTTGAATCTTATTAAACAAGCTTCTATCAAAATACATGTATGTATTATAAACAACAATAAGGTGCAAATTTTATGATTAGGAAACAAATTTTCATTAAAGCCTGAATTATCGTGTGACACGTCCAAATTCTCTGCACCAAAAAAGTGAAAATGCATAGCTACAAAAATTGGTTAACAGTGACTTACATCATATTAATTAAACATTCATTGTTGTGCCATGACGCGAGAAAACCGGTCTTCGGTGTTTCCGACCAGGTCCTACACAAAACGGCCTGTGCAGCCACAGGAGATGGCTAGTAGCTTGAAATTTCGGATTCAGGAAGAAGAATTACACTTTCCGTATAGCGAAAACAAAGGCGCTGATCAGCTTCGCAGTCAATGCGAAGCTGATCTGCGCCTTTGTTTTCGAATAGGCAAAAATCCGGTTTTCTCGTGACCCGGCTCTATTATGACAAAATATTTATACAGGAGACAAAAAGTGCAGCACTTTTTCTTTTCATGAAATGCTTCTATCAAAATATCAATGGCAGTATAACAGAATGAATGACATAATTGTCAATAGCATTTTATAACTATGGACAGTTTGAGCATTTTAAATGAACTTTTTTTAACAATCAACAAAATTAGCCACCTCATGGGAAAACCAACAATCTGCATAGGCGAAAACAAAGGCGCAGATCAGCTTTGTGGTAACCACAAAGCTGATCAGCGCCTTTGTTTTCGCTACTCGGATAGTACAATTCCTCTTCTACTTAAATCCGAAATTTCAAGCTTCCAGCTCTTGTCTGTGACTGTACAGGTCGGTTTGTGTCGGACCTGTTCGGAAACCACATTGTTGGTTTTCCCACAAGGCGGCTCAAATGTCACATGTGTGCATAAAATAAAGACTCAGATCAGCCTCTTGTGTCTGTCAAGCAGCACATTGAGCACATACTGAAATCCCATATGAGACTCGAAACTGGTTGGCTTGACTGACAAATTCTAAAGACAAATATTTTCATTTTGTTAAACATGATTTGTATACAATTTTCTACTTCATTCAAAAAGATACAACTATTGAACATAGCTTTTTAATGTCTCTTTTCTATATCTCTTTGGGTTAAATAAGTATTACCGGTACTTGTGACTTGTGTGTTGAGTGGAAAAAAAAGTGATGGAATATTGCAATTGATTTTCATTCATTTGATGCCAGAATGAGCCTTAAAACGAGCTGCCTCATGGGAAAACAAACAATTTGCATATATGCGAAAACAAAGGCGCAGATCAGCGCCTTTGTTTTCGCTACACAGATAGTACAATCCCTCTACTTCCTAAATACAAACTGCATGCTTTCTAGCTGTCTTCTGTTACTGTGCAGTTCGGTTTGTGTCGGACCTGGTCGGAAACCACAACGTTGGTTTTCCCACAAGATGGCTGAAATAAGAAAACCTGTCTTTCAGGTTGCAACCAAAAGTTGCGGAGTAGGCTGGAATGAGTATTTATTGGTTACAATCCCTAAGACCCTAAGACAGCATGGGCGGATCCAGAGGGGGGGACAGGGGGTCCGGACCCCCCCCCCACCCCTGGAATTGCCAGATTATTAATTTTTGCCATGTTGAAATTTTTCGTCAGACCCCTTCTGGGAATTTGGACCCACCCTGAGAAAATTTTCTGGATCCGCGCATGGACAGATTTGCACATGACGATGGTCAACAGCCGAGCAGGCACATGAAGTCAAAACAACATCAGATTCAATTATTTTTCCATGCATGGAATTTTGTTTAGCCATTTTCCATGTTTTCCAGTGCTGTGGGAACCCTGAATGGGAAATCATAGACATGAAATCATGCAACAAATTATGAAATGTCAGCACTGATGTGATTTCAAATGCATAGAATAACAAAACGACGTTAGATGAACATGTATCTATGTGACGTCTTAACAATAAAACAACATTAAATCAACCTCATGACATAACATGGCTGTTGATCAGATGTTGTTTCAAAGTTTTCAATAATACATGAGCCGCCTCGTGAGAAAACGGGATTATTGCCTATGCGAAAACAAAGGCGCAGATCAGCTTCGCAGTAACTGCAAAGCTGATCAGCGCCTTTGTTTTCGCTACACGGATTATACAATCCCCCTTCTTCTTAAAACCGGAATTTAAATATTCTAGCCTGCTTCTTTAACTGTACAGGCCGGTTTGTGTCGGAAAACCCCGAAGACCGGTTTTCTCGCCTCCCGGCTCACATCATCCCATGCAATATACAGATCTTTCTTGCAGCTGTAAAAATTGAATAATTTCATTTGAAAATGTTTGGATAGATTTCTTATTTTTGCTTAAAACACAGATTGTGGGTACACATTTAAACCGCCTTGCCAAGGCAGTTCTATGTTGTGAATACACGTTTGAACTGCCTCGCAAAGGCAGCAGTTCTAATGAGTACCCAGAAACTGTGTTTTGAAGCAAAACTAGAAAACATAATATATCCCTGTACACCTCAGTTTAAATACATAAAGGTGGGGTGTAAGGGGGTATACATTAAATGAACATGTTTCTTGATAAGACATCATGTACCCGCTGGTTGGTGTTATATGTATAGGATTTTATGATCGTTTAGTCTACTTCGGCAGCAAATATCAAGCAAAACAGTTTGTTCCCATCATCAGCAACTTCATCCCATTCCACAGCTAGTTTTATCTGTAAGTAGAAAGAAAATATAAAAAAATACATAAAATAAATCAGATATATGTATTCTATATATCTGTTTCATAAATTTTTGTGTGATCATTTGAAATTCAGTCTCCCAGGGATGGCTTTACAAGCAATGATTTGAAAACTCTGGATACTTTATCAGACCATTTTAACTGCATACAGTAAAGTTTGAAAAATGTTCATGAGAAATTTTTGCTTGTATTTGCAACTCACCTAAAACATCAAAATTCTCTCTTATATTACATATGAATATGTTTTCTAGTTACCAATGAAATGATACCTGTAGATTAAAGTTCAAGAACTTGTGAATAATTCACTTATGGTACTTACAGTAGGAAAACTTGTTTTCACATATAACTGAGTGTTGTATGTGTATTCTAGGCCCTTTTTGATGGGGCAGCCTTTTGTGGATCCCTGTGACATCCCTTTACAGCCATCAGTATCAGGTAATGGGTAGGGGACAGGAACTGGTCCAATTCTTCCATATGCTTTAGATGTTGCAGTCTTGGAATCTTGCACTGAAAATATCATTACGAAAACTTGCTCATGCAATATACATGTACAGAGATTTGTTCAGCTCAAAGAGCGAAATTTTTCAGCTGAAGAAATTGATATTTTTCTTAATTTTGCTCAAAACATTGATTGTGGGTACACGCTAGAACGGCCTCGCCAAGGCGGTTCTAAAGAGTACCCACAATCCATGTTTTGGAGCAAAAATAAGAAAAAAAGAACATGTACCCCTGCATACCCCAGTTTTACTATATAAAAGTGGGGTTTAAGAGGGTATACTTTTCACGGACATGTTTTCCTGATGTACTGAAAATTGGTTTGTGTTTTTACTTATTCAAAAAAACAAAACCTTGTTTCAAGGAGATGTAAAGGTGAAAGCCTGGAAATTTTTGAAAATAGTCCATGTAAATGTATACTCAGTACAAAAAGAAATGCAAAGTTTCGAATTTTACTTTTTCGTGTAAGTATAATATATTTTCTAAGTCTAAGTTTGCCATTCATATGAGAGATTCACAACTGAGTTTCGTTGCGATTTAATAGCGGGTGTAATTTTTAGGTGAAAACTTGTGAAATTAACATTTTTCTCAAAAAAAAAAAAAAAAAACACAATTGAGATAATAATTAAATAAACTTCATAGGCGTAACCAGAGAATTTCAAGTTATACGCACCAAGGGCAAAAAAAGCTAAATTTGTATCTAAAAAGGACAAAAACGCCATAACTTTAGCTAATTTTAACTTTTTACATTACGCACATGCGTACTGTGTGTATAGGGCGGTACGCCTAAGAACTTGTGCTTCGAGTATGATAATTGTGGTCCAGCAAATCATAAAAACACAAAATTAATTGAATTTCATTAAAAGAAAAAAATTGCTGGGATTTTTAAAAAATGTGTTTTATGAAAAATAACAAGCTCTTTCGAAATTCGGCATTTTGTCTCCTTTTCGTTGAATGGTGTCCTTACTTCGATTAAATAATGTTAGTTAACATTAATGTGTCTCTCTTAAAGCTTACCCTCAGTTAAAATTTCTGGTCGTTTTTCAGAACTTCCGGTTCATTGAAAACAGTTTCTTTTGATGATAAAACTAGAAAAAGTGACTTAAGAGGCACGTATATACCCCCGGCTGGTAGCCCCCAGCCCCCCCTCCTCCTGAAACCACCCAGCACATGCACACCTGGCATTGAAAATACCCGAACAAAAGAGTACCCTTATCAAATATATTTTAGACATGTGCGTTCTAAAGCACTTTGCCCGCATACATGGGGGAGTGTAGTTTTAGAGTGACAAATCTACTTTAGAACAGTACACAGAGCTGACTTGTGTACTCCATCTAAGACTTAATCGCGGACATTGAGGGTCAGGTCCTCAGTCCTAGATGGAAAATAAAAATAGACTGCCAATCTAAAACAAACAAACAAAAAAAAAGTGATGTCCTGGATCTTGACCTCTAGCCACCCCCCTCTCCCCCCCCCCCCCACCCCTCCTCACCCCCACCGATATGGACCCAAAGGTCTGAACCCAACACGTTTAAGTATGAATGCTATTTGACAAGTGGTTGTCCAGATATAGACCTACAAAATATTAATCTTGGATAACTATCAGATTATATAAAGGTGTCCCAGATTTTGACCTCTTGCCCCACCCATGGTTTGGTACTATGAAATAAAAATCAACCCTACAGGGTATCTATCATCCAAGTAGGAATACATTCCTATGAGATAGAGTATTAAGATATGGACAAGGAAAAAAAACATGCTGTATAAATAGACCACACATTTTCAAGGTGACCTAGATTTTGACCTCTAGCCCCACCCCCCACACATGGACCCTAGAGTCTGAACCTAACAAGGTGCCTATGGTCTAAGTATAAATGCTTTCTGACAAGACTTAGTGGATAATGATACATACTTACAGAAAATTTATCACAGTAAATGAGTATCTATGTATTATTAAGGTGTCCTAGATTTTGAACTCTAGCCCTATCCCAAGATGGTACCCAGGATTCGGTGCCATAGAATAAAAGCAAACCCTACAGGGTATCTATGATCTAAATAGGAATACATTCCTATGATTGTTTGTTAAGATATGAACTTAGATGAGAAACATTAAAATTGAAAACAGCACATTTTAAAGGTGACCTAGATTTTGACCTCTAGCCCCACCCCCGGGCATGAACCGTGGGGTCCGAACACATAGAAACAAAGCCAACCCTATAGGGTATCTATGGTCCAAATATGAACAATTTCTGATGATTGGTTCATGAGATATACACCAGTAGAGAAACTTTAACCAAAACTTTGACATAAATTCTACGAACGAACAAACAAACTAACTAAGAACATACGAACGGAAAAGCGAAAACTATATACCCATCGGAATAAATGCCGGGGGTATAATCAAGTGTAGGACAAGGATTTCGAAATCGATAGCATGAAACTTTAATACAATATTCGATGCCAATTTAATGTAATTTGCAATTTGCTAGTCCCCCCGAATTGATTTTTAGACATTCTTAAAATTTTGCCAATTTTGATCAAAATGTAAGGTGCGTTACATTTTATGAACAGTATACAGCTGTGTTTTAGACAGTTTTATTCTTCTGCAAGAAGTGTTTACTCATATCACTTGCAGCCAAGCCCAAATTTTACTTATGACACAATTTTTTAAAGTGTGCCAGAATGACCATCGTTTTGAGCATTTTGGGCACTTATTCATGTTGTTGACTATAGCAGCCAAAGATAGCCATAGTGACTCACAAATTCAATTCTGATTTATGAAAGGCAATCATAAACTGATGAAGTATTGTTTTAAGGCAAAAAAGTGAACAGATGATGTTTTTAAAGTGGTAAAAAAGACGATCATCACCACAAAATCTTGCGACTTTTTGCCAAAAAAACATAATGTCTCCGTGTTCGAAAAAGTATGGATTTCAGTCTGCAGTTTGGAGACGACATTTTTTGTTTACTGTTAATTTGAAATTGTTATCTTTAAAATTGTACAAGTTATGATAGACTTTTTGCGTTTCTTTATGTACTGACAGTACTGTATATTGTGTGTGTGTGTGTGTGTGTGTGTGTGTGTGTGTGTGTGTGTGTTTTCTTGTATAATTTGTAAGTTATTTGAGTAGTTTCTTCTCTAGTAGGCCTGGGATGGATTATTGAAGAATGACAGAAAGAAGTATGGAATGGATTCTAAAGACCCTCAGAGCTGGTCCTGAGGTTATAAAACTTTTTTCAAGCTCAACTCAGCTGAGCATGAAATTTCAACTGCTCAAAAATGTTAAAATACATGTAGTCAAAATTTGTGGAAAATTCAGGTTCACAACTCAAAAACTAGTAGTTTATCCTGCTCATAAATGTTACATTTACAAGTAGGATTGATTTTAGTCCCAATTGAGCTGAGCATGAAAAGTTTTATAACCTGGTCTGGTCTGAATGGAGAGGGGATCAGTGACGAAGACCTGTCAGTTTTCCTTTAGATTTTTTTTTTAAAGCTAGGCCATCCTTAAAAAATTCTTTGATTGCTGTCACCCGACCCATATTACCAACCAACAACGAGTTTATTTACTTACATGCAGTAAACACTACGGCAATAGATGCATTTAACCCCTTCTTCAGTTCACAAGGTGGAGAGTTACAGACTTTTCCATTATCTTTGATTGTCACCGACTTGATGTTTGGTGTTTTTCCTGAAACACAAGATGAGTTTAATCAGTTACATGTAATTACAGTTAAAAGAAAATGTTTAGTCTTTTTCTTCCCGACAATGTCATCTTTCTCAGTGATATGAACTAGCTAGAGAACTGAACTCAGGTGTTTTTCTCTAGCTGTTATTTTTGACGCTTGAGTTAGTTTGGTTTGATTGGCTATGGCTTAACAAGTTAACATCCCAGTAACAACTATAAAGTCATGTCGGAGCAACCGCTTCCTAGCTAATTGTCAGTCAGTAAAAAAAAAAAAAAACAGAGGCCTATCGGCCACGTAGCTCATCTGAGTAATGCAGAAACGCTGCGTTTGTAGATATTTTCAAAATTCAACATATTTCAAGCGAAATGGCAGAAATTGCAATTTTCCGCTTTTCGTTGTCTAAGTCAATGGAAACTTTAAGTTGCCATAGCAACTAAAGTAGTGGGACAAGGACAATAAAAAACACAAACTTTGTAGAGGCCAATATCATAAGCTTCATCCGCCTTACAGCTTCTGAGAAAAAAAATTTTGAATATTTTTTTCCAAAAATTTACCCTTTACGTTGCTATAGCAACCAAACGAATAAAGCGATTTTGACAAAAGTTGCCTAAGACAGGGAGGACTACTCAATAAACATTTATGTAAAAACAAAATTTCAATATCCTCAATGAAACGGCGGAAATTGCAAATTTCCACTTTTTGCCTTATAAGTCAATGGAAACTTGAAGTTACCATAGCAACCAAAGTAGTTGGACAAAGACAATAAAAAACACAAACTTTGTACAGGCTAATGTCGTAAGCATGTATGCTCAATTTCAGCTTTCAGGGATTTTCCTGGGCTGATTTTGGGGCCCATTACAGGCCCCTTTCCCAATTGAAAAAATGTGTCAGATTTCCCCATTTTTAGGTACAAAATCCCAAAATAATAAATCCTTGTACATTTGTTGTGGATAGGTAGATCATACCCTCAAAATATTTTTTTTCAGAGAAATATCCTCAAATTAACACCAAATATGCATATTATCCCCTGTTCTGTTTTGTATCCATTTTCCCAATTTGACTGATATACGTATTATTGTTCCCAAAATCATTGGTCCCGGGTCCCTGTTTTGAAAAGGTAGGAAAATCCCTGGCTTTATTCCCCATACGGCTTCTGAGAAGATTTTTGAATATTTTTTTCCAAGATTTACCCTTTATGTTGCTATAGCAACCAAACAAATACAGTGATTTTTACAAAAGTTGCCTTAAACGTGAAGGACTACTCAATAAACATTTATGTAAAAACAAAATTCAAATATCCCCAGCCTGACAACGGAAAATGCCAATCTCCATACAAGTCAATGGAAACTTCAAGTTGCCATAGCAACCAGAGTTCCTACAGGTCAACCTCATTATAACGCTATCTTTGGGGTCCATAGAAACAGACCGTGTTATAAGTGAACCGTGTTATAATGAGGTTATTTACTATAGACATATAGCAAAATAATCAACTTGGGAGCCATGACATGGTCGTGTTATATTGAAAACCGCATTATAATGAGGCGCATTATAATGAGGTTGAAGTGTACCTGATCGAAATCAAAAACACAAATATTCGTTCCCCCCACCTGTAGATGCTAAATATGAAAAGATTCGGCCTGGCAGCTTCAGAGGAGAAGTCGTTTGAAAATGTTGATGACGACGACGGACGGACGCCGGATGCCTCCCTATACTATAAGCTCAACTTGTGAGCTAATAATATCCTCGCTGCATCACGAGAAAAACGGATTTTTGCCCATGCGAAAACAAAGGCGCAGATCAGCTGTGCAGTTACTGCACAGCTGATCTGCGCCTTTGTTTTCACTACACAGATAGTACAATCCCTCTTCTTCTTTAATCTGAAGTTCCAAGTTTTTAGCCATCTTCTGTGACTGTACAGGTCGGTTTCTGTTAGACCTGGTAGGAAATCCTGAAGACAGTTTTCTCGTGTCGTGGCTCATATTATCCTTGTTTTAAGTCTTCTCAGATTATGTTTCTCATGCAGAAATGATCAACCCATGCTGCGGCTGAAGTGACACCAAAAAAATGACAGAGGCTATACAAACTCTCCATGGTCAAAGCCACACATGCCACAGGCCCTAAACAATTTTCCCCTACAAGTCACTTAGTGTTTAAAGCACTATTTTGCTGTTATTCTTCGCATTCTTGCATTAAATCACTGTTATTCAGTAACAATTTCCAGGTATCTGTCGTTTATGCACTAGTCATTTGTAACCACGGCCCCCCAGGCCCAGGGGAGGGCGGGGGATAGCCGTGGAAATGAGCGGGGCTTTGACCAAAGTGTTGCCACGGCAGTGCGGGGGAAATACCCGGGGTTTGCTTTATATATGTGGCCGGTCGATCGTGTGGCTAGATAGCTCAGTGGTAGAGTGCTCGCACGGTAAGCGAGAGACCCTGGGTTCGAGTCCCGGTCGGGCCACGTTCTTTTTCCGCCCCTGTGACATTTGGTGGCTCAGTGTGGGTCCGTGCTCGGGCTGCGAGCAGCAACCTGAAAGAGACTGTCTCGTCGGTTCCGGCATGGTTCCGAGCAGATTCGGGGACGAATCTAGTTAAGCAGGGGGAAAATGTAACCGGTCGATCGAGTGGCTCGGTAGCTCAGTGGTAGAGTGCTCGAACGGTAAGCGAGAGACCCTGGGTTCGAGTCCCGGTCGGGCCACGTTCTTTTTCCGCCCCTGTGACATTTGGTGGCTCAGTGTGGGTCCATGCTCGGGCTGCGAGCAGCAACCTGAAAGAGACTGTCTCGTCGGTTCCGGCATGGTTCCGAGCAGATTCGGGGACGAATCTAGTTAAGCAGGGGGAAAATGTAACCGGTCGATCGAGTGGCTCGGTAGCTCAGTGGTAGAGTGCTCGCACGGTAAGCGAGAGACCCTGGGTTCGAGTCCCGGTCGGGCCACGTTCTTTTTCCGCCCCTGTGACATTTGGTGGCTCAGTGTGGGTCCGTGCTCGGGCTGCGAGCAGCAACCTGAAAGAGACTGTCTCGTCGGTTCCGGCATGGTTCCGAGCAGATTCGGGGACGAATCTAGTTCTTTTTCCGCCCCTTTTTACCGTGCAACTCTACCACTGAGCTACCGAGCCACTTGATCGACCGATTACATTTTCCCCTGCTTAACTAGATTCGTCCCCGAATCTGCTCGGAACCATGCCGGAACCGACGAGACAGTCTCTTTCAGGTTGCTGCTCGCAGCCCGAGCACGGACCCAAACAGAGCCACCAAATGTCACAGGGGCGGAAAAAGAACGTGGCCCGACCGGGACTCGAACCCAGGGTCTCTCGCTTACCGTGCGAGCACTCTACCACTGAGCTATCGAGCCACACAATCGACCGGCCACATTTTCCCCCTGCTTAATTAAATTCGTCCCCGAATCTGCTCGGAACCATGCCGGAACCGATGAGACAAGTCTCTTTCAGGTTGCTGCTCGCAGCCCGAGCACGGACCCACACTGAGCCACCAAATGTCACAAGGGCGGAAAAAGAACGTGGCCCGACCGAGACTCGAACCCAGGGTCTCTCGTTTACCGTGCGAGCACTCTACCACTGAGCTATCGAGCCACACGATCGACCGGCCACATATAGGCAAAAAGGTCCGTGAAATCATTGTGAAAAGATAGCAGGCAGTGGGGGAAAACAGCAGTGGTTTTACCAACGAGCAGTCCCCGCAGGGTGGGGCTTTGCTGGACCAAAAGTCAAAGTCCCCTCTATTTCCCGGGCCTGGGGGGGGGCGTGGTTACAAATGACTGGTGCATTAATAGATACATACAATCTCTAAAATGACAGATTTCCTTTTTACATATTTCTGTGCTTTCATGAGTTTCTTCCACCTGATCAGAGAATCGGGGAGTTCATTCCTGATAGTCTATGGTCTGTGGAAAGAACACAGGACATTTTGATTTATTTACCACAGTCTTTGAATGGTGTTCCATTTACAAATGTAGAAATAGCAATCAAAATTGCTAAAATAAAAAGCTGTCGTTGCATTTTCTTGAATGAGGAAGAGCTTAAGGTGGTGTCAGAAAATCGCGTGATCTTTGTTTATTTTTGGCCTAACAGCTGCTATTGATATAAACGTCGTGCAAGGAAAGACGAAATACCGAAATTGAAAAATGTATATAAGTCGGAACCAAGACCAAAATACCGGCAAGTGGTTGCCGTTGGTTTGTCGACAAACCACTTATTTTGATATTGTCTTTAAATAAAGTACTGAGCCGTCATGGGATGTGTGTGGATAAGTCATAGGTATCTGGGACACTTACTCCTATGCGTTTTGGCCTAGAGTTTAGACTCGCACACTCAGCTGATGTGAACAATCTCCATGGAGCGAAACGTCATATATCGTCACCATTCCGAATGTACTGTAATATAGGAATAGAGCGGAGTGAGATTTCACAACTACCAAGAGTTGTACAATTAAGGTGTCAGCAGATGTGGTTACCTCCTCAAGGACCTGACTCAAAATAATGCGTCGTCTATCTCACGGGACAACCGGATATGGTCCAGGCATCGACACTTGAAGCTTTGCTGCATGTTTTAACATTGAAATGGTTCTGACATTACTCTGCCATTGATAGGAATGTCTGGGCATAATGTTCTCTTGACTTTCATCTGCATAAGTGTTTCCAGAGTCGGTCCAGGAAAATTTCAATCTCATTACATCGTTTATTCAGGAATCGGCAGATAAACATATCCCCTCAAAAACTAGTTGCTCAGTTTCTGTCCCTTGGATAACACCTGAAATAAGAAGGAAGATTCGCAGAAAAAAATGCAACTTATGCAAAAGCTAAAAAGACTGGTAGTGCAAAATTTAGATATAAATTTGAATCTTTACGGAGAGAAATCAAAGCTGATATCAGGAAGCAGCATGATCTTTACGTGAACAACTTGGTAGGGGATGTTTAGGCTAATCCTAGAGATTTTTACAGGTACATAAAAGTAAACAGTCAGAAAAAGATACCCAAGGTATTCCCCCGTTGAAAAAGAGAAATGGAAGTGGAATTGCACAATCCGAATTTGAGAAGGCGGAAGAATTTAATGGTCAGTTCTCGGATGTTTTCACTAAAAGTGAATACAAACAGGTCCCTCTTATGGATAGATCTGCCCCATTCATGCATGATATTGTGGTCACAAAGGAAGGGGTGACCAAACTTCTCAAAGGTCTAAACCCGTCTAAAGCCTTAGGGCCTGATGAGCTTCATCCCAGAGTTCTAAAGGACAGCAGTCAATTGATACAGGTGAAATTCCTAATGAATGGTCTCTTGCTAATATTTGCCCCATGTTTAAGAAGGGCGACAGGTCACTTGCCCGCAATTACCGCCCTGTTTCTTTGACATGCATTCCTTGTAAGCTTCTTGAACATATTGTATGCTCAAATATTATGGCCCATCTTGATGAACATAAACTCTTGTCGGACAGGCAACACGCATTTAGGAAATGGCATAGCTGTGAAACTCAGTTGACTACAGTGATAAATGACTGGGCAAAAATCTTAAGACAAAAAAGGCCAGGTCGACACTTTTATACTCGATTTTGAAAAGGCTTTCGATACTCCTCCCCATGAACTCCTTAAAAGCAAATTGTTTAGCTATGGAATAGGTGGAGCAACGCTGAATTGGATAAATGCTTTCCTTTGTTTCAGACAACAAAGGGTAGTGGTTAATGGTATTAAATCGGATTGGGCTCCAGTTGTGTCGGGTGTCCCTCAGGCCACCGTTCTCGGCCCCTTAATTGCTGTTTTCCTTGTATATAAATGACATCTCAGCAGACATTGAGTCTGAAATAAGACTGTTTGCTGACGATTGTGTTTGCTATCGTGAAATCAAGAATGAAGAGGATACATTGAAACTTCAGAGAGACGTTTAGACAGTTGGGCTAGGAAATGGGGAATGAGATTTCAACCCGTCAAATGCAACATGATGCAGCTGACAAATAAACGGTCTAATAAGGTACAGGCTAACTACACCCTTGAGGGCACTGTACTGGAAAACGTTGAAAGCATAAAATACCTGCGTGTAACTATAACAAATTACTTGATATGGAATACTCATATTTCCAATGTTTGTACAAAGGCTAACAGAACTCTCGGATTCTTGAGGAGAAATTTGTATTCTTGTCCCCCAGATGTGGAAAAAGCAGCTTATATTGCAAGTAGTATGAATGATCTTAAAATTATGAATATTTATGGAAAAAAAATTTTATGAGAAAAGCTAAATTTATGTTCAAAGTTTCAAAAGCTATCACTCCATCATATATTAATGACATGTTTTCTCTGAGACCCATGAATGAAACAGTACAGTCTCTTAGGTCAGTAAATACTTCAAGTTTTCATATTCCAAGACCACAAAAAGAAATATTTAAGCAAAGCCTCATCTACTCAGGACCAATCATTTGGAATAATTTGCCAGATTGGTTAAAAAATTTAAAAACAGTAGACTCATTTCACAATAACTGCATCAAATGGATAAAATCATGTAACCAAACAAACAATTAACCTTTGAATATGCATTATAATGTAATATATTGTTTTTATTTTCATTTTTACTTTTTTTTTCTTGTGTGTGTGTGTGTGTGTGTGTATGATGGTATGTGTGAATACATGTACATGTTATTTTACTTTTCTTTCGTCAATGTATTTGTTTTCCTTTTTCATAGGTAATCATATGTTAATATTTCAACTTTCATTTTCTTTGTATATATTGTATTTTGTCGTAGTTAGTATAGAAGGCCTCATGGAAGATTATCTGTTGCTAAATGTGTTACCTTCTCAAAATAAAGACGATTATTATTATTATTATTATTATTTTATAAAGGACTGGTGCGGCCGGTCTTGGAACATGGAAGTTCAGTTTGGGACCCTCACACTCATGGCCTCCAGGAAGAACTGAAAAAGGTCCAAAATCGTGCGGCAAGGTTTGTGACTGGAAATTATGTTTTTGAAACTGGGAGCATGACTGGCATTTAGGTCAACTGAAATGGGAATCTCTTAAGAAAAGGAGGAAGGATAGCAGACTTATATATTGCCATACAAAGGTCTAAAGAATAAAGCCAGAATACCCACAGATGACCTTATCCCAAAGAATAGGCGTTGTAGAAATCAACACTCTTTGGCTTTTCAGATACCTTCAGCTAGCAAAGAAGCGTACAAAAGTAGTTTCTTTCCAAAGACTAGCAGGGACTGGAATGACCTCCCTGGTTCTCTGATCTCCTCTGCTGAAATGTCTGATGACTATGTGTCCAAGTTCGCATCTCTTGTTAGAGCCAGGGACTAATTTCCCTACTGGCGCACCCCCCCCCCCCCCCGGTGAGGTATTGTCAATTTGGCGTGTCACCAGTAAACCATTCAGATTCAGATTCAGAGCAGTTATAATGATTTCCTTTTCAGACACAGTGTTGCTGGCATGTTATTCAATCTAAGGAGGTAGCAAGATTAAAAGTCAAAATGTCAAATGTGGGGTGCAGAATGGAACAAAGCTTGACAATATGCTGCAAATTTACAAGGATTTGGTACTGCAAAAGAACCTTTATCGCTTCTATCTCGGATCCAATACACAGCTCAAAAGATGTTATTTTGGGCCTGAGCTTTTCTGTACATTACTTGAAAAAATACTCATAAAATCAGACGACAAGCCAAGATTCAAGACAGAAAGGTCCTGATAAAGGCAGGGGTGCAACACATTCTTTCAGGTAGTACGGCTAAGATTGACATGCCAAGTGATAGGATTACCTGATTAGTGGCTCCAAAAGGTTTTGCACACGGCTGAGTCAAGATCAGGGTTGCTTTTACTAGGTCATGCTATGCGCATATAATTCAATTGGGTATTATCCAAGAATCAATGTTTTTATTATATACTAAGTCATGAAATATAGAGAAATATTTATCAAATATAACATACGGAATATATGAAATGCTATATTTTCACATGTGAAAAAAGTTTTAGAGCTCTATTTTATATTTTTACATGTGATAATATGTAAGACTTTTGGATTGCCTCTGCCTTTTACATTTTCTTACTCCACGCTACTTCAGAACTTCAAACGCCTATAACTCTTATTTGTTAACGAAAACATGAAGTGCGGGTATTTGTTTTCTAAGTAAGAACATAATGAACATTTTGGTACCAAAATTAAGCAGGTTTGCTAAAATGTTTGTTTTTTCATATTTTGCACCTCCCCGCTTCAGTGCGTTCTTTTCTGTGAGACGTCTATGTTATGTGACGCCATCAATTTTTTTTTTCACGGACGTCACTTGTCTTACAAAGTTGGCACTAGTATTTTAACTAAACTTACAATCATTTGACATGTTAACATGTTCATTTCAAATGTCAGGTCATGTAACAAGCTGTAAAAAGTAACACACACATGTAATTAAAGCGGCCCGGAAACAGACCCTCAGAAGCACAGTGGACTAGTGGTAGAGCATCGGACAGGCCATGGGTTCGATACCCAATGTGAGCACCGAGTTGTGTCCTCTCCATAATAGTGGTTAATATCCAGGAAGCGATAGCCCCACCCACTCGCCCAGACACATCAATTGTTGATTGGGACGATAAACCTCATTAACAAACATACAGACAGGAATAGTTTGGAAATGGTAAATGTGATTATTTCAATAATCAGGAACCGATGCTGTTAGAACCAAAGTCCTAAATGACAATTAGTTACTGATACAAAGAGAACATATCGTAAGTCTAGTGAGTAGCTGTTTTCCTAAAACGGCCACTCAGTTACCAACATTTTAAAGCTACATTTATTTATAAATGAACGGCGCCCCCATGGCCGAGTGGTTAAGAGCACTGATTTCATTGACGCTTTATTCGATCATCTCAACACAGTGTCTGTTGTGGGTTCGAGCCTACACACTGGGCACATGTGAGACAAGCCATGTTCTGCTTGCGGTTGTGCTAGGTGTTTTTATAGCCCCGCTTTGGAAAAGTGGGGCTATACTGGATTCACCCTGTCCTTCCGTGGTTCCGTGATTCCGTGGTTCCGTGATTCCGTCATTCCGTGGTTCCGTCATTCCGTGAGCATTTTTGCATTTTGTTTCTGCTCAATATCTCAAGAACAAATTGACAGAATCTGACCAAATTTTGTACATGCATCAACATTGACAACATCTAGCTTGGGATTGTTGCCCGTCATTTTTCGCAAAATTTTGACAGAGTTACAGCCCTTGATTGACGTCAGAATTTCGTTTCCGCTCTATATCTTGAGAACCAATTGACAGAATCTGACCAAATTTTGTATGTACATTAACATTGACAAGATCTAGCTTGGGATTGTTGGCCGTCATTTTTCGCAAAATTTTGACGGAGTTACGGCCCTTGATTGACGTCAGAATTTCGTTTCCGCTCAATATCTTGAGAACGAATTTACAGAATCTGACCTAATTTTGTGTGCACATCAACATTGTCAAGATCTAGCTTGGGATTGTTACCCGTCATTTTTCGCAAAATTTTGACGGAGTTACGGCCCTTGATTGACATCAGAATTTCGTTTCCGCTCAATATCTTGAGAACGAATTGGCAGAATCCGACCAAATTTTGTATGCACATCATCATCGACAAGATCTAACTTGGGATTGTTGACCGTCATTTTTTGCAAAATTTTGACGGAGTAACAGCCCTTGATTGATGTCAGAATTTCGTTTCCGCTCAATATCTTGAGAACGAATTGACAGAATCCGACCAAATTTTGTGCGCACATCAACATTGACAAGATCAAGCTTGGGATTGTTACCCTTCATTTTTCGCAAAATTTTGACCGAGTTAACGGCCCTTGATTGACGTCAGAATTTCGTTTCCGCTCAATATCTTGAGAACTAATTGACAGAATCCAACCAAATTTTGTATGCACGGCATCATTGACAAGATCTAGCTTGGGAATGTTACCCGTCATTTTTCGCAAAATTTTGACGGAGTTACGGCCCTTGATTGACGTTAGAATTTCGTTTCCGCTCAATATCTTGAGAACGAATTGACAGAATCCGACCAAATTTTGTATGCACATCAACATTGACAAGATCTAGCTTGGGATTGTTACCCATCATTTTTCGCAAAATGTTGACGGAGTTACGGCCCTTGATTGACGTCAGAATTTCGTTTCCGCTCAATATCTTGAGAACAAATTGACAGAATCCGACCAAATTTTGTATGCACGTCATCATTGACAAGATCTAGCTTGGGATTGTTACCCATCTTTTTTCGCAAAATTTTGACGGAGTTACGGCCCTTGATTTACATCAGAATTTTGTTTCAGCTTAATATCTTGAGAACGAATTGACAGAATCCGACCTAATTTTGTGCCCACATCAACATTGACAAGATCGAGCTTGGGATTGTTACCCATCATTTTTCGCAAAATTTTGACGGAGTTATGGCCCTTGATTGACGTCAGAATTTCGTTTCCGCTCAATATCTTGAGAACAAATTGACAGAATCCAACCAAATTTTGTATGCACGTCATCATTGACAAGATCTAGCTTGGGATTGTTACCCGTCATTTTTCGCAAAATTTTGACGGAGCTATGGCCCCTGATTGACGTCAGAATTTCATTTCCGCTCCATATCTTGAGAACAAATTGACAGAATCCGACCAAATTTTGTATGTACATCAACATTGACAAGATCTAGCTTGGGATTGTTACCCGTCATTTTTCGCAAAATTTTGACAGAGTTACGGCCCTTGATTGACTTCAGAATTTCGTTTCCGCTCAATATCTTGAGATTGAATTGACAGAATCCGTCCAGATTTTGTATGCACATCATCATTGACAAGATCTAGCTTGGGATTGTTACCCATCATTTATCGCAAAATTATGACAGAGTTATGGCCCTTTATTGAGGTCAGACTTTCGTTTCCGTTCAATATCTTGAGAACGAATTGACATAATCAGACCAAATTTTGTATGCCCATCAATATTGACGAGATCTAGCTTGTGATAGTTACCTGTCATTGTTTTTTTCACCCTGCAAAAAAGCTGAGAAGCGGGGCTATAGTCAGATTCTCTGACAATTCTAGTTTCTCGTGGTTCTCCCGTTTTCGCCCACCTACTGATTGGCTCGTCTTATATGACCTGAAATGATCTTGAAAGGGACGTAAAGCTGAATCAAAATAGAAAGATAGATTAAAATTGATACCCACATACAAATGCGCAAACGGCACAAAAATAACCTCAAAACAAATGTAATGACAACAGAAGGACCACTTTGGAACGCTCATTATGCACCAGTCATTTGTATCATTGGCCATTATGGGGCATGGGAATAGTACGTGGCTCTTTTGACTTTTCAAGCCCTGTTAAAAGCCCCGTCCGCGCGGAGGCTGACAATAATGATGAATAGCAATTGAGAGTTGTGAGAGATGAAAAAAACATGAGGGGGGGGGGGGGGCTTAAATTTCTGCATCATTTGCAAATTCAATGGGTACCATAATGACTCACCTACAATTGGCCAAAGCGACTCTAGTGCCGGGTGCGATTTAGACACTTCTGGAAGCAGAATATCACGTGACGGAAGATACCAAAGAAGACAGAAGACCAAAAACAAATCGAACAGTAAACGATAGAGTGGCTCTTCAAAAAGGAGGAAATCGCAATGGCGGCCTCTATGATAATTCTTAAATCAAAACAATCGATTCTGTAAACAAGCTATGAAAGACATTAATGATGAAAACATGTCTTTTTCTTTCACTAAATCCTTTTAGTAAAATGTATATGAAGCATACATTTCGCAAGAGCTAGTGAAAGTCGTTGAAAGTCGGCCGAGCTGCAGAGGCAGCCATTGTTGTTGACAAGAACGCGGTCACG
This sequence comes from Rugalucina vietnamica, assembly GCA_964017185.1. Taxonomy (NCBI): domain Eukaryota; kingdom Metazoa; phylum Mollusca; class Bivalvia; order Lucinida; family Lucinidae; genus Rugalucina; species Rugalucina vietnamica. The sequence goes on from OZ024872.1 coordinate 15,825,877, forward strand.
TGACCTCTTCCGTCTTCCGTCTTCCACTCAAAATTCGGAAGAGGCAGAAGAGCTTCTAGAACCAGAAGACCCCTGTTCGATTTGACGGAAGAGGCCTCTTCTGGTTTCAGAAGACGTAAATCGAACAGAATTAACTCACTTCCACTTCCGGAAGCTACAAATCGCACACGGCATAGGATGACCGGTACTGAAACGACCCGGATTCGACACGATATCTGTAAGGACAGTCATTCAAACCGAAAGTAGGTTCTGCGGTTGAACTTGAAGTTGAAGAGAGAAAAGTAAAATGAAAGTTAAAATTCACGTTGTTTACTGGTAAGGTTAACTGACTGTATCCACACTTGTCAATTACCTTTATGACAGAACCTTCCTCTTGAGTCAATTCATCGGTAACTTTCATCAGGATTTTTACATGTAACCAAGGACCCTATATCGAGAGGACGGGATACTTAAGGGGATGCCAATTGTCAAAAACTAATACTTGTATGTTTTTTTACCTGTACAAAGAAATATGACAATTTTACCAAGAACACTTGATGTTCTTGAAATATTCATGTATGAGTAATTTAAACATCACATACAGATTATTTTATGCCATACTACTCGGCTTTAGAGTGCTCAGCAACACGCTTATCAGCACTTGTCAAATTACTTCCTTGTTTGATTCCGTTGTCATCCGTGTGGCATGCTGAGTAAATTTTAGGAACAAATATTACCATAAACATGGTCTTCAACTTCCTAACAACAATCTTTGAAAGTATTTCGAAACAAAAGTCAATATTATGGAAGAAAACATCATTTTTGTTATAACTGTCGTATCCAGCATTCAGCAAATATGATAAATAACATGTTTTCCCCAAGAAAAATGAATTTCTGAGTGGAAATACTTTCAAAGATTGTTGTCAAAAAGTTGGCGATCATGTCTATGGTAATAGTTTTTCCAAAACTTTATCTAGCATGCCAGACGGATGACAACGGAATTACACCAGAAAGTAACTTGACACCTGCTGATAAGCGTGTTGCTGAGCCCAATAAAGCTGAGAGTTTGGACAAAAAACAATCTGAGTGTGAGGTTTGAATGGACCATACAAGAATGTTTCAAGAAGAACCACTTTTCTTAGTAAAACAGCCATTTTTCTTTATACAGGTAAAATCATACAAGTATTACAGTATAGACACCGCGAAGGTTCGATATTCCCTGTCCCCGCGCGATGCGGGGAATAGCCGGGAAAGGATTAAAATTCACGTAAAATCCACGCAAAATTCATGCGAAATCCGCGCGAGTTTCTCGCAGCTCCCCTGCATCGGTAAAATCCGCGCGGGGAATTTCCACACATGAAGCGTGAAGCACGGGGAATTTCCTCGCATGAATTAAGCGTGTGACGTGTACTGTATTTACATGTAGGATCGGTCCTAGTGAGATAATGTTAACGGTAAAGTGCAATACAAATGACAAAGTATAGAGTATTTCATGGATGCGCCCCTCATCACTGTTTTCTTTGCCACTGCTAGATAAGACTGAATTTTCTTGCCTTGATGTTTCCAAAAGAGACAAAGTGTTTCCACAGGTGCAAGTCCTTAATATTCTGGGATTCTTGCGAATACAACGCTACGTCTGACTGAACGACGCCAGGAAGGCTTTGTAAACATCGTAGTTTATCAGTGAAGGTCACTGACAATGTCGACGTCCGGTGGAAAATTAGGATATTTGTGGTGTTTTGAAAGAAAAAAACGTTGCTGCAGAATGAGAATAGTGAAGATGCATATCGTCGTATATACGGGCCTGAATGTTTTATGGTTTCGCTACGCGTCACCATAAAACGAATTTTCGGCCGCTATTATATCCGATGATCTGTGCTCCGTAGCATAGAATATGTAGACATGTAGAATATGATCGGACCTGCACTAGTCAGCACCACGAGTAGCACGTGTATTGCTACATGCACATGCTTTTGCAATCCGCTTGCTACATGTATGCATTGCAACATCGGCTATTTTATTTAGACTTACTTCACGTGATACTTTGTGTAAACTTGTTGCCACGCGAACTACAGTGAATGGCCAATAACATATTCTACTTACAACCCATATACATGTGCACGTGTACATACTTATTCACTGAGTGCTGCTATTTTGCATGGAATATTGCATATGCTTTCTCTTAAATCAAAGATCGCAGATTAAAGCTTGAAGTCCTTTGCTTGATGATCAAATGAGAAATGAGCAAAGGGGGGGTCTCACGGTATATGAAATTTACATAGGGTTCTGCCCACGCACCGATTTTTATAATATTATGCATATTGCTTGCTTGGTGCATGGCCACTTTATTAGTAATATAGATTTTCTTTTAACTACTTATTTTTTTTATATACAACATTTTGTACTAGAGGGGGTCTGAATATAGGGGTATGTGTGATTAAAGTCGCCCATAACCGTCGTAATAGCCTCTTTCTAGTTCTGTTTGTTTGTAAAATAATCTAGAATAATCACCCATTATTTTGATATTGCATAATTGTTGATAGCTATAATATTGAATTCAGCTGATTATCATTTGTTTTGCAGATGACCCCAAATTTTAGCTCCATAATGATGTAACAACATGTTTGGCTCTCAATATTAACATGTTCCAGGCTTTGTCAACCTATAATTTTAACCTCAAATTAGGCTACACATATATAGATTATATGCTGAAAATTTCGTGAAATTTAAAGACCGGTAACATCTTTTTCTAGAACATTGAATGATACAAGTCAGAATTCTGAAAAACGTAAAATTGATAATGATTTATCCAATTATAAGTATATTATATTATCAACATGTTACAAAGCAAACTTTTTGTGAATTATTTTCTGGCTAAACATGTTTGTGTCTTGCATGACCATCAACGCTATTATATATATATTTTGAATATTGATTTTAGTGATAAAATTGCACCCTGTCTTGGACCTTATAAAGCATATCTGCCCATTATTTTTAGTTTTCATAATTTGATTTTAGAACATGATTCTATCTATTAGTTAGCTATTTTCTATAGTTTATTTGTGTTTATAATGCAATTGCCTAGGCTTTTTACTATTTTGAATATTTTTTCCAAAAATTAAGTTGTTTAGGTATTAATTAATTTAATGAACTTATACAGCTATGATGTTGATTTCTACATCCTGTAACTCAAGCCATATGGAAAACCTGGTATTTAGCATTTTGCATGAAATAAACCTGATGACAGTACATTTCCTGCTGATTATATCACGACCTCAGAAAAAACACCCCATCCACCCAAGTATATGTATAATGAAGCAAAACCAATAGGATGAAGAAAGAAAACGAAATATCAATAGATAAAATTATATGATACGTTACTAACAAGAGGAACTGGTTAACTACTTGAGTTTTTTTTTTTTTTTTTTTTTTTTTTTTTGTTTTTTTTTTGCATGAAATCACAAACATTTTGCTGCATTTATAATTGACTATTTGTTAAAATAAACCCATGAACATTTATGGATTCATAAATGTGTTAAAAACCTTGAGATTTATAAACATCAAGTTTGGATATCTATTTGAGTTATTCATTTCAAAAATAGGAAAAAGAACCACATTTAAATGGTAGAAAAATTGTCAATAATGGATATGTTTAATGAAGAATTAAAATAAATCTGATATTTAAAGTGAAAGCTATTCCTGAGCATCACATCTGAACACTGACAAAGATAAAGCCTGTGAAGAAAGAAAACGAAATATCAATAGATAAAATTATATGATACGTTACTAACAAGAGGAACTGGTTAACTACTTGAGTTTTTTTTTTTTTTTTTTTTTTTTTTTTTTTTTTTTTTTGCATGAAATCACAAACATTTTGCTGCATTTATAATTGACTATTTGTTAAAATAAACCCATGAACATTTATGGATTCATAAATGTGTTAAAAACCTTGAGATTTATAAACATCAAGTTTGGATATCTATTTGAGTTATTCATTTCAAAAATAGGAAAAAGAACCACATTTAAATGGTAGAAAAATTGTCAATAATGGATATGTTTAATGAAGAATTAAAATAAATCTGATATTTAAAGTGAAAGCTATTCCTGAGCATCACATCTGAACACTGACAAAGATAAAGCCTGTCACATAGCTGAATTATGCACTTACTGGATAAGTATAAAGATAATAGTGATCCAAAAGTTAGAAAGTGCCACTGTATTTGGTATTCTTGTCAATCTTTTAACTAAAGTTGACATCAGCAACAATTAAAGTTATGAATAAGTAATCTCATAAACAACAATACAAAGATGGTAAAACAAATGGAGGAATCGGGCAAATGTCTATTACCATTACGGTGGTCAATCACAAATTAAATGAGAATTATCCAAATACATCTAAACCTAAAGAAATATTAAGTGATGAAATTATAGAAACAAAAACATTTCATTAATATATTTAAACCTGAAAATGTTTGCTGATCATTTGTATGAAAAATTGATAATAACTTTGAGGTAGGTCACCATAAAATATGTGAAATTGCCAAATCAAATAACCATTTTTTATATTAGGAATTAATATTATTTATGTAATTTTTCATTTCCAATGATAAAATTATGGAATAACATGATTTTAGACGAAAAAACAGCTAAAAACATTAAAATCCATTTTTGTCAAAAATTGACCAACATGTATATCATGTACATTTCAACAGTGTTACCGGTTTTGAAAATTTATAAAACTTTACCAGCATGAAGAGGGTACCGCTGGCCAACTTTATAGACAGTATCATAGGTTGACAAGCATTGGAACATATCAAAATATGAGACACAATTTGTCGTTTTCAAAAATATTTTTGATAAAATTTTGACAATTTCAAGTTTAAGTTTCCATAAAAAGTCTATCTGTTTATCTATTTAAGCCAAAATGGTATCAAAGTCACCCATGTGGATTCCTTTTTGATTTCCAGTTTTAATTGGGTTAATAAAAGTTGAGTAACGGATAACATATAGGCAAAGTATAACGCAGGTATGGTCACAAAGGTGGAGTAAGTCAGGGTGCTATTCTGAGACCTAAAAACCGTTTTACAAAACAAATAAATGCATTTTTATAGGTGTTAGGATGGAGGCATTCACCATGCAAAGCAAGAACAAAATTGGTGCGTGGGCGCATATGAGACCCCCCCCCCTTTAGTGTAACCCATATCTTTTCTACAACAAATTTGGCCATCTACTGTATGCCTCTCAGATAGCAGAAATCCCCTTTAACAAAGTTCGTTTATAAAGACGTTGCATAACGGAAACTTGCCCATGTAATTTTCAGCTGTAAAAATTAGAAGAAAAAAAATCATTGGAAAATATTTTGCGATTTTTTTTTTATTTTTGTTCAAAACATAGATTGTGGGTACACGTTAGAACCGCCTCGGCGATGCGGTTCTATGCCGAGCCGGTTCTAACGAGTACCCACAACCTATGTTGTGGATCAAAAATAGGTATACCCCTGTAGACCACAGTTTTTGCTATATGTAAAAGTGGGGTTCAAACAAAGGGGTATATACATTACACGGTTTTCGTGATGGTATACAATACACGGTTTTCGTGATGGTATACAAGACAGGTTACTCCCGTCAGCATTCCACGATACATGTACAATTCTCGGCGGAACCGCCTATGCCGAGGTGGTTCGCGGTTCTAATTCGAGGCGGTTCTAACGAGTACCCACAGTCTATGTTTTGGAGCAAAAATAAGAAAAATAGGTATACCCCCACATATGGAACATATCATACGCACTTGTACGATATTCTGAAATCCTGTCTATAGTGACTTGTTTAATGTTGAAATGTGTGGAAAAGTTCGCAATAATAACAACTGTTTACCATGCACTCTGTTTTATGTTGTAGCTTCTAACCAGGGTCATCTCTCCTATAGCCGCAGGTAGGTATGGGAACCATCAGCCACCTGGAACTACTGCTCACCAACAGAAACGAAGCAAGACACAAAAAGAAGATCGTGACCTGATGAAGACGTGATCTGCATTCTCACATACTGACGGACACTAAATTTAGCTATTGAACGAGCGCTCTGACCTAACTTAAACTTGTGAACCACTGCAGCAGCTGAGTCCTAGTCCTTAGTCCTGTAAAACTAGTTTACGCCCGCCAGTAATTTACATTACTGATTGTTCCAAGGCGATACTTCAGTGTAGGTTCTAATTGTTTTACGTTTTGGTGTTGAATTTTTGTGTTGTTTGCACCTTTTGTACGTTTACTTATGAGCCGCCTCGTGGGAAAACCAACAATGTGGTTTCCGAACAGGTCTGACACAAGCCGGCTTATATATGAATATATGAAGCAATGTGTGGTGATAAAGATACGGTAGGATTGAGCGACCAGGAGCTGGGGCAATGAGAACCCATGTTGCGAAAAACACAAATCAGACAATTAGTTACTGATACTCAAAGGAGATATCGTAATACGAGATAGCAACAATCGTAATACGAGATAGCAACTATTTCCATAAAGGAGGTCAAGCATTTACATGAACTTAACTAAATATAGGAATACGCACACAAAAGACACAAACAGCACAAAAATATCGACACCGAAACATAAAACAAGTAGACCCACAACTTGAACTTGAAATGGTGAGAAATAGAAAGCTAGGGCGGGAGGAACCGGTTACGAAATTCCAACCTTGTCCTCAGGTTCTAAAGTGGATGAAATATTTAGTCTATTGTTCAGATCTCTACGATCTCGACGACATACATGCTTTTATGACACCGGTTGTCGTCCTTATGACACCGGTTGTCGTCCCAGTTTCGATCGTCGTAGTTGAAGTCCACTGGATGTAGAATCACAGCATCCACAATCAGCCTGCCCAGTCGTTAGTAGGGGAAATGTCAGTCTGACGCATATGTTCTTATATGTACATGTACGTGACTCAATAGCTTGTAATACAAGTCAAATGCGGACACGAACTTATAAGAGGTAAACACATCGGCAGGAATCGAAACGGGAGTTCTGTCTTCCCGAAAAATATATGGAAGTAATAGGCCATGCATATCTTTTGAAAAAAGGTTATTTTGTTATGGCTTTATGTCTCGGTCATGTCGTGACATAGCAACCGCTTTCTGCTGGACACTTCGATGCCCCATAGTCCTGAAAGAAAAAAAAAAATATTTTTTTTTCCAATAATTTATGACAAAGTCAATTATCAACCTAGTCGACACATAGTAGTGGTTATGTTTGGCCGTCCATGCATATGTTGCTTGCTTGAAAAGTGCTTCGATCATTGTGTTCGTTCATTCCAAGGAAATTCAGGTATGAAAATACTTCTTTTTAATTGGATGCTAAACAACGGACAACTCGGTGAAATTTCAAGTTGTGTTTGACAACGGTGGCTCTACCATGCATGTATCTTTTACTATTTTTTTTTTCATTTGATTCAGTTTAGAAAACCCCCGATATCTTTAAGATATCATGTAATTTTCATCCCCCAAACAGTACACGAATGGTAATATTTCTACGGACGCACCTATCTACATCGCGCATGGTCAGAGCATGCTTTCCTCCTGCACAAAACGTGAACACGATTCAGTGATGATCAAAGTAAGCCACGCCGGCATAATTTTTGACCACTGACCATGCGCGATGTAGATAGTTCTGCACACTATGTGTTTACTTCTTAGTCTACATGTACATGTACTTCTTAACATCGATTTAGACCAGTTTTCGGAGAACAAACGATAACTTCTTAATCAGTACAAACTGACTTACGGATTCTACATGTAAGTAGGCTTTGTAGAACATGGACAATGGTCAAGAAACGTTGGGGAAATATTGTACACTCACGTGGGTTCCAAAAGAGCTTGACACAACCTCTGCTCAGCGACAGTGGAAAAGCAAAAACATGCATGAAATTATATGTGTTTGTCCCAGTTTACAAAGGAGGTCGTAGTGACAAGATGAAAACGTTTGCATGCGTCTTCATTGAAGTCGTAATTTAACACAGCATGTACATGAGTGGGTACACAGCAAATTCATCGCCTTTTACATGTAGCATTGTTTAGCGGAAGATGTGATGTTCACTGCATCAAAATATGGATCCGGCAAACATGATTTTTCCCTCATTAAAATTTGCGTAGCCCTCGGTTTTCGACACTCCCAGGTTGACCTTGCGAATGCTAATAAATGACAAAACCATTTTTGATCGCTATTATTGCATAATTCTGCACAAAACGTGAGCTATACTTTACAGTATTGTCACATTATCAAATGCGTAAAACCTTTCATTCTTATGCTCGTTCCGGGTGGACTTAAGTTAATCATTAGTAGCACGTGTTTTGCGTGGCGCCCGGTAACAGCACGTGTGCAAGCAAATTGTCACATAATACACAGCTTTTTTAATATACGCCTGTTAATATCGTATAAATAGATAGAGATTTCGAATCTTAACAATTTGACTTCCGACCGTACTCGTACATACAACAACAATTTACATACGCACACCACTGGACATGTTATGATTTTCCTACAAACATGCACGTCGTCTATAACTTTTAACCGCGATGAGCATTGACCTATCACACACCACTGGACATGTTATGATTTTGCAACAAACATGTACGTCGTCTGTAACGTTTAACCGCAATGCTGACCTATCACAATCGATGTTACTCATGACTTCGATGTTCCGACGTTATGTCGCAGGATTATACATGTATCTTGACTATATTCCATAAGGACGACGTCACGACATGAACATTCAACTAATCTAAAGAACCAAATGAGGGACACATGGATATACACTTACTTCAAGTTTTTTGAAACTATATTCAGACGTTTATAGACCGTAAGTGTCACTTTGACTTTTCATGCAACACATCATTGTGTCAAAACATACTTCAAGTTCCATGTAATTTTCGTGCCATCCACGCGTGAACTTTTCCCGCCACACGTGAAATTTCCCCGCCACGCGCGAGCTAGCGTGGAAAAGTCCCGCGACTGGCAACAAAATTTCTCGCAAAATTCATGCGAAATTCACGGATTTTCCGCGCGAGTTTTTTGTTTTTCTTGCGTGGAAAATGTTCAAAATCCACGCGAGACGCGAGTATTATAGAACTATCGCGCCGTGTGTACTGTAGATTTTGACAATCGATATACCCTTAATGGCGATCGATCATGAAATATTGACTAAGTACTATATGCCACTTTTACCTGTCTGCTAAGCCGAAGCAGTCAATATTTTCATAGTGTATGTCACCATATTGAAGTAAAATAAATCACACCTGTTGGAGTAGCAAACTATTTTACGTTTAGAGCCATCTTCTAAACATTTTTTTTTTCAATTTTAGACCCCGTTTAGGCATGTGTCTTTGATTCAGACAACACTTGTGTAAAATTTTTGAAATCGCAGTATATTTGTCTGGCTATCGTCGCTAGTTTATAAAGGGTCACTGACGAGGGTTCAGTACCCGAAATTGCGCAATCTGGCCCAATTACCTCCCTTTGAACGTTTTACTGCTTCCAAAGGATCAAACTTTTATATTTTATTTATTAAATAAGTAAAATAACTCCAAAGATTGATTGCATTCGAATTGACAAATAAAGAAAATTATGTGCACAAAATCTACCATCATCATAACAGACATGCAGTTTTAAAACCAATTTTCAAACAAAAACCTTTTAATTTAGGAAAAAGCATAGGAAAAAGAAACCCCTAAAACGAATTTATAGGCTAAATGTGAGTCGTAAGTTTCCCGGAAAAAATCGTCTAAAAGAAACTGACAGTATAGCTCGAACTAATGTTGCACATATGTTAACTTGAAGACTTCCCTTTAACGTATAAAGTAAACAATATAATTATTGGTAGAAAGCTCAAATAAAGCTGAAAAAGTGTTCCGAAGCGCCACTGTCGATTTTCGTTTTAAAAAAAAAACAGTCCAACATTTTGTCACAAGACTTTGTAATTTCTAATAAGTTCACTACTACACATTTCAAAATTTCAAACTCATATTTAAATTTTCCAAAACTTTTATGTATCTGCTTTTCATTAATATTATACTTTCTTACATACCTCTATCATCAAATTCCGGTATTTTAGTGGTGGTAGATAAATAGAATCCATCATGGGTGGTCAGTGGAGATAGGAAAATCCCAACCCGAGGGTCCACCCGTTCCAGTGGGAAACGAGGCTCGCCGAGTTTCCCACCGGAACGGTGGACCCGAGGGTTGGGATTTTCCTTTCTCCACTGACCACCCATGATCGATTCTTTTTCTTACATACCCCGATTAAGGCTAAATTCATTTTACCGGTAACGTCACTCGGTACCGTGCTTTAATTAACTCAGTCTGATGACGTTGTGTTTATTGCGGATATGACGTCAAATGTAAATAAATCGTTGTCAAATTGAAAAGAGATGCAGTTTTGATTTGTTTTTCGTTGAAAACGAGTATGAATCAAGAATATACCCTATGAATTCACACCAATGTAGTCTAGTTTTGTTGAACAATATTGCTGGAAGCAGCTGCTTTGGGCTAGAAACGATCGAATTTAGTCGCGTGCTTTTCTTATCTTGTATGAGCAACCAAGCGAGCAGTGTAAGATAGATTTGTCTACCACCGCTAAAATACCGGAATTTTTCTATCTTTATGAAAGAGGTATGTAAGAAAAATCGATCTTACACCATAGGCTACACTGCTGGCTTGGTTGCTCATACAAGATAAGAAAAGCATGTGACTAAATTCGATCTTTTCTAGCCCAAAGCAGCTGCTTGCAGCAATAATGTTCAACAAAACTAGACTAAATTGATGTGAATTCATTGGGTATAATCTTAATTCACGCTCATTTTCAACGAAAAACGCATCAAAACTGCATCTCTTTTGACGTTGACAACGATTTATTTACATTTGACGTCATATCCGTAATAAACACTACGTCATCAGAGTTAAAGCGTGGTACCAGGTTACTTTACCGGTAAAATGAATTTAGACCTAATCGGGGTATGTAAGAAAGAGAATCCATCAGTGGTGTTCAGTGGAGAAAGGAAAATCCCAACCCTCGGGTCCATCGTTCCAGTGGGAAACTCGGCGAGCCTCGTTTCCCACTGGAACGGATGGACCCTCGGGTTGAGATTTTCCTATCTCCACTGACCACCCATGATGGATTCTATTTTTCTAATAGCACACAGCTAATATCTAAGTAATCGGTTCCGATTTATGACAAATGTGTGAAAATAAGTCGCCATGATGCCATTTCTAAGGCCAAAATTAGAAACAAAATAAGGGTGAAGAAAACCACTCAAAATAACCTGTAATATGATAATAAGGGAAAAAATAATTATGTCAGATGAAAGATAATTAATAAGTCTTTAATCGGGTAAATAGATTTAATTGTTAAAGATTCTACTTACTGGCTTAAAGAAGATAATTCCATTCAATTAATTCTGTTTTTGAAACCACCTCTCTTGTTTGTCGGATCACATGGGGCAACGGGTCGTTTCGGTCCAAAATCATTTCACAGTAGATAAAGGGCAAAATAATCTGAGTGACCCATCCTCTCGATATCAAGTCATCAGGAAAACATGTCTGTGTAATGTATACCCCCTCGAACCCCACTTTTTGAGCAAAAATAAGAAAAATGTCAAAATTTTTCAAAAATTTTTCAGCTGAAAATTGTCAAGTTTTATTAAAGCTAAAAAATCTCTGTTTATTGCATGGACAAGTTTTTGTAATGTATGTTATAGTCTATTTATCCTACTTCATCTATTAAAAAAACAAACCAAAAAACAATCAGGTAAAAGCTGTACAAGCAAACTCTTAATATGGAAATAATGTGTTTTTATTTGAAGAAAAAAATACTTACAAATAACTGATGAATAACTTGACAACTTGAAACAGTTTTTTGATTAGATTTTTAGTGTTTTAACCATGTGCTTTTAAGAGCTCATTGGCTTCATGTTTAAACACATTTGTATGTTTTGCTTTCAGAGGAGCATGAGGCTATGCCCCCAAGGTGAGTTCTTTATGCATAACAAAAACATGCCCCTGTATTAAATACATGATACATATTTATGTCTCCCCCCGACAGGGTCGGGAGACATATTGTTTTTCCCCGTGCGTCTGTCCGTCCGTCTGTCTGTCTGTCTGTCCGTCACAAATCGTGTCCGCTCTATAACTTGAAAACCGTTAAAGATTTTTCAATGAAACTTGGTACACTTGTAAACCACGACGAGACGATGTGTCATGCACAAGAACCTTAACTCTGGCTTGAGTATTTTTGGAGTTATTTCCCTTTGATTATTTTCGATACAATTTCGTGTCCGCTGTATAACTTGAAAACCGTTTAAGATTTTTCAATAAAACTTGGTACACTTATTGAGCATGATCAGACGATGTGTCATGCACAAGAATTATAACTTTGGCTTGAGTATTTTATGAGTTATTTCCCTTTGATTATTTTCCATACAATTTCGTGTCCGCTTTATAACTCGAAAATCGTAAGAGTTATTTCAATGAAACTTGGTACACTTATAAAGCACGATGAGATTACGTGTCGTGCTAAAGAACCATAACTCTTGCTTGCATATCTTTGGAGTAATTTCCCTTTGCTTATTTTCCATACAATTTCGTGTCCACCCTATAACTGGAAAACCGTAAGAGAAATTTCAGTGAAACTTGGTACACTTATAAAGCATGATGAGATGATGTGTCATGCACAAGAATTATAACTCTTGCTTTCATATCTTTGGAGTTATTTCCCTTTGATTATTTTTCCATACAATTTCATGTCCACTCTATAACTTGAAAACCATAAGAAATATTTCAATGAAACTTGGTACACTTAGAAAGCACAATGAGATGATGTGTCATGCTAAAGAACCATAACTCTTGCTTGCATATCTTTGGAGTTATTTCCCTTTGATTATTTTTCATTCAATTTCGTGTCTGCTCTATAACTCAAAAACCATTAGAGATTTTTCAATGAAACATGGTACACTTATAAAGCATGATGCACAAGAATCATTACTCTTGCTTTCATATCTTTGGAGTTATTTCCCTTTGATTATTTTCCAAACACTTTCAAGCTCCCTCTATAACTTGAAAACCGTAAGAGATATTTCAATGAAACTTGGTACACTTATAAAACAGAATGACAGGATATGTGATGCACAAGAACTATAACTCTTGCTTGCATATTTTGGACATGCACGTAGAAAGGGGGGAGACATCAGTTTTCACATAGAAAACAAATTCTAGTTTTCCTTTGCAGACTGAAAAATTGTTGACTGGGATGTTAAACCTCAATACAAACCAACAAAGTTTACTGATACAATGCAATGATCACAAATCTAGCAAAATATATGCTGAAAAATGCCACTCATCCTTATAATGGGTTTACCTATCAATTTTTCCAATTTCAGTTCAGAAAACTTGCCCAGGATCTGAATAAGGAGTTTCCTGCAAAACTGGACATTGTAAGTATAGATGAGCCGCGTCATGAAAAACCCGGGTTTTCGCTTATGTGAAAACAACGGGGCAGATCAGCAGTGCTGTTACTGCACAGCTGATCAGTGCCTTTGTTTTCACAACACGGTTAGTACAATCCCTCTTCTTCTGAAACCCGAAATTTCAAGCTTCTAGCCTTTTCCTGTGACTGTACAGGCCGATTTGTGTTGGACCTGGTCAGAAACCCTGAAGACTTGTTTTTCCGCTTCGCTGCTCAGATAATAGTTAAACCCTGACCCAGTTTATTTCAGTATATTTTCAACAGTATAGTCACTCTGGTTCAGAGATAAATGCTGTATAAAGTTGGCACTTTTGCTATTTAAATTGGTACAGTTCAACTCTATTGTATCATGCCTCACAGATTCACTCTCACACTATTTACAGTATAACACATCCCTGTCATGACCCCCAAATGGTTATTGGGTTTGAATCTTAATCTGAATGGTTTGCTGGTGATACGCCAAATTGACAATATTTCACCAGGAGGGCGGGGTGCGCCAGGAGGGAAATTAGTCCCTGGCTCTCACAAGAGATGCAAACTTGGACACACAGTCATCAGACATTTCAGCAGAGGAGATCAAAGAATCAGGGAGGTCATTCCAGTCCCTAATAGTCTGTGGAAAGAAACTACTTTTGTACGCCTCTTTGCTAGCTGAAGGTATCTGAAAAGCCAAAGAGTGTTGATTTCTACAACGTCTATTCTTCGGGATAAGGTCATCTGTGGGTATTCTGGCTTTACCCTTTAGACCTTTGTATAGCAGTATAAGCTCCTTTTCTTAAAAGATTCCCATTTCAGTTGACCTAAAATGCCAGTCATGCTTCCAGTTTCAAAAACATAATTTCCAGTCACAAACCTTGCCGCACGATTTTGGACCTTTTCCAGTTCTTCCTGGAGGCCATGAGTGTGAGGGTCCCAAACTGAGCTTCCATATTCCAAGACCGGCTGCACCAGTCCCCACCCATTAGGGCCTAAAGAAAGAAATGGGATGCTTGTGCCTCCAGGCAAAGCTTATGCACTACTGACTGACCATCTGATAACTGGTTAACTGCTATGGTCTGAGCCTGCCCAGGAAAAGTGGTTCAAGTCAAACCATCCATACGTATAAGCCGTTATGGCTTAGTTGGGTGGTTATATTCTTTTTCCATGTCATGACATCTTAATTTTGTGTAGAAGTCTTATTAAATGGTGGCAGCGTCCCAACATGACCATTGCTGTTGACTGGGACATTAAGCATCAATTCAAAGAAACAAACACACAAATGATTATTTTCCTATAGTTTCTATAATTTTAGAATAACCTCATAGAGTATTAACTCATTTAAGCCTGGCGTCCCTTTTATGGGACATAGGCAAACAGAATAGCCCCAGATGTGACGCCGCAGAACGCGGCGTCCCATCTGGGGCTATTCTGTTTGCTTAGAGAAGTTTCTTCAAAAAATTGAAAAAAAATTAAAAATCACTCCTCACACCCCTAAAAATGAAAGTGGACTGACCCAAATGATAATGATGGGAGAATCCATTCGTCAAATATGGGTTAAAGTGCCATATTTATTATCTTGCAGACTAGTGAGGGAACACCTACAGTCACTGGATGGTTTGAGGTTTCTGTTGGGGGCAAGCTCATACACTCTAAGAAGGTAAACAGACATGGCTATGAAAGAAAACAAAATGTGTTGAACACATTTCTTTCATAACCCTGCCTGTGGTGAATTGTGTACAGCTATACTGACCAGGTATGACACACACTTGGGTTTACAACCAAGGCCGTCGTCGGCGGTCTGGCCGGTCCGGCCATGGCCGGACCACTTTTTTGGCCGAAAATGGATTTGGCAGGACCACAATTTTCGATTATTTGGTCGAAAATGAGTTAGCCTTTTTGACTTTTTAGCTCACCTGAGCCGAAGGCTCACAGGTGAGCTTATAGTATACCCATGCTCCGTCGTCCGTCCGTCGTCGTCCGTCGTCCACAATTTCAAAGATCCTCTCCTCTGAAACCACTTGGCCAATCAAAGCCAAACTTCATGTGGAGCATCCATAGGAAGGGGGAACGAAAGTCTATATAAATGGTCCAGGTCACATGACCAAGATGGCCGCCATGGCTATAAATAGCAAAAACCTTTAGAAATCATCTTCTCCAGAACCAGTGGGCCGATTTCCACGAAACTTGGTATGTAGCATTGGGGATGTGGGCCCATCATAGTTTATATAAATCATGACCCTAGGATGACCTTGACCTATTTTACGGCAAGGTCAACTTAGGTCGCCAATGCATTTGAATGGGAAAAAATGGTAAATTGCTATTTAATGGGTAAAACTTACTGGGAATAGGCAAATGGACAGAAGATTAATGTTAATGGAAAATTTTAGCCCCTGGGGGGTTGTCTGCCCCTGCCCCGGGGCTATATACATGTATATTTCCATAATAATGAAACATCTTCTCCCCTGAAACAGCATGGCCAATCAAAGCCAAACTTCATATGGAGCATCCTTGGGAAGGGGGAAAGAAAGTTTATATAAATGGTCAAGGTCACATGACCAAGATGGTCGCCATGGCTATAAATAGAAAAAAACCTTAAAAAATCTTCTTCTTCATAACCAGAAGGCCAATGATTTTGAAACTTGCTGTGAAGCATCAGTGACTGGAGCTCTACAAAGTTGATATAAATCATGACCCTGGGATGACCTTGACCTATTTTACGGCAAGGTCAACATAGGTCGCTCATGCATTTGAATGGGGAAAAGTGTTAAAATGTCATTTGTAGGGAAAAACTTGCAGGAAATGGGCAAATGGACTTAAGATTGATGATTCTGAAAAACTTTGGACCCCAGGGGTATGTCAGCCCCCACCTCGGGGCAATATACATGTATATTACAGTGATATTCAAAGATCTTCTTCTCTGAAACTGCTTGGCCAATCAAAGCCAAACTTTATGAGGAGCGTTGTTAGGAAGTGGGAATGAAAGTATATATAAATGGTCATGGTCACATGACCGAGATGGCTGTCATGGCTATAAATAGCAAAAGCCTTTAAAAATCTTTTCCTCCAGAACCGGAAGGCCTATGATTTTGAAACTTGGCATGAAGCATCAGGCAATGAAGCTCTACAAAGTTTATATAAATCGTGACCCTTTGATGACCTTGACCTATTTTACGGCAAGGTCAATTTATGTCGCCCATGCATTTGAATGGGGAAAATTGTTAAAATGTCATTTGAAGGGCAAAACTTGCAGTAAATTGGCAAATGGACTGCAGTTTTATGTTTTCAAAAAGAAATTGACTCCAGGGGTTGCTCTGACCAAGCCCTGGTGTTATATACATGGATATTACCATTCTAGTCAAACAAGTTTATTGGTATATATCTCGGGTTTCAGGTGAGCGTTTACAGGACCATTGGTCCTCTGGTTTGATGTGTGATGGCTATTATTGCGTACTCGGTCAATCTGCCCAAGGGTGTGAAAGACGGTCGTTATAAAAACAATCATGAAAATGACACCTGTATCAAAGACAGATATTGAATTAATTTGTGACAGATTATTATTTTAAGTGAAGGTGCAAAGGGTCCTTTAATTCATAGCGAATAAAACCGATTCTCTGTAATCTTAAAACAATTAAAAAGAGTGTAAAGCTGTATTTCACAGTTGAAAATACTCAGTTAAACATAATTTCACAATAGCCCAGTCAATGTTTATAATTATTGCATCAAATCCAGGGTTCAAACTAGCCAAGAAATTTAGAGAGAAGTTTTGTATCTCCCCAAGAAAATTTGGAAGAAGTTTGTACTTGAATTTCAGATTTGCCTATATATTCTATACATTTTCACTTCTCTCTCAGCTGAAAATAGGGAGAAGTTTGTTCATTTAGGGAGACTATTTCTCCGTAGTCGCCCTGTAGGCTATCCCCTGAAATCAAACAACATGACGAAAAATTGTTTGCGACTATAAAATTTAACATTATTTTCTTCATATCCATAAATTTCTTAAAACGTGCATGTTATTAATAAGCAGCGCTTCAAGTGCAAAAATTGTCTCAAAGTGCATTAAAATCGTCTCTACGGACATCCAGAAATATAAAATTTTCTTGGGGGAGGTCCCCCGAACCCCCCTTATGAGAGTGGGAATGCCCCTCTCGTGCTCTCCCCCAACTCGTGCCTTTGGTGAGCTTATAGGATAGGTAGGTATCCGTCGTCCGTCCGTCGTCCACGATTTCAAATGACATCTCCTCTGAAGCTGCGTGGCCAAAACTTTTGGCATAAAGCATCCACAGGAGGGGGGAACCAAAAATGTTGTTTTTTGTTCAGATCGGATAAGAACTCTGGTTGCCATGGCAACTTATATAAATAAGAGCTTATAGGATAGGTAGGTATCCGTCGTCCGTCCGTCGTCCACAATTTCAAATGACATCTCCTCTGAAGCTGTGTGGCCAAAACTTTTGATATTTGGCATAAAGCATCCACAGGAGGGGGGAACCAAAAATGTTGTTTTTTGTTCAGATTGGATAGGAACTCTGGTTGCCATGGCAACTTATATGTCCCATAGACTTATAATGGAAAAAAGTGGAAATTGCAAATTTTTGCTTTCTCATTGGAGATATTTGAGTTTTATTTTTAGAGAAATGATTATTGAGTAGTGCTCTACGTTTCAGATGACCTTCATCCTGATCGCTTATTTTGATTGGTTGCTGGGGCCCCAAAAAGGACAAATTTTCGAAAAAAATCTTTAAAAATCTTCTTCTCAGAAACTGTTTGCTTTATGAAGCTGATACTTTGCATACATGTTCCTGGCATTAGCCTCTACAAAAAAGTAGTTTTTTGTTCCAGTCAGATAAGAACTCTGGTTGCTATGGCAACTTTCAGTTTCCATAGACTTATAATGGGAAAAGTGAAAATTTGCTATTTCTGCAGTCTCATTGGAGATATTCGAATTTTATTTTTAGTGAAATGTTTATTGAGTAATGCACTATGTTTCAGATGACCTTTATCCTTATCGCTTATTTTGATTGGTTGCTGGGGCCCAAAAAAGGGCAAATTTTCGAGAAAAAAAAATCTTTAAAAATCTTCTTCTCAGAAACTGTTTGCTTTATGAAGTTGATACTTTGCATACATGTTCCTGGCATTAGCCTCTACAAAAAAGTTGTTTTTTGTTCCAGTCAGATAAGAACTCTGGTTGCTATGGCAACTTTCAGTTTCCATAGACTTGTAATGGGAAAAGTGAAAATTTGCTATTTCTGCAGTCTCATTTTTATTTTTAGAGAAATGTTTATTGAGTAATGCACTGCCTTTCAGATGACCTTCATCCTGATCGCTTAATTTGATTGGTTGCTGGGGCCCCAAAAAGGGCAAATTTTCGAAAAAAATCTTTAAAAATCTTCTTCTCAGAAACTGTTTGCTTTATGAAGCTGATACTTTGCATACATGTTCCTGGCATTAGCCTCTACAAGAAAAAAATGTTTTTTGTTCCAGTCAGATAAGAACTCTGGTTGCTATGGCTGCTTTCAGTTTCCATAGACTTATAATGGGGAAAAGTGAAAATTTGCTATTTCTGCAGTCTCATTGGAGATTTTGCAGAAATGTTTATTTAGTAGTCCTCTATGTTTTATATTACTTTTGCCCTAATACATGTACCTTATTTTGATTGGTTGCTGGGGCCCCAAAAAAGGTAAATTTTCATTAATTATTTGAGTATTAGAGGTCAAGTTTACTTTTTACATTGACTAACATGACCTTAGCTAAAGGTCATGCAAGACCGAATCTCAGGTGAGCGATTTCAGGACCAGTGGTCCTCTGTTTTTTTTCTTTTGCTTTATGTCCTGATTATAGTTATATTTGGATGGCCAGCATTCAAACCAGACTGCTTTTGAGCCAGCTTGTCCAAAGTGTCTAACCAGTACACACCCTTTCACCAGTAACAGGCAACTGCCCTACATAGATTGAGCCTCTTCATGAGAAAACCGAATTTTGCGTACACAAACAAAGGCACAGATCAGCTGTGCAGTAACTGTACAGCTGATTTAGCTACACAGATAGTACAATCTTTCTTCTTCTTAAATCCGAAATGTCAAGCTTCTAGCCATCTTCTGTGGCTGCAAAGGCCAGTTTGTGTTGGATATGGAAACCCCAAAGACCTGTTTTCTCGCACCACAGCTCAATTGGTGGAAGAGAATGCCTGTATCAATGATATCATTTTACCAAAGTTTGCAGTCTCAAACTATGATGTTTTCTGGATCTATGAATTGAGATCCGGAAATTCTTATTTCAGACTGGCCATCAGCAGAATGATATAAACTTTTATGATTTCCTTGCAGAATGGAGACGGGTATTTAGACACATCAGCAAAGTTGAAGAAGGTGAAAGATGCTATACATGCAGCATTATAACAAAGTGATCTCAGGGACTGCATGAAGGTAGTATTACATGAGGTGTGTCATGAGAAAACCAACAATGTGGTTTCCGAACAGGTCCGACACAAACCGAGCTGTACAAGCACAGAAGATGGCTAGAGGCTGGGAATTGTGGATTTAGAAAGTAGAGGAATTGTACTATCCAGTGAAAACAAAGGCGCTGATCTGCTTTGCAGTTACTGCGAAGCTGATCTGCGCTTTTGTTTTTGCATTTGCAGACTGTTGTTTTCCAATGCAGCAGCTCACATATATAATTAGCTACATTGGCACTACAGGTCAACCTCATTATAACACTATCTTTGGGGTCCTTGGAAATGAACCATGTTATAAGTGAAACTATGTTATAATGAGGTTATATAGCAAAAGTAATCAATTTTGGAGCCATGACATGACCACATTATTTGAGCCGCCTCATGGGAAAACCAACAATCTACATATGCGAAAACAAAGACGCAGATCAGCTTCGCGGTAACCTTGCCGACAAAAAACTGGAGAAGTATGTGAGGTCAACTTTATTATTCCATAATTCCTATTACTGAGGTTCTATATTTCCACCAGAAATGCTGTAAAACATTTGAATGGAAATCTTTGGTACTTTTACCAAGACACTAAAACATCCTAAAAGGTCATAACGGTTCTACTTACATGTACCCACAATCTACATTTTATGCAAAAATAAGACAAATGTCTAAAAATTTCTACAAGAAAATTTTCGTAATGAAAATTTTCAATTTTCAAAACTAAAGAAAACTCTGTATATATCTTGGGAGTGTTTTGGTAATGAGTAATGAGTACATGGTAATTGACTCTTATGTATATTTTTCAGAAAACATCTTGATGTTATTGTAAGGACCTAGGGCTGACGTGTGAAGATCCTTGAATAAAGAGCACAGCGTCATGGGTCAGATGATTTCAGCAAGTGGATCTTACATAGACATTGACACGTTTCCTCATGTTAGACATTGACACTTTTCCTTGTGTTAGACATTGATTTTGTTTGTTTAGTTTGAGGTTTAACGTACCAGTCAACAATTTTTCCGTCATGTCGTTGACGGAGGCACCACTTCCTGGGTTTTAATGTGTTCTCTGTCTGTAAAGTGAATATGCCTTCTCAAGGACTCAAAAAGGTGCCGTGAGTGGGGATTGAACCCAGGACCTCTCGATTTGGAGTCCGATGCTCCCTTTCAGATGAGTTGCATCATGAGAAAACCTGTCTTTGGGGATTGAGACCAGGGCCCGAGGTTATAAAACTTTTTTCATGCTCAACTCAGCTGAGACTAAAATTTATCCTGCTCTTAAATGTTCAAATGCCGACTATTGTTGGCATTTTAGCATTTATAAGCAGGATAAACATGATAAAGTATTAGTTTTTGAGTTTTGAACCTGAATTTTCCACATTTTTTGACTATTTCAGTATTTACCAGAAGTTGAAATTTCATGCACAGCTAAGCTGAGCAAGAAAAAAGTTCTTTAACCTCGGCGCCAGGTTGTAGAAAAACTTGCTTGTACAACTCTAGAAAAATGGTTTTCGGGATTTCCGACCTGCCCCGACACAAACCAGCTTGTACAGTCTCAAACGAAGGCTAGCAGCTTTAAATTTCGGGATTAACAAGAGGAGTTATTCAGCTTTATTCTATATACTATCTGTATAGCAAAAACAAATGCGCTGATCAGCTGTGCATTTACTGCACAGCTGATCTGTGCCTTTGTTTTCGCATAGTCAAAACTGTGGTGAAAAATGCTGAAAACAAAGCCTTGTGGTTTTGTCATGCAGCTGATCTGTAATTTTGTTTTGGCATCAAATTTGCTGAAAGCAGGTTTTTCCATGATACAACTTCAATAGTACCTGCTGGAATGCAAGACAATCCAATTACATGTACTATATTTTTGTCAGTGTTCAAGTATTTAAAATATCTGAGTTATTTACATGTATTTTTATAGCCCAAAGCTAATCTAAAACATTTTCTTTTGACTTAGCAGTTGGGTTACCCAGGTACACACTGGAATCAGATTTAATGATGAACTCACCGTCTATAGTTTTAACAGATTCACCACAAAGATAACGCATCTGATTGTTATTTAAAAGACTATGGCAACAAACAACACACATATGAGCGGTGACGTGAGAAGACCAGTCTTTGGTATTTCTGACCAGGTCTGACACAAATCGGCCTGTACAGACTCGGAAAAAGGCTAGAAACTTGAAATTTTGGTTATAAGAGGAAGAGGAATCAAACTATCCCTGTAGCAACAACAAATGCACAGTTGCTGCACAGCTGATCTGTGCCTTTGTTTTCGCATAGGCAAAGGTCTCGTTTTCTCATGACACGGCTCATATAAGCTGTTCGAATTCTGGCCAGCTGATATAAGTGTTGATCCTGGCATATGCCACAAGCAGGTTTTCTCATGTTGTGGCTCATTTATTATGAAAGTCTCATGTTTCCTGTTTTTTACTCAGAGACTAAAAGGATTGAGATAAAGATCAATCTGTTACATCACAATAAAATGAGCCGCGACGCAAGAAAACCGGTCTTCTGGGTTTCCGACCAGGTCCGACACAAACCGGCTTGTGCAGCAACAGAAGATGGCTAGAAGCTTGAAATTTCGGATTTAGGAAGAAGAGAAATTGTACTATCCGTGTAGCGAAAACAAAGGTGCGGATCAGCTTCGCAGTTACTGCGAATCTGATCTGCGCCTTTGTTTTCGCATAGGCAAAAATCCGGTTTTCTCATGATGCGGCTCAAATGTCCATGACATATTTACCCACTTATACCCCAATATAATATAGAAAAACAAGGGGTATACACTTTTTAGCTCACCTGAGCCGTCAGGCTCACAAGGTGAGCTTATAGTATACCCATGCTCCGTCGTCCGTCCATCGTCCGTCCGTCCGGCTGTCGTCCACAATTTTCAAAGATCTTCTACTCTGAAACAGCTTGGCCAATCAAAGCCAAATTTTACATGAAGCATCTATGGGAAGGGGGAACCAATGTGTATATAAATAATCCGATTTCAACCAAACTTGGCATGAAGCATTGATGACTCAAGTACTACAATGTGTATATAAATCATGACCTTGCGGTGACCTTGACCTATTTTACGGCAAGGTCAACATAGGTCGCCTTTGCATTTGAATGGGAAAAATTGTTAAATTGTCATTTAAAGGAAAAATCTTGCAGAAAATGAGCAGTAGGACTGAATATTAATGATTCTGAAAAAAATTGGGCACCAGGGGCTCATCCGCCCCCACCCCGGGGCAATATACATGTATATTATCATAATATTCAAACATCTTCTTCTCTGAAATCGCTTGGCCAATCAAAGCCAAATTTTACATGAAGCATCTATGGGAAGGGAGAACCAATGTGTATATAAATAATCCAGGTCACATGACCAAGATGGCCGCCATGCCCATATATGGTAAAAACTCATCAAAAATCTTCTTCTCCAGAACCGATAGACCGATTTCAACAAAACTTGGCATGAAGCATCGATGGCTCAAGCACTACATTGTGTATATAAATCGTGAACCTGTCATGACCTTGACCTTCTTTACGGCAAGGTCAACATAGGTCTCCAATGCATTTGAATGGGGAAAAATTTAAAAAATGTCATTTAAAGTGGAAATCTTGCAGGAAATGGGCAGTAGGACTGAATATTGATGATTCTGAAAAATTTTGACCCCAGGGGCTCATCTGCCCCCACCCCGGGGCAATATACCTGTACATTACCATCATATTCAAACATCATCTCCTCTGAAACCGCTTGGCCAATCAAAGCCAAATTTTATGTGAAGCATCTATAGGATGGGGTAACCAATGTGTATATAAATAATCCAGGTCACATGACCAAGATGGCGGCCATGCCCATATATGGTAAAAACCCTTCAAAAATCTTCTTCTCCGGAACCGGTGGACCGATTTCAAAGAAACTTGGCATGAAGCATGGATGGCTAAAGTACTACAATGTATATATAAATCATGACCCTGTGGAGACCTTGACCTATTTGACGACAAGGTCAACATAGGTTGCCAATGCATTAGAATGGGGAAAACTGTAAACATGTCATTTGAAGGGAATAATTAAAATAGAAATTGGCAAATGGACAGAATATTGATTATTCTGAAAACAAATGGCCCAAGGGCTTCATCTGCCCCTGCACTGGAGCTAAATACCATTCAAACATGTTTATTTGCATATGTAGCAGATCTCAGGTGAGCGTTTACAGGACCATTGGTCCTCTGGTTTCTTATTTTTGCTCAAAACATAGATTGTGGGTACTTGTAAGGACTTAGAAGCGTCAGGGAGGTGGTCCTAATGTGTAACCACAATCAATGCTTTGAGCAAACATGTTAAAAAATCTCAATTTTTAATGAAATTTTTAATTTTTACATCTGAAAAAAATCTCTGTATTACCGGTACATGTAAATTGTTTTTGTAATGAAGTTTATCCAGTTTATGCTTGTATCCAACAATATAACATATAGGGAGCATGATGGCATAGTGGTAGAGCGTTGGACTCCGAATCGAGAGGTTCTGGGTTCGATCCCTACAAGCAGTACCATGTTGTGTCCTTGAGCAAGACAAATTAACTCCCTGCAGTACTGGTTAAACCCAGGAAGCATTGGCTCCATCCCGACATGACTGAAAATTTTTTGACTTGAACGTTAAGCCTCAATACAAACAAACAAACAAACAAACAACAATATAAGATTGTCAGGGATGTACAGAGATCTGAGATATTTGTTTTATGTTGTAATTGTTTTGTTCTTCAAAGTCCAAGAAATTTTTATTTTTATACCTATACCATATGTTTTATGTGACATTTTATTTGCTTACATTTCAATGTTCACAGCATTACATTCTCACTATTTATGGTCAGCTGATAAAAGAAAATTTAACACTTTTGCTAGTAAATGATTTTGAAATTGGGGATGCAAGTACATGCCCATATTTTTTTTCTTTGCAAACTTTTTGACACCATTTTTCTATATTAAATTTTGTTAAAAAATTATAGACTTAGATAGTCTTTTTGAATAACTGTCTGGGACCTGTATTTTCTAGGTAGTGAAAAATGGTCCTTATCTACTGTATGGTAGATAAAGTTTAGTCAACTTCTTCAAGAAAATTAAATTTCAAGCTTCAATTCATCTTACGTGGCTTTACACTGGAGTTATGACAAAACTGGTTGTCACCCAAAAGGAATGTTTCTTACCACATGGCACATACTTTAATCAAGATATGTGTGTAACATTTTGCCTACTGCATTTTGATATATACTAGTCAAAAGTTCTAACCGGCCACCAAAGTTTTGATCAATTTTCTGTGAAGCCAAGGGCACCATGTAAATTCTTTTTGCTTCATTAACCAACATATCCATAAAGGTTGCCACTAAAAAGCTTGGCAGAATTTTCAGAAACATGCACCAAGGAGGCCTTGCCAAATACAAGTACCATCAATTTAAAATGTCAGGGATTTGCTTTAGGTGGTGGGCTAATTTTTCACATTTTGTTCACAAACAACGAAAGTAAGGCTCGTGAAATCCAATTTTTTGCATGATCATGCTCAGTATGAGTTTATCTTTAGAAATAAAAATGTTTGGAGGACAAAAACAGGCTTTTCAAAAAGTGGCATTTCACAAAATAATGAAATTTGCGAGTTTTGAAAATGGGGATAACGATATTCAATGGGTAACCAAACATGCTACAAGAAAATATTATAAAACTTTTCACTGCTCATAGTTGCTGAATGGTCAGTCGTTGAAGAGATGTAAAGAGAAATTTCAGATTGTTTTTTTTAATTTTGAAGAAAATTGTTTTTAATTTTGAAGAAAATTGATAAAATGTAAGTGGCCGGTTAGAACTTTTGGCTAGTATAGAATGGCAAAATGGGAAACCTGTTTTTTTTGTGCGAAAAAATTTCTTCAATTTCATTGACTTTTAAAGCTATAAAGTGCCCAACACCATTTTTGTCTGGCTGCTTCTCAAATGATTAGCAGGTAGATTTTTTTTGCAGATAGGCAATCATGATTGCATAATGTCATTACAAAAACATGCCCATGCAATATACAGAGATTTTTAAAGTTATCAAAAAAGAAAAAAATTTGAAAATAAAAAAAAATGAAATCTCCACAGAGTTTATATGTACATGTACATTTACCATTTTTGTAAAATAAAAATCTTTTTTTTAATAGTGTTGTGTATCTTTTTTCATCTTATGAATTGTTTCTTTTCAGAACATCCATAATGACAATAAACTTGACTTTTGTTGTATTATGATTATTGTCTTTTATCGTTTCCTGATGGATTGTTTTCACATAACAACAACATGCCCATGCAATATAATATATTATATTAAATTTTCTGAAGCTGTGAAAATTTTCAGCTAAAAAATTTGATATTTTCTTGGTTTTGCTCAAAACACAGATTATGGGTATACCTTAGAACTGCTCACTTAGGCTGTTCTACCCAGTACCCACTATCTATGTTTTAAATCAAAAATACAAAAAATAGATATACACCTGTACACCCCAGTTTTACTATATAAAAATGGGGTATAAGGGGGTATACATTTCCCATACATCGTCATGTTTTACTGATGTATGATCTAAACATGTCTGTGCCAGATAGTTGACTTTCTCTACATTCAACAAAATCAAGTCTTCTCTAATGAATCTCCCTCTTAATTTATTAGCTCGCCTGCACTAAGTGCACAGAGCTATTGTTGTCACCTCGGTTGTCCGCATTTACGTGTATGTCCGCATCCGTGTCACACTTTCGGTTAAAGTTTTTAAAATTGTTATATTTTGATAGTCACTGACCAGAAATCATTCATATTTGGAACATTGCTGCATATGAGGGTCCTCTGTGATTTAGTGTGAAGGGACCAGTGGGGTCGTGCCTGGGAGCGGGGCTAGAGGTCAATATCTAGAACACCTTTGTACAATGCTCAGATGCTGTGTTACGATAGTTTCTCATCAACTGTAAAGCCTAGAACTGTCAAACCTTACATAAGGCTTCTCCTCGATGTCCCAACTCGGCACCCACATTGACCTACTGACCTTGACCTATATTTCATGCTCCAGTGACTGTCATTTTTTAAGCCAACCCTTAATATCTCATCAACTATAAAGCCTACAACCATCAAACCTTGCATATGGCTTCTCCTCGATGTCCCGACTCGGCACCCACATTGACCTACTGACCTTGACCTATATTTCATGCTCCAGTGACTTTGTCATTTTTTAAGCCAACCCTTAATATCTCGTCAACTATAAAGCCTACAACCAACCATCAAACCTTGCATATGACTTCTCCTCGATGTCCCGACTCGGCACCCACATTCACCTAGTGACCTTGACCTATATTTCGTGCTCTAGTGACTTTTATTCAGTAGTTTGGCTGTTTTCTGTTTCGACATGTATTATATTTAAGCATAGCATCCCATCACGGGCCATGAACGAGGCAAAGGCAAGCAGAACCATATCTCCTGCTAAACATTTTGGCAATAGATCAATGTGTTCATTGTTAGCTTATTTATGCAAATAGCTCCCTATACAAAATGCATCTACAGGCAAGGTCAAGGTCACGGGTCATAGATTTTAACAAATTTAGTGGCAAAGCACAAGTCAGGCGAGCTACGCTGTCCTGCAACAGCTCTTATTTTGACAATTGCTCTCATGCTATAAAAACAGCCTGTCTGTATATATGACATTTGGATATATTATTCTGCAACTATTACCAGTAAAATTCAGGAATACCCACACCTATCACATACACGACAGTGTAAAGCTGTGATTTGTTTTGGCTCGTGTTACAACATGCTATACAGCCCTAGAAAATAGCCAAAAGCTTGAAATAACAGATTTAGATTGTTGGAGAGGTACTGTACTGTCTATGTTACGAAAACAGGTGATCAGCTGTGCAGTTAGCCGATCTGCGGCTTAGTTTTCACATAGGCAAATTGCTGGTTTCCCGATGCAGCGGCTCATTTTAAATGTCTGCAAAATGGCATTGACTATGGTTTGGAGTAGACACACTTTAAATTCACTGCTTTGTGCTATGAGCCTGAATATCACTATGTTTGTTACTATGTCAGTAAAAATGGTATTTTCTTTCTCCTGCCTGCTGTTGCACATTAGGCATATTAGGAGGTGCGGCAGAGGTATTAGCTAGTCAGAGTATCCAAGGACCCTATCCCCTATCCAAGGACCCTATATATGATATAGGGTCCTTGCCCTATCACACATCCGGTACCGTCAATCATCCCGGCCTTTAGCAAACGATTTCGGCGTTTAGTAGAACCAATTCACTCGGCATGTCTCAGATGTTTCCCTTTCCGCTAACGACGAAAATTTGTTGATGGTCAACTTTCGATTTTTTCTGGTAAACCGTAAAGCACAGCATATGTCGATTGATGCAGTGCATCTGTGAAGAAGACTCCTATATTGTACAGGTGTCATTCATATACCATAATCTTAACGGCAAGAAAATGTAAATACCTTGTTTAAAATTTGTGGGAGGGGTAGGCTCATTTTTCATAAATTTTGTACTGTCAAAATCTGAACATTTCCCTCGGACCCCTGCACAGTGGGAACAATCAAAAAGTAATTGCCCAGCACTTTAGCCCAACTATCCCCTGCCCTTCCCCGTAGCGGGGTTGGGGTAGCAAAGGATATATGGCAAGTGTAAAGACAAGGAGCAAACACTTCAACAGTGTAACTTTTGTGAAGTGTATTGCCGTTAAGACAGCCGTATGTATTGGTTTAGGGGGTGGGGGTACAAAAGCCAGAATGTCCACAGTGGTGGATCCAGGATTTTTGAAAGTGGGGTTCAAATTTACCAAGAGGGGTTCGTTTTCCAATTTTCATCCATATTTTCTTAAATTTCCCTATGAAAATGAAGTAATTTGGTTCCAGAGGGGGGTTCGAGTGAACCCCCCGAACCCCCTCTAAATCCGCCACTGGCCCAAAAGCCATTGCAAAAAGCGTGTTTGCTTATAAAATTATATTTTCTGTGTTTTCTCTAGTACGAATCTGCTGAACGGCCTTTGGCCCAATCTTGTTTTCCAACTTTATATTATCATTTTGAGATCGAAGAGGTGTCATTCAAACAGAATTTTTACATTGTCAATTTAATTCTCTGCAAGACGACTTTTACTGCGGTGCAAACATTTATATAACAGGGAAGAATAGAAAAAGAAGGATTTTTTACTAGGCGTGATCGACAGATTTGACTCGAAATAGTGCTTCTACTGTGTTAAATAAAATTACTTTTTACCAGTATTGCGACCGTTTCACCAACCTCAGCATTGGACAGGGTGTAATTAAGATTTAGAATGGAATTTTGTTTAAGTACTGTAGCGGGATAGCCTCCCTTGGAAATATGCAAATTTCAAACTCGAAACTTTGTGAATCGAGGAAGTGTTGGGTATATAGGGCAGAAAACCACCCTTGGTGGATAAGCATGCTTTTCCACCGACGGGTTTGCTGTGGCTTGGCTCGGCTGTTCCTTACATTTGGTGGCAGCGGTGGGATAATGACAACTGCCAGACCGGAGTTGCCTCACCCAAGTAGTACCCAGGCCAAGACTCGGGGCGAGTCTTCTCGGAGGGGGAAGTAATGTAGCGGGATAGCCTCCCTTGGAAATATGCAAATTTCAAACTCGAAACTTTGTGAATCGAGGAAGTGTTGGGTATATAGGGCAGTAAACCACCCTTGGTGCTTTTCCACCGATGGGTTTGCTGTGGCTTGGCTCGGCTGTGCGTTACAGTACTGGATAAAATAACATTTTACATCTTCACTCATGTCATGATGGATAATGATGAAATGGACATTTGAGCCACTGCACCAGAAAACCAGCAATTTGCATATGCATAAAAAACAAAGACACAGATCAGCTGTGCAGTCACTGCACAATCCCTCTCTTCTTAAATCCAAAATTTCAAGCCTCTAGCCTGCTTTTGTGAATGCGCAGGCCGGTTTTTGTCGGACCTGGTCATAAACCTAAATTATCGTTTTTCTCATGCGAAGTCTCGTTTAGTTTTAGATTCGCTTGTTTTATTTCCTACAGATTATTCACCTGACTGATGACTGTGTAACTCCCACTCCCTGACAATGCAGCGGTGGACAGTCCACCTAGAGGGTGGGCCGCGGAGAGTCAATCATGCTGCTGTGGCCATTGACGACTGGATATACAGCTTCGGGGGGTACTGTACTGGAGAAGACTATGACACAACAAGACCTATGGATGTTCATGTTCTACACACAGGTACAGATATCTTGCTTAAATGTAGATCATAATTTTCTGAAACTGACTGGAGGAAAGATGTCATAATATAGATTTATGTGTTCATAAAACATGGATAGGATAGATCTGCATTGAACGCATGACTACTTTTGGATTTGAGTTTGCACAGCTTTTAGTTTTCTTATTTGAAAATACATGTACATGTCTATGCCAACAATTAATGAACTTTTTTGTTACTTTGACAGTAGCTTAAGACAACAGAATGCTTGTGGTATCTGATTTTTCCAAATTTTTAATTATAACTAGCATTAATTACACTGTTTCCTCCCCTCCCCCTTTAACACCAAATTAATATTTGCAAAATTTTATTTGACTGACAATGACATGTCCTGTTATTTTTCACAGTATCACTGAGATGGAAATTACTTCCCATGGTATCAGAACACGACCCAGAGTATGACAATATACCATATCAGCGCTACGGCCACTCGGCTGTCGGGTACGATGACTGTGCCTATATATGGGGTGGGAGAAATGACAGTGATGGGGCGTGTAATATGCTGTTCCAATATGATACTGGTATATGACTTTTTCCGTATTTAGTTTTAATTAGATATGTGCTATATTCATTTATAGAGGATGTTACACAAGTGGTCATTTCATATGAAATATAGTAAACAAGTCTTGGAAGAGTTAAATAAATTTCATACGAAATATCCACGAGAGTAGGATTTGTTTTATGAAACTTTTATCATGACATTTAAAAAAGGATTTTATTGCAGTCAATGTTGTCATGTTTTGTCATATTTTGAAGGAAAAGTCATTGTTGTTACAGACGTTATCAGCGACGTTACATATTCCCACAAAGGTGTTAATACTTGTGTGGTTATAACTTTTTTTATTGCATAAACTTATCCACTGGAAAACAGCAACCTCATATAAGCCACATCATAAGAAACTCTGATTTTTGCCTATGCAAAAACAAAGGCACAGATCAGCTGTGCAGTAACTGCACAGCTGATCCGCGCATTTGTTTTCACTACAAGGATAGTACAATTTCTGTTCTTCCTAAATCTGAAATTTCAAGCTTGTAGCCGTTTTCTGTAGCTGCACTGGTCGGTTTGTGTCAGCACTATGTTTCGTAGTTGAATAGGCAAACAGTTGTTGTATGCTAAAATTAGAATGAAAAATAATTTGTTTTCATTGTTCATGTGATAACATTGATGAAAGTCTTGGACACAGACTACATGTATTTCATAACCTTGTGCATTTTCTCAAATGCTTTTGCAGGAAAAAAGAAATGGTCTATAGTTTCCACCAAAGGAACTCGACCTGGTGCTAGAGATGGCCACTCGGCTTGTGTAATCAACAAGAAAATGTATATATTTGGGGGCTATGAGGAAGAATTAGACAGATTCTCTGATGATATTCACAGTTTTTGTTTTGAAACGAACATGTGGGAGTTTGTTCGTACAAAGGTAATTGAAAGCAAATGTTACATTACGAAAACACGACCACATATTATAAACATACAGATTTTTTTTTATAAGTTGTAAAAATTGAAAATTTTCATTGGAAAATTTTTGATATTTTCTTATTTTTGCTCAAAATATAGATTGTGGGTAACGAGTACCCACAATCTATGTTTTGGAGCAAAAGCAAGAAAAGTAGGTATACCCCTACAAACCCCATTTTCACTATATAAAAGCGGGTTTTAAGGGGGTATACATTACAAGGACATGTTATCCTGATGTACATGAACTGCGATCTGAGAAAGCTGGTTTTAAGGCCATTTCCAACCAGGTCAGACACAAACCGGCTTGTACAGTCACAGACAAGGGCAAGCAGTACAAAATATTTTGGAAGAGAAAAGGAGGGATTATACTTTCTTACATACCTCTATCATAAAGATAGAAAAATTCCGGTATTTTATTGGTGGTAGATAAATCGATCTTACACTGCTGGCTTGGTTGCTCATACAAGATAAGAAAAGCACGCGACTAAATTCGATCATTTCTAGCCCAAAGCAGCTGCTTGCAGCAATAATGTTCGACAAAACTAGACTAAATTGGTGTGAATTCATTGTGTATAATCTTGATTCACGCTCGTTTTCAACGAAAAACAAATCAAACTGCATCTTTTGACTTTGACAACGATTTATTTACATTTGACGTCATATCCGTAATAAACACTACGTCATAAAGCACGGTACCAGGTTACTTTACCGGTAAAATGAATTTAGGCCTGATCGGGGTATGTAAGAAAAAGAATCCATCAGTGGTGTTCAGTGGAGAAAGGAAAATCTCAACCCTCGGGTCCATCGTTCCAGTGGGAAACTCGGCGAGCCTAGTTTCCCATTGGAACAGATGGACCCTCGGTTTGAGATTTTCTTATCTCCACTGACCACCCATGTTGGATTCTACTTGTCCGAGAAGCGAAAACAAAAGCGCTGATCAACCGGGCGTCTTTTTTTCGCATAGGCAATAATCCAGCTTTCTCATGAGGTGGCTCACATGAAATAATTATAGTTAGCTTATCTTTATGAAATACAAGTATGTCTTTGGGACTTTCTACCATGTTTGTTACATTTTGTGATTCATTATTGTTATAAAGCAAAACATCATATAAATAAAATTGATGTAAAATTTATTTATCCTTTTTACAAGGATCCCAAGCAGTGAAATTCCAAAAAATATGTTATTGTCTCGAATAATCAAATTTCGTTCCAGGGAACCCCAGCAAGATGGCGTGACTTTCACACGGCAATTGGGATAGGTAGTGTAATGTATGTATTCGGAGGCCGGAGTGATAGAGGTGGTGAAATATTCACAAACAATGAAATGTATTGCAATAGATTACAGACTTATAATACAGTGACTAAAACGTGGCACGAGCCCGTTACAACGGGAAGGTCACCGACTGGGAGGAGGAGTCACTCTGTATGTAAGTACACCTGGACCTCTTTATAACATGATTCCTTACAAAACGGTGTTGAATGTAACACTGATCATTGTTGGACTATTTGGTCTATTTTACTCATGTCTATACATTTTACTATTGTTATAACACAGATTGGATAGCTAACATGGAAATTGGCTTGGACCCCAGCAATAGAGTTATAAAGAGGTTGAGGTTTAATAGGATAAGCTTGCGTTGACTGTTGTGTAGGTATGAATAAGCTACATGTAGCAGTGTTGGCTCAGACCTGGTTCCGAGGTTATTAAACAGTTTTCATGCTGAACTCAGATGAGCGTGAAATTTCAGTCCCTCATAATTACTGAAATAGCCCAAATGAATTAAAATGTTTTGCTTGGACCACCAAAATTAACAATTTATCCTGCTCATATATGTTAAAATGCCAACTGTTGGCATTTTAACATTTATGAGCAGGATAAATTTTAGTCTCAGCTGAGCTGAGCGTGAAAAATGTTTTACAACTTCGGGGCACGAGCATGAAATTGAACTGGTCAGTAGAGGCCCCAATGGGGTAGTGGCTAAGCTGTTTGGCTCAGCCACAAAGGTTTGAATTTGATCCTAGCCTATCCAGCCTATAGGAAGAGTCTTTAAACGAAGGTCCTGACTCACTATCATTTGAGCCGCGTCATGAGAAAACCGGATTTTTGCCTAGGCGAAAACAAAGGCGCAGATCAGCTTCGCGGTAACCGCGAAGCTGATCAGCGCCTTTGTTTTCGCTACTCGGATAGTACAATTCCTCTTCTTTCTAAATCCAAATTTTCAAGCTTCTAGCTCTTTTCTGAGCTTGTACAGGCCGGTTTGTGTCGGACCTGGTCGGAAACCCCGAAGACCGGTTTTCTCGCGTCGCGGCTCATTTTAGCTGTTGGTGAAATGTTATATCTATTAAACAAGAAGGATGTGTCATTGTATTGATGAAACTTGAAGATTGATTTGGTGAATCTTTGTTACTTCATTTGCTTTACTGAGCCACAAACTAAGTGGAACTACATTCTGCTGGTTTATTGTTTGTGATGCTTATACATTCCTACTTTCAAACCTTTTCTTTCATGTCATTTCTTACGCAAGTAACTTTTTAGCAGTGAAACTGTATGCTTGTATGTTTTCCATTTCAGTTGTGTATGAAAACTGTATGTATATATTCGGAGGCTACAATGGAGAGAGAGGGATGCATTTTAAAGATGTTTTCAAATTTGATCCAGGTTAGGCTGTTGTGTTGTGGAAAAATATACCATTTCGGTTTCTGACCAGGCCAGATATTAATTAGGCTGTACAATTACAGAAGATGGTTGCTTGAGCCAATAAATGTCAGACTCGTACAATCAGAATAAGTGAAATGTCAGACTGGTGCAATCAGAATAAGTGCCTTGTCTTCAAACTGAAAATGGGAAATAACTGAAAATTAAAAATGGATATATTCTAGGGCTGGCATGATTTATCGGATAATCGATTAATCAACCGATATACATACACCTGAAAAATTTTTATCGATAATTCTATTCTTTTAATTGATTATTTGATTTATGTGTTTAGTGTATTTAAATTCTTTACATTGATAATGACAAAGTCATCCTGCTTTATTCATTTAGAATGCAATTTTGTTCAAATAAAGTACATATTTCATTAGCTCACCTGAGCCGAAGGCTCACAGGTGAGCTTATAGGATAGGCAGGCATCCGTCGTCCGTCGTCGTCCGTCGTCCGTCGTCGTCCGTCCACAATTTCAAAGAAGAATATTTCTGAAGCTAGTAAGCCGATCTTGATCAAATTTAATGTGAACCATAATTGGGTTGGGGGATTGATGGCATTAGGTTTTGGAGCAGATTGTATCAAAATTGTGGTTTCCATGGCAACAGATAGGTCCCATAGACTTACAATGAGAAAAACTAAAAAAATCTTCTTCTCTGAAACCACTAGGCCCACAGCTTTGATATTTAGTATGTAGCAATGGCTAATGGTCCTCTACATAAATTGTGCCATTCATGCCCCTGGGGTCAAATTTGGCCACGCCCCGGGGGTCGATAGTCTCCATAGACTTACTATGGGAAAAAAATTAAAAAATCTTCTTCTCTGAAACCACAGGGCCCACAGCTTTGATATTTGGTATGTGGCAATGGCTAATGGTCCTCTACATAAATTATGCCAGTCATGCCCCTGGGGTCAAATTTGGCCACGCCCCGGGGTTTGATAGTCTCCATAGACTTACTATGGGAAAAAAATTAAAAAATCTTCTTCTCTGAAACCACAGGGCCCACAGCTTTGATATTTTGTAGGTGGCAATGGCTAATGGTCCTCTACATTAATTGTGCCAATCATGCCCCTGGGGTCAAATTTGGCCACGCCCCGGGGGTCGATAGTCTCCATAGACCTACAATAGGAAAAAAACTAAAAAAATCTTCTTCTCTGAAACCACTAGGCCAACAGCTTTGATATTTGGTATGTAGCAATGGCTAATGGTACTCTACATAAATTATGCCAGCCATGCCCCTGGGGTCAAATTTGGCCACGCCCTGGGGGTGGATAGTCTCCATAGACTTACTGTGGGAAAAAAATTAAAAAATCTTCTTCTCTGAAACCACAGGGCCCACAGCTTTGATATTTTGTATGTGGCAATGGCTAATGGTCCTCTACATAAATTGTGCCAATCATGTCCCCGGGGTCAAATTTGGCCACGCCCCGGGGGTCGATAGTCTCCATAGACCTACAATAGGAAAAACTAAAAAAATCTTCTTCTCTGAAACCACAGGGCCCACAGCTTTGATATTTGATATGTAGCAATGGCTAATGGTCCTCTACATAAATTGTGCCATTCATGCCCCTGGGGTCAAATTTGGCCACGCCCCGGGGGTCGATAGTCTCCATAGACTTACTATGGGAAAAAAAATAAAAAATCTTCTTCTCTGAAACCACTAGGCCCACAGCTTTGATATTTGGTATGTGGCAATGGCTAATGGTCCTCTACATAAATTGTGCCATTCATGCCCCTGGGGTCAAATTTGGCCAGGCCCCGGAGGTTGATAGTCTCAATAGACTTACTATGGGAAAAAAAATCAAAAATCTTCTTCTCTGAAACCACAGGACACACAGCTTTGATATTTTGTATGTGGCAATGGCTAATGGTCCTCTACATAAATTGTGCCAGCCATGCCCCTGGGGTCAAATTTGGCCACGCCCCGGGGGTTGATAGTCTCCATAGACTTACTATGGGAAAAAAATAAAAAATCTTCTTCTCTGAAACCACAGGGCCCACAGCTTTGATATTTTGTATGTGGCAAAGGCTAATGGTCCTCTACATAAATTGTGCCAATCATGTCCCCGGGGTCAAATTTGGCCACGCCCCGGGGGTCGATAGTCTCCATAGACTTACAATGGGAAAAACTAACAAAAATCTTCTTCTCTGAAACCAAAAGGCCCAGAGCTTCTATATTTTGTATGTAGCAATGTTTGGTAGTCCCCATTATAAATTGTGCCAGTCATGCCCCTGGGTCAAATTTGGCCATGCCCCGGGGTTCAATAGTGTCCATGCATAGACTTTCATTGGTTGATTCTCAATTAATTTAAATCTCATGGGCTTACAATGTGATAATCTCTCAGGTGAGCTACAGGACCAATGGTCCTCTAGTTTGGTCAAGGAATGAAAAACTTTCAGTTCTTATAAAAATTCAAAAATAAATAGGTTCTGACTTTATGCTTAAAACTGTACTATATGAAAAAGGACAAAATTTGGGCCAAAGCTGAAATGATTATTGATAGATTATTGATCACAATGAAAGGGGTGATAATCGATTATCATTTTAGCACTGATTAGCAAGCACTAATATATTCAGTCAGCTGTTTCCTGAAAGGTGACCATTTATGTCACTACAAAGAACTTAATCTGCACATTTGATGAAGTCTTTACCAAATCAAAACCTTTGTAGAAAAAATAAATTACTTTCAAGTTGACACTTTTAAAATATTGTTTTAAACATGAGAAACAGTGGACAAAATAGTAAAAAGTTTTAATTGAAGGGCACCATATGCAATGTTGTACATTTAAATAATATATATTCTTTTACGTAAATGTCATCCATTTCTTACAAATATTTACAGTGTGCTGTCAAATCAATAATACTAAAAATTCGCATATATTTTTGCAGCCCAAAATAAATGGTCATTGGTAAAAGTAAAAGGTAAAGGGCCTTGTGCAAGACGACGACAGTGCTGTAGCAGAATTGGTACCAAAGTATTCTTATTTGGTGGTACTAGGTAACGACAAGTTTTTTTTTACATCTTTCTAATGAATCACGGATCTTTTTGTGTTGACTGGTTTTATATACACCTCTTTCCAGTGCGGTATTTGGTATTGAGTTTAAATTGTGATTTATTTTCATTGTTAGAAATTCTGCCTAAACTCCTAATTTGAGTGTCATGTCATCTTAATGTTGGGTAAAAGTCCCATAAAATGGAGGCAACGTCCCGACATGACCACTGCTGTTAACTGGGACATAAAGCATCAATTCAAACAAACAAATTACTGGGTTTTTGTTGGCCAGGTAGCACAGTTAATATTATGTATGCCTTCTTAGAGCTCTCCTTTTCTATTTCTGTTACGGCACATTCAAGCACAAACAATCAGCTACTGGTGAAAAGATGGATGGGCATTGAGCACTAGTCAGTGGCTGATATTTAGCCTGTCAGGAAAAGTAGGCTCTTTTTAATTATAAGAATAGACCAACTTATCTTCTGAGCTGTTTACTGTCAGCGAGAAATCAACCAAACTCTCTGCTAGTCTCAAAGAATTTGGTGCTCTGGTGCACAATAAGAAGTCATGTTAATACCAGTTAGCAATCTTTGAGATGCTTAGTGGAAAACTAGCATATTATGTTATGTATGACAGTTACTTGTTGAAAGATGTGCATTCAGTACTGGTAAACTTCCCAAGGGAGTATGCCCAGGAAAGTATGATGTTATACATATGATGTTTACTTGTTGTCCTTAGCAATTATTTACTTTTAGTGTCCCAGATATTGGACATAAACAGGTTGTTTACTTCAGAATTTTCTAGAAATTTCAAATTGTTCTTTGACAGAAAAGTCCGGAAAAATCTGGAAGAACCTGGAAAGATGTAGAATCTTCTAGAAAAATCTTTTTTTTATGTCAAACGAATATTGTGGAATTTTCTGGAAGGATAATGGCCTCTCTAGAATATTCCAGAACATTAAATTTTGGTAAACAACTTGTTATTTTTAGTATATGATATCATAGAATTTGCTGGAAGAATCCTGAATGTTCCTCAGTGCTATATAAGGGCTACAAATTTTCATAAGGAAAATCTTTGGGTACTGTTACTATTAAGAAGTCAAAATCTATCTTACTGGAATTTAAACTTATTCTTGGATTACTTTGTGATATTGGATTCTGGATTGGGACATAGTGCTATTTTGAAACAAACTTTAATTCTGGGGATCAGAAACTGATACAGACTTGTCTTAAAAAATTCTGAGGGACATTCAGACATTCTTTAAGGGAATTAACATCTTGAAAGGTATTGTACATTCATTTTTGTTTGATTGTATATATGCTTTTGATTGTTTCACATGTAATTACTGGTTAAATCACTTCTAAATAGATTTGTTAAATTTTAAACAAAGCTTGTTGCTGGCTAACCAACTTGTTGGTTTCCTTAATCTTCTAGTTACGCCTGGCACGTAACAGAATTGGGGGCTCGTCCGGGATTGAAATTTCTTGTGCACCAAATTTATTAGCTCACCTGAGCCGAAGGCTCACAGGTGAGCTTATAGGATAGGCAGGCATCCGTCGTCCGTCGTCGTCCGTCCGTCGTCCGTCGTCCGTCCGTCGTCCGTCCACAATTTCAAAGAAGAATATTTCTGAAGCTAGTAGGCCGATCTTGATCAAATTTAATGTGAACCATAATTGGGTTGGGGGATTGATGGCATTAGGTTTTGGAGCAGATTGTATCAAAATTGTGGTTTCCATGGCAACAGATAGGTCCCATAGACTTACAATGGGAAAAACTAAAAAAATCTTCTTCTCTGAAACCACTAGGCCCACAGCTTTGATATTTGGTATGTAGCAATGGCTAATGGTCCTCTACATAAATTGTGCCATTCATGCCCCTGGGGTCAAATTTGGCCACGCCCCGGGGGTCGATAGTCTCCATAGGCTTACTATGGGAAAAAAATTAAAAAATCTTCTTCTCTGAAACCACAGGGCCCACAGCTTTGATATTTGGTATGTGGCAATGGCTAATGGTCCTCTACATAAATTGTGCCAGCCATGCCCCTGGGGTCAAATTTGGCCACGCCCCCGGGGGTGGATAGTTTCCATAGACTTACAATTGGAAAAACTAAAAAAATCTTCTTCTCTGAAACCACTAGGCCCACAGCTTTGATATTTGGTATGTAGCAATGGCTAATGGTCCTCTACATAAATTGTGCCATTCATGCCCCTGGGGGCAAATTTGGCCACGCCCCGGGGGTTGATAGTCTCCATAGACTTACTATGGGAAAAAAATTAAAAAAATCTTCTTCTCTGAAACCACAGGGCCCACAGCTTTGATATTTTGTACGTGGCAATGGCTAATGGTCCTCTACATAAATTGTGCCAATCATGCCCCTGGGGTCAAATTTGGCCACGCCCTGGGGGTCGGTAGACTCCATAGACTTACAATTGGAAAAACTAAAAAAATCTTCTTCTCTGAAACCACTAGGCCAACAGCTTTGATATTTGGTATGTAGCAATGGCTAATGGTCCTCTACATAAATTGTGCCATTCATGCCCCTGGGGTCAAATTTGGCCACGCCCCGGGGGTTGATAGTCTCCATAGACTTACTATGGGAAAAAAAATCGAAAATCTTCTTCTCTGAAACCACAGGGCCCACAGCTTTGATATTTTGTATGTGGCAATGGCTAATGGTCCTCTACATAAATTGTGCCAATCATGTCCCCGGGGTCAAATTTGGCCACGCCCCGGGGGTCGATAGTCTCCATAGACCTACAATAGGAAAAACTAAAAAAAATCTTCTTCTCTGAAACCACTAGGCCAACAGCTTTGATATTTGGTATGTAGCAATGGCTAATGGTCCTCTACATAAATTGTGCCATTCATGCCCCTGGGGTCAAATTTGGCCAGATACCGGAGGTTGATAGTCTCAATAGACTTGCTATGGGAAAAAAATTCAAAAATCTTCTTCTCTGAAACCACAGGGCACACAGCTTTGATATTTTGTATGTGGCAATGGCTAATGGTCCTCTACATAAATTGTGCCAGCCATGCCCCTGGGGTCAAATTTGGCCACGCCCCGGGGGTAGATAGTCTCCATAGACTTACAATGGGAAAAACTAAAAAAAAACTTCCTTTCTGAAACCAAAAGGCCCAGAGCTTCTATATTTTGTATGTAGTAATGTTTGTTGGTCCCCATTATAAATTGTGCCAGTCATGCCCCTGGGTCAAATTTGGCCATGCCCCGGGGGTCAATAGTGTCCATGCATAGACTTTCATTGGTGGATTCTTTATTAATTTAAATCTCATGAGTTTACAATGTGATAATCTCTCAGGTGAGCTACAGGACCAATGGTCCTCTAGTTAAAAATTCTAAAGTATCTTCACTGTTTGCTGTTTAAATAGCTAAAGCCAGCAAAAAGCAACCATGTCATTCAAACTAAGTGACTTTATTGCTGCGCCTTCTCAGGAGCTGTAAGATAAGGCCAAAAAGAGTGACCTATTAGACATAGCTGATCATTATGGGTTGTCAAATATCAAGACTTCCATGTTAAAACATGAAATTAAGAACATTTTGATTCAGTTTTTTGTTGACGAGGAAATTTTTGATTCCTCGGCTACTTCTCAGATTCTAGTCACTCAGACTGACTTGCAGTTGAGGGAACTAGAAATCAAAAGACAAATTGAGATGGAAAAACTAAAATTTGAGTATGAAGAAAGAATAACGTTCGAAACTTTAGAGCGGGATGAAAGAATAAGGGCAGAAAAGGCCGAAAGGGAAGAAAGAATAAGATTGGAAACTTTAGAACGGGAAGAAAGAATGCATAAACAAAGGTTAGAAATGGAAGAACAAGAGAAGGAGAAACAAAGAGCTTTAAAATATGAAAAATTAGAACGAGAAGAAAGGCTTGAAAAAGAAAAATTAGAACGAGAAGAACGGCTCGAAATTGAAAAAGAAAAATTGAGATTTGAAAATGAAGAAAAAGAAAGAGAAAGGCTATTTCAGTTAAGAATCAAAGAAATTGAATTTAATGAAAAATCAAAATCAAAATCTTTATCTTCAGACACAAGCAAAATATTTGATGTAACAAAACATATCCGACTCGTTCCTCCATTTCAAGAAAAAGAGGTTGATAAATATTTTCTACATTTTGAGAAGGTAGCAGAAAACTTGAAATGGCCAAGAGAGCACTGGACCTTGCTTTTGCAGAGTGTTGTCATTGGTAAAGCTCGAGAAATTTACACTCAGCTTTCTCTTGAGCAAAGTTCTGATTATGACAAAGTTAAAGAGCTTATCCTTAAGGCTTATGAGCTGGTCCCTGAGGCATACAGGCAGAAATTTAGAGACTGTAGAAAAGAACATGACCAGACTCATGTTGAGTTTGCTAGAACAAAACAGCAACTATTTGATAGATGGTGTTCTTCAAAGAAAGTAGGTTCTGATCATGCAAAGCTAAGGCAGCTCATGCTTGTTGAAGAATTCAAACGGTGCATAAATTCTGATGTTAAGGCTTTCTTGAACGAAAGAGAAGTTGAAAACTTGGAAACAGCAGCACGTTTAGCTGATGACTATGCTTTGACTCATAAGGCTTCATTTGTCAACATGCCATATCCTAGGAAACCATATAACCCTCAATCAAAGCAAATTACCCCTCAGTCAAAACCATATTCCCCTCAGTCCGGTCCCAAAGCCAATCCCAGTAATCCAACTGACAATTCCAGTCCAAAACCCAAATTTTCTAGTGAAAACAAAGGACAAAATCCCTTATCCCAGCCAATTTGTAATTATTGTAAGAAAACTGGCCACATTATTTCTGAATGTTTGGCACTGAAACGAAAGAAAGAAAGAGAAAATCTAGATAGTGCTAAACCGACAGGCCTCATCTCCTTAAAGGCTAAACCACAGTCTTGTATCCAGGAAGAAAACCCTATACTGACCAGAACTTGTAAAG
Source organism: Rugalucina vietnamica (assembly GCA_964017185.1). NCBI lineage: Eukaryota > Metazoa > Mollusca > Bivalvia > Lucinida > Lucinidae > Rugalucina > Rugalucina vietnamica. The sequence continues at coordinate 15,868,150 of OZ024872.1, forward strand.
AGTCAGTCTCTGAGGATTCTATTATGGAGATTTATGAACCATTCTTATCAGATGGTTTTGTGTCACTTAACAGTGACTCTGCCCAGTCTACCCCTATCAAAATCTTACGAGATACCGGAGCTTCTCAATCCCTTATCTTGGCAGATACCTTGCCATTTTCCGAGAAGTCTTCTTCTGGGACAAGTGTCCTTATCCAGGGCGTAGAGTGTGGATTTGTTAACGTACCCCTCCATAATATCTATTTGTCCTCTGACTTAGTAACAGGTCCCGTGGCTGTAGGTATTAGACCTTCCTTACCCTTTAAAGGTATTCATTTGCTGTTAGGCAATGATTTGGCAGGAGATAAGGTTAAACCCACTTTTGACCAGCACACCCTGTGTTGATCAACCCCCTGATCCCATTGAGCAGGAAATTCCCGACCTTTACCCTTCTTGTGCTGTCACTAGGGCAATGGCAAAGAAAGCTAAATTATATGATGGGATGCAGGACATAAATTTAACTGACACTTTGATAGGTCAGTCCTTTAATAAAGAGATTTCAACATCTCTTTCCCCTAGTCCTAGGGGAAAGACCCTAGCAATCCAAGGTCGGGGTCAGAAAATGACCTTTCACCTTCCAACTCAAATGACCAAGGTCATGACCAGCTGTCAAGGTCACAGCTTTGTAAAGAACAACACAGTGATTCTGAGATCTCGCCTTAATTTGAAAGGGCTTTAGATGAAAAAGAAATATCCCAGGTCCCTGTTTGCTATTATGTCAAAAATGGCATATTAATGCGAAAATGGCGTCCTCCAGATGTCTCAGCAGAAGATGAGTGGACTGTTAACCACCAAATTGTGATCCCTAGGGTTTATCGCCCTGAAATCTTAAACTTGGCCCATGAAACTCCAATGTCAGGCCATTTAGGTGTAAATAAGACCTATCACAAGATTCTAAATCATTTCTACTGGCCAGGATTAAAATCTTATGTTTCACAGCATTGCAAATCCTGCCACACTTGTCAAATGGTAGGAAAGCCCAATCAGACCATTCCAAAAGCTCAATTGCAGCCCATTCCTGCCTTTGATGAACCTTTCAGCAGAGTGATTATTGATTGTGCAGGTCCCTTACCCAAAACAAAGAAAGGTTGTGAATATCTTCTGACCATAATGTGTGCTTCAACTCGCTTTCCTGAAGCTATCCCACTCAGAAATATCAAGGCTAAAACAATAGTTAATGCACTTGTGAAGTTCTTCACATTTGTAGGCCTCCCAAAATCTATCCAGTCAGACCAGGGCTCAAATTTTATGTCAGGAATTTTTCAGCAAGTCATGTACGAACTTGGAATTAAGCAATACAAGTCATCGGCTTACCACCCTGAAAGCCAAGGTGCCTTAGAAAGATTCCATCAAACTTTGAAAAACATGATCAGATCTTACTGCTTTGACACTGAAAAAGATTGGGATGAAGGCATACACTTGCTTCTATTTGCTGTAAGAGAATCTGTACAAGAGTCTCTGGGGTTCAGCCCATTTGAGCTTGTTTTTGGGCACACTGTACGTGGACCGTTAAAACTTCTAAAAGAGAAATTTCTCTCAGATGATGACAGTTCTTTGAACTTACTTCAGTATGTGTCTGATTTCAAAAACAGACTATCAAAGGCCTGTGATGCAGCTCGGTCCAATCTCAAATCTGCTCAAAGCAAAATGAAGATTCGTTATGATGAAAATGCTAAAGACAGAAATTTTGAACCTGGAGACAAGGCACTTGCTCTCTTGCCCATTCCTGGCAGACCTTTACAAGCTAGATATTATGGCCCATATACTGTTGATAAAAAGTTAAGTGACGTGAATTACATTGTTAACGCTCCTGGGAGGCGCAAGCAAAAACAGCTATGTCACATTAATATGCTCAAGAAGTATATTGATAGGGATAGTTCTGTTATTTCATCAGTAAATATAGTTAATTCTGTCCCTCATGAACAAAATCAAATGGACTCTGAGGACTTCAACTTGGAGAAATCTGGTCCCTCGTCATCGAAACTCCAGAATTCTGACATACTACAGAATCTTGATCAGAAACTGTCTCACCTTGATTCAGACAAAAAACTTGAACTGAAACAGTTAGTTCTCGAATATGAGCACTTATTTCCGGACATTCCATCCAGAACTGACAAAATCTATCATGATGTTGACATTATTGAAGGTTCAAAACCTGTAAAGCAACATCCTTACAGAATGAACCCTGTAAAACAGCAATATCTCAGGGAAGATCAATATTTGCTGGACAATGATTTCATTGAACCCAGCCAAAGTGAATGGAGTTCTCCTTGTATTCTTGTACCAAAGCCAGACGGGACATTTAGAATGTGCACAGACTATCGAAAAGTCAATTCTGTCACTAAAACAGACACTTTTCCCATCCCACGAATCGATGACTGCATTGATAATATTGGACATGCCAAGTATGTTACAAAGTTCGATCTGCTAAAGGGATTTTGGCAGATACCCCTCACGGACAGAGCAAAGGAGATCTCGGCATTTGTTACACCAGATGGACTGTACCAGTATAAAGTCATGCCATTTGGAATGAAGAACTCGCCTGCGACTTTTCAGCGGCTGGTCAACAGTTTGATTTCCAATCTGGATGGCTGTAAAGCCTATATCGACGACGCTATTATCTTCAGTGAGGAGTGGCAACAACACTTGCAGACAATCAGAACATTCTTTGACCGGCTAAGTGATGCTAAACTAACTGTGAACTTGGCAAAAAGTGAATTTTGCCATGCAAACTTGACATTTCTTGGACACATTGTAGGTCAAGGTCAGGTAAAACCTGTAGAAGCTAAAGTTGAGGCTATCTCAGATTTTCCTGTACCTACTAGCAAAAGACAACTGATGCGCTTTCTGGGTATGGCTGGATATTACAGGAAATTCTGCAACAACTTCTCGGCTATAGCTGAGCCTCTGACAAACTTGCTTGTTAAGAAGGCCAAGTATGTTTGGACAGATGACTGCCAGAAGTCATTTGATAAGCTCAAGGCCATACTTAGAAGTGTTCCGGTTCTCTTAGCACCAAGTTTTGACAAAGAGTTCAAGTTGGCTGTAGATGCCAGTGATGTTGGTGCAGGCAGTGTATTGTTGCAAGAAGATGACAATGGTGTTGACCATCCTGTTTGTTATTTTTCCAAAAAGTTTAACAAGCATCAGAGAAATTACTCTACCATAGAGAAAGAATGCCTATCTCTAATCCTTGCGCTTCAGCACTTTGAAGTTTACTTAGCTTCTTCACATGCACCAATTGTTGTCTTCAGTGACCACAATCCACTGACTTTCATACATAAAATGAAAAACAAGAACCAGCGTTTACTCAGGTGGAGTCTCATGTTGCAAGAGCACAATCTTGACATCAGACATATCCGAGGAAGAGATAATATCATTCCAGACACCCTAAGCAGAGCTTAAGTGCCTCTACAATGCTGATGTCCAGCTTTGTGCTGTTGTATTTGATTAGTTTTGCACAAATTTTGCTAAACATATTGTATAAAATTATCCAGTATTGCAAAAGAAAGCTTTATTTTATAAAACTTTCTTTTCTTTGAAGAGGGGAAGTGTTATGTATGACAGTTACTTGTTGAAAGATGTGCATTCAGTACTGGTAAACTTCCCAAGGGAGTATGCCCAGGAAAGTATAATGTTATACATATGATGTTTACTTGTTGTCCTTAGCAATTATTTACTTTTAGTGTCCCAGATATTGGACATAAACAGGTTGTTTACTTCAGAATTTTCTAGAAATTTCAAATTGCTCTTTGACAGAAAAGTCCGGAAAAATCTGGAAGAACCTGGAAAGATGTAGAATCTTCTTCTTCTAGAAAAATCTTTTTTTATGTCAAAAGAATATTGTGGAATTTTCTGGAAGGATAATGGCCTCTCTAGAATATTCCAGAACATTAAATTTTGGTAAACAACTTGTTATTTTTAGTATATGATATCATAGAATTTGCTGGAAGAATCCTGAATGTTCCTCAGTGCTATATAAGGGCTACAAATTTTCATAAGGAAAATCTTTGGGTACTGTTACTATTAAGAAGTCAAAATCTATCTTACTGGAATTTAAACCTATTCTTGGATTACTTTGTGATATTGGATTCTGGATTGGGACATAGTGCTATTTTGAAACAAACTTTAATTCTTGGGATCAGAAACTGATACAGACTTGTGTTAAAAAAATTCTGAGGGACATTCAGACATTCTTTAAGGGAATTAACATCTTGAAAGGTATTGTACATTCATTTTTGTTTGATTGTATATATGCTTTTGATTGTTTCACATGTAATTACTGGTTAAATCACTTCTAAATAGATTTGTTAAATTTTAAACAAAGCTTGTTGCTGGCTAACCAACTTGTTGGTTTCCTTAATCTTCTAGTTACGCCTGGCACGTAACAATTATGTGAAAGTAAAATGGGATATTATGATCTTTTGCTGATTTCCATGCTAACACACCCTTTTGATTTATTTCAGTCCCACTTCAACAGATGACAATCATACAGAACAAGACAGCCATCTCATGGATCACTCAGACTTACATGTACTAGATTTAGGTAATTATGGATCACTCAGACTTACATGATAATTATGGATCACTCAGACTTACATGTACTAGATTCAAGTAATTATGGATCACTCAGACATATGTTATAGATTTAGGTAACTTTGGATCACCCAGACTTGTACTAAATTAAGGTAATTATGGATCACTCAGACTTACATGTACTAGATTTAGGTAATTATGGATCACTCAAACTTACATGTACTTAATATAGGTAATTATGGATCACTCAGATTTGCATTTACTAGATTTAGGTAATTATGGATCACTCCGACTTACATGTACTAGATTTAGGTAATTATGGATCATTCAGACTTACATGTACTTAATATAGGTAATTATGGATCACTCAGATTTGCATTTACTAGATTTAGGTAATTATGGACTCCGACTTACATGTACAAGATTTAGATAATTATGGATCACTCCGACTTACATGTACTAGATTTAGGTAATTATGGATCACTCAGACTTACATGTAATAGATTTAGGTAATTATGGATCACTCAGACTTACATGTACTAGATCAATTTACGTAATTATGGATCACTCAGACTTACATGTACTAGGTTTAGGTAATTATGGATCACTGACTTACAAGTACTAGATTTAGGTAATTACTGAGTCTTACACATGTACTAGATTTACATAATTATGGATAATTCCAACTTACATGTACTAGATTAATTTACGAAATTCTGGATCACTCTGACTTACATGTACTAGATTTAGGTATAATTGTGGATCACTCAGACTTGCATGTACTAGATTTAGGTAATTATGGATCACTCTGACTTACATGTACTAGATATGGATCACTCCAACTTACATGTACTGAGTTTAAGTAATTATAGATCACTCTGTTTAACATGTGCTAGATATACATAAATTTTATGGATCACTCCGACTTAACATGTACTAGATTTAGAAAATTATCATGTAATAATTATAAGTCATGGGAATACTTGATTTATATATTATACACAAAAATGCATGAACAGTTTGGCTCAGTAAGAAAACGGAAGTCTTGCTTTCTGATGATGGAATTTTTATCACAGTGGATAAGTAAATGTATACAAACAAACATGGGATTTGAACACAGGCATCAGCTTATAAGTTCATCATGCCATGATTCAGTCCCATTCCTGTGTTTCTAATGGCCCAGGTTGCAACCACAAGCACAGATTTTCTCATCTGAGCCTGTGTTTGAGAAAACCAACAATTTGGGTTCTGACCAGGTCTGACACAAACCGGCCTATACAGTCATAGTAGCAGGCTAGAAGCTTGAAATTTCGGATTAAAAAAGAAGAAAGATTGTACTAATCATGCAACGAAAATAAAGGTGCTGTGCAGTTACTGCACAGCTGATCTGCCGCTTTGTTTTCGCCTATGCAAATTGCTCGTTTTCTCATGTGGTGGCTCATCTATTTTCAGCCCCTTCATTGAAGACCTTAGCTCAGCTAGCAGTTATAGAACATAAACTAGATTCATCATGCCTACCCAGAGTTCTTAGGTAAGGGTTTTTGGTTGTATTCAGTGTGTTTTGCCTTGAATTTTATGTTCTTTTTGTTCATGTCCCTTTATGTGGCCCTGAATTTTACGAGTTAAAATTTTGTGTTTCAGAAGTGTGTGAGTTAGTTTGTGTTTGATTTATTTTTGCAAAAGCTGCGTAATTCATTTAGGCCTGGCGTCCTTTTTGTGGGACATAGGCAAATAGTAACAATATAGCTTCAGATGTGAAGCCCCCCCACCCCACCCCCCCAAAAAAAATAAATTACTGTTTAAGTTGTTGCAAAATATTTTATGAATCAGTAAAAAATGTTTTTCTTATATGGTTCTATGCATTTCATGTATAATTGTCTTACAGATGGGAGTTAGCATCAATGACAACCAACAACTCTATATCCAGGCCACTCAATACTAATGGATGACATTTTGAGCAAGAAACTGACAGGAGTTTTATTATTATTTATGTGATACAGACCAAGGTTTGACTAGGTACAGACCAAAGTCTGGCTTCATCAGTATTGAGCATTGAGGAAAGCAACTTTGTGATGTGAGAAAAAGAAGTCTTGGGGGTTGCTGACCAGGTACGACACAAGCTGGTCTATTCAGTCGAAGGAGAAGGCGAGAGGCTTGAAACTTCGGATTTAAAAAAAAAAAGATGAATTACAATTACTGCAAAGCTGATCTGCGTCTTTGAAGTAAACTATACTTTGAATTAGAGGATAGGTAGAGGCTTGTTGTCTCCTGTCTAGGAATAAGGGGTAATGTATTTTTGTGTAGCAGGAGAGAAAAGTCAGTAAAATTTGTTTTGCTAGATAAAGGCTGTGTGTGTTTTCATTTGAGCCATGATGCAAGAAAAACGATCTTCAGGGTTTCCAACCAGGTCTAATGAATCACGGATCTTTTTGTGTTCCAACCAGGTCTGACACAAACCTATCAGTACAGTCTGATTTTGAATTTAATAAAAAGGATAGCACTATCCATGTAGCTATACTAAAACAAATGTGATGATCACCTGTGCAGTACTGCACAGCTGATCTGAATCTTTGTTTTTGCAATAAGCAAAAATCCTGATGCCGCTCATTTGAGCCACGTCATGAGAAAACCAGATTTTTGACTATGCGAAAACAAAGGCATAGATCAGCTGTGCAGTAACCAGGGACTGCACAGCTGATCAGCGCCTTTGTTTTCACAACAGGGATAGTACAATTCCTCCTCTATGTATACTCCAATTTCAAGATTCTAACTTTCTTCTGTTACTGTACAGGCCGGTTTGTGTCAGACCTGGTCGGAAACACTGAAGACCGTTTTTCTCGAGAAATGGCTCATTTGTGTTGGTGCTTCAAAAAAGCAAGACAGTCATAACTGTTAGTTTTATTTCTAAGAATCTGCATAATATTTGTATCTTAATTAGCAGTACACAGTTGTTTAAATTAACAATGATTATGTATCGTTAGTTATCAATTTGTTAAAATTTCAAATGCAAATATTACAAATAAATGTGCACTATTAATTTATGTAAGGAAAATTGTTTATTAGTTGTAAAACAAATTCTAACACACCTCGCCTATATAGCCAATGGTAAAAAACGTGTTATATTGTGCAACAATTTCACTGGGCGAATAAGCGTGACGTTACGTTGCAGCATTTGTGACGTCAGCTATCCCACAAAGCAGCGTTAGACGGTGAAACGTCGTTTTAGCGCACAACAAATGTAATAAGTGTGTGTAAATACCAGCATTACAGTCAAATATTTGGCGGGATATCTGCAATGCAATGGCGGAAAGCTGAACGATATCGACGGTTTCAGCAACATTTATTCCGTTTATTGTGTAATATAATCGAAAAAGATCAGCTCAAGTGCGTGAAAATACGCGCTCGTGATTTAATCTTCTTTACAACTGACCTCCAAACAGTGAATTATTACTCAACAATTCACTGCTAGAGCTGATCTATTTCTTGAATAACTCACACTTTTCCTACAAAATCAACAGAGTATGTCATGATGTAGCTGGAATGTACACCCAGCAGGCACATGCCGTCAGAATGATATATCAACGTCGATGCGACGTCATGACGTCGCATCGATGTCGATCTGACGTCATTCTGAAGTCTTGTGCCTGCTGGGCATGAACTTAACAAGTTGATGCCATAACAACATTCAGAGGCAAACAATAGGTACGGTGTGTATTTGATATCATTTAACCCATGTTATATATACAGAGATTTTTTCAGCTGAAAAAAAAAAAGAAAATTTCATTAGAAAAAAATTTGATCTACTTTAAATATTTTTGCTTAAAACATAGATTGTGGATACACATTAGTACGTACAATATATGTTTTGGATCAAAATAAGAAAAAATAGACACCCCTAAACAACCCCGTTTTTCTATATAAAAGTGGGGTTTAAGGGTACCAGTATATATTGCATGGACATGATTGTTATCTTGATGTTCTGACCAAAACTTCTATTAAAACCACAACCTAGCTTTAATTGATTAAAATTGATGTTTATCCAGAAATGTGTTCTCTTGCTTGACATAAAAGTACTGAACAAACTGTCATATTGCAAGCAAGACCTTTGGCTAAACACGGGTATCTGCATTTTCAGAATTCACAATATTTGTTATTGTAACTTTCTGAAAAACAAACAGTTGAAATATCTAAATTTCAGAGCCAAAATAGGTTCTTTCCTCCCAGCATTATTCATTAGTAACATCAATACTTCTTTTGCATGCAAATCCTCATTTTTGTTTAAATGTTAAAACTATTGTCATTTTCTTTAAAACTTTCCCCACCTTGTGATTTTTGAAACGAAGGATATCTGTATTCGCCAAAGGCTCTTGGATACAGTATTTTGAGATAGAATGCTTTGCTTACATCATCAGGAAAACATATCCGTACAATGAATACCCCCTTAAACCCACTTTTATATAGGAAAACTGGGGTATGCAGGGGTATACCTATATTTCTTATATATGCTCCAAAACATACATTGTGGGTACTCCTTAGAACCGCCTTGGTGAGGTGGTTCTAACGTGTACCCACAATCTATGGTTTGAGCAAAAATAAGAAAAATATCAAAATTTTTCCTCTGATAATTATTGATTTTTGACCTGAAAAAATACTGTATATCATATGGACATGTTTTCGTAATGTATACTTACTTTTTTTGATGCATCTGGAATCTTATAGAATTTCCAGGGTTGCAGAAAAATTGATAAAATGTATGTGTTGGTTTAGAAGTATTGTTCAGTACATTTGTCAGTTCTTCATGTAACATCATTTGAGCCACCTCATGGGAAAACCAACAATCTGCATAGGCGAAAACAAAGGCGCAGATCAGCTTCGCGGTAACCGCGAAGCTGACCAGCGCCTTTGTTTTCGCTACTCGGATAGTACAATTCCTCTTCTACTTAAATCCGAAGTTTCAAGCTTCTAGCTCTTTTCTGTGCTTGTACAGGCCGGTTTGTGTCAGACTTGTTCGGAAACCACATTGTTGGTTTTCCCACTAGGCGGCTCATTTGTAGCTGGATAGGTTGAAGTGCTTATAAGAATTTCATCAATGAGGCAATTCTAATGATCATGCACTGTACAAAGTTATATGTAAAAACAAATTATAGCATACAAGCTCATATAATCAAATATATATAAGCCGCATCATGAGAAAAACATTTTATATATGCGATAACAAAGGCGCAGATCAGCTTCGCAGTAACTGCGAAGCTGATCAGCGCTGTTTTTCCCTGCACGGATAGAAGTACAATTTCTCGTCCTCATAAATACAAAACTTCAAGCTACTAACAGTCTTCTGTAGCTGCACAGACCAGTTTGTGTCGGACCTGTTCGGAAACCACATTGTTGGTTTACTCATGAGGTGGCTCATATTGTTTCTCTTTGCATCAAGGCATATTCTTTGGTAATGCACATATAAGTCATGAAAGTAGTTTGACACTCGGATACATATATATGTCATATGGATTTGATGATGATGATGATGATGATGACGATGATGATTTAGTCACCACTTCATTAATATACACTGAGTAAATGTTCTTGCCGACGGCTTTACATTTCTTCACGAAAAGATCATTTAGTTTCATTCTGGGATTTTAAGATGTACATGTAAATTACCGTGTTTGTTATTTCTTATCTGCATTTGATTAAAGGGCATTCAAAAACACACACTTAATAATATTATGTTTTCACTTAAAGTTAACATGCAATTTGTACACATCAACAAAATCCAGATGAATTTATACTACTCAAATTCACTAAATAACAAACTAATACACTTTTTAATATATTAACAGTTTGAAATAAATATTACATGTTCTTTGATTTTAATGGTAGTGAAAACTGAATGATCTTTCTTGTATTGAAATCATTAATGCTGTATCTTTCAAACTGATCATTTACTGTTGACTTGGAGAACATTTGTGATTACGAAAACACGCCCTTGCAATACATAGATTTTTTTTTTTTCAAAAGCAAAAATTGAAAAATTGCATTGGATAAAATTTGATATTTTTCTTATTTTTGCTCAAAACATTGATTGTGGGCACATGTTAGAACAGCCTCGGGGAGGCGGTTCTAACGAGTACCCACAGTCTATGTTTTGGATCAAAAATAAGAAAAATAGGTATACCCTTGCAATCCAAGTTTTCTTATATAAAAGTGGGGTTTAAGGGGGTATTTATGGCATGGACATGTTTACCTGAAGGATTGTAATTGGCTAAGAAATTTTTCTCAACTTGAATGCAGTTGCTCTGTCCCAAAATGACTGAAAAAATGATTAATTGGAGAACTAAACATGTTTAACAACACTGTTCACAGGTAAACAACTCTCGTTGTTGAAGAGTTGTTGATATTTTGTTTTGCTTTTAATAAAAGCTGTCATAATGATATGGATAAAAAGTGAATATTTCATTAAGAATACAGAAGTTGTGTTGTGTGATGTCAATTTTTAAGGTTATTTGTTTAAATAAATCCATATTTTTGACTTAACAGTGTCTATGTTTTTACTTAAAAGTCCCTCTCAAAAAGTCGAGGTGGGAAATTACAAACAGTACATTGTACTTGAGAGCGAGGTTGCCTGGTGGTAGAGCATCAAACTTAGAATCAAGAGGTCCTAGGTTCGAACACCACTGGAACCAATGTCCTTGAGAAAGACACATTAACTCTCCATATAGTACTGTTCTCGAGGTTATAAAACTTTTTTCATGCCCAACTCATCTGAGTTTAAAATTCATCCTGCTCATTTATGTTAAAATGCCAACAATTGTTGACAATTGTTGGCATTGTAACATTTATAAGCAGGATAAATTACTGGCTTTGGTGACCTAAACCTGAAATTTCAATTATTTTGCCATTTATGATGCATTAGCAGAGTTGAGCATGAAAAAAGTTTTTATAACTTGGGACTGGTTAATAGCAAGGAAGCAGTGGCTCCATCCTAACAGGACCGAAAAATTCTGTGGTGGTTAGCCACAAATCAGATCAAAACAATTAGGTCCTGATAATAAGAGATCATATTCACCGCCACATCAGAAAACAAACAGTGTTTATATGCGAAAACAAAAGCGCAGATCAGCTGTGCAGTAACTGCACAGCTGATCAGCGCTTTTGTTTTCGCTACACTGATAGTACAATTCCTCTTATTGTTAAATCCACAATGTCAAGCTTCTAGCCATCCTCTGTAGCTGCTCAGGCAGGTTTATGTCGGTCCTGGTAGGTAAACCCTGAAGACTGGTTTTCTTGCGTCGCGGCTTATATTAAAGTTAAAGAACTTCCCAAAAGGTGACCACCAGGTGCATAACTTTTGATGATATTTATTGATATAACATAACAAATTTATATCAATTGGCGCAATAATTGAGAAAACAAGAACATTTGGGTTGGTTTTGGCATAGCATCCCAGTCATCAATTATTGTTCAGTCATGTCAGGATAGCACCATTGCTACCCTGGTATTACCCAGAAAGATTGAAAGCATAATGTGTCTCTCTCAAGGACACTTCACTGGGGAGGTAAGTATCTAACCCAGGACCTCTCCCTACGGAGACACACAACATTTCTCAAATACAAATCAACAGCATATTAATAATATAATATGTACAATACAAATCAACAAATATGTATAATACAAATCAACAATATATTAATATTAATAATATGTATAATACAAATCAACAGCATATTAATAATATGTATAATACAAATCAACAAATATGTATAATACAAATCAACAACATATTAATAATATAATATGTATAATACAAATCAACAAATATGTATACGTAATACAAATCAACATAATAATAATATAATATGCATAATACAAATCAACAACATATAAATGCTATAATACACCTCAACCTCTTTATTTTACTGGGGTCCAAGCCATATCCAATCTGTATTATAATGAGAGTAAAGATTGGAGTCCAACACTGATCAGTGTTACATCCAAAACCGTGTTGTAACGAACCGTGTTATAAAGAGATCCAGATGTACGAGGGATGTTCTTTGATACTTGTCATTTGCTTGATTATTTTTTCCGTGAACAATCAAATAGAATGTTGATCAAATGTGGTGAAAGCCCAATGTTTTCCGATCAGATTGGTATCAAAATTATTGCTGTCTGACGCGCGGTCATATAGTAATCGCATTTTAAAACAGGGTACAGTAATGACACTGCGTTGTTTTTCAGTTAATTTACAATATGTAATTTCGATCCCAAATATAGTAGAAAAGGCTATAACTTTCGTAAAAGTATATACAGGCCCACTTTCATTTTACACATTATGTTGTCATTCATATAAGCAACAGAAAACACCTTTGCAGAATATTTTCACTTTGACTTTATAGAATTATTGCCCCTGCTTTATGAAGTCATTATATGTTAAATATACGTCATTCAAAATTACTGCACAGGTTACATCTTTTTGAATTCTTATATTTTGTAAATTGTATTGTATGGGGAATATCTCAAATTGATAGTTATCTCAAGTTTTTTCTAAAATGGTCTAAATGGACATTCGCAGTAAGTTACTAAACAGGCAATTTAAGATTTCCTTCAGATATGAGGTGGGGTAGGTGCTTAGTTTCTAAGAGAGCTGTCCGTCTCTATCATAATAGAAGCACTGTCAAATGTCATGATTAAAAACGTCAACCTAAACGCTTCTTGAATTTATCAAGAAAATAGATTTTTGACAGTTGTAGTAGTATTTGTACATGCTATTATTGTGGTATTGTCACCTCTTCCACAAAAAATTTGTGTTATCTTTCGACTTGTTACTACTGAGGCCCTCCCAGGGGGGGTCTTTGCTCCCTGCTCCCTGAAAGAAAAATGACCTTTCTCCCCAGCTCCCTAAAATGTTTTTCCTCAGCCCCCTGCTCCCTAAAACTCCAAAAGCTCCCCAAATCCCTGAAAATAATTGGCCCTTCTCCCCAAATCCCTGAAAATAAATAGCCCTTCTCCCTGAATCCCCAAAACCCCTGGGAGGGCCTCACTACTCATAAACCAAGATTTTAGAGAATAGATTATCCAAAACATATACCAATGGAATTAGCAAAGGTCTGACACAAAGCAGCATTAACAGTTTGGATAAGTCATAACTGGTCAGGGAATTATAAGGCCTCGAAACTCCTTTGGGATCGGTACGAATATTTAGAGTGTTCAAAACATTCAAACTTAGAAACATACTTCTAAGCAATATTTAAAGTATTCGACCCCGTTTAGGAATGTGTCTTTGATTTAGACTTCTCGTGTAAATTTTAGAAATTACAGTACAGTCTGGCTTTCGTCGCCGGTTTAAAAGGGCTACTGATGAGGGTTCATTACCCGAAATTGCGCAATATAGTCCATACTTTCTCCCTTTGAATGTTCTTATTGCTTCCAAGGGATCAAACCTTTATATTTTATTTTCTATTCTGAAGTTCTTTCAATTTATCAACTCGTAAAAACTGGGATTGTACATGTTTAAAGCTCTCGTAAAAATTGCAATTTCTGTTTCAGGAAAATAAATTTTCACCAGTGCTTTTGCAAGGTAATGGAGGTCCCACAGCAACAAAATCGTTCTTTTAACCCTTTTAATTCAAACATTATACTGTTTATTGGGACATGATGAAGAAGGTATTTGCAGTGTCATAAGGGTGCCCCTCTTTAGAGACTCAGTTTGCTATAATAAATTGCATCGTCCTAAAATGGTTGGGTGATTTCAATATCACAAAGAACCCACCTTTAATTACCAAGTCTTTTTGCTCCGTTACAGATGCTGGTTTAAGAGAAAATGAGTCGATGACAAGAATTAAAAGAACATCCCTCATATGTATAATAAATTGTACATGTACACATAATTGATAGTTCATAAAACCAGAGGACCAATGGTCCTGTAAACGCTCACCTGAGATCTGCTGTATATACGAATGTTATAGAAAATAGTCCCAGTATAGGGGCAGATGAAGCCCTTGGGCCATTTTTTTTCTTCAGAATAATCAATATACTGTCCATACAAGTTTTTCCCTTCAAATGACATTTTAACATTTTACCCATTCAAATACATAGGCAACCCATGTTGACCTTGCCTTAAAATAGGTCAAGATCATCACAGGGTCATGACTTATACATACATTGTAGTACTTGAGTCATCGATGCTTCATGCCAAGTTTCTTCGAAATTGGCCCACTGGTTCCGGAGAAGAAGATTTTTGACGGGTTTATACCATATATGGGCATGGCGGCCATCTTGGTCATGTGACCTTGATTATTTATATACACATTGATTCCCCCATTCTATAGATACTTCACATGAAATTTGGCTTTGATTGGCCAAGCGGTTTCAGAGGAGAAGATGTTTGAATATTATGGTAATATACATGTATAATGCCCCGGGGCTTTGGCAAATGAGCCCCTGTGGTCCAATTTTTTTCAGAATCATTAATATTCAGTCCTACGGCCCATTTCCTGCAAGACTTTCACTTTAAATGACATTTTAAAAGTTTTCCCCATTCAAATGCATTGGCGACCTATGTTGACCTTGCTGTAAAATAGGTCAAGGTCATCCAAAGGTCATAATTTATAAACACACTGTAGTACTTCAGTCCCCGATGCTTCATGCCAAGTTTTGTTGAAATCGGTCCATTGGTTCAGGAGAAGAAGAATTTCAAAGCGTTTTTACCATATATGGGCATGGCGGCCATCTTGGTCATGTGACCTGGATTATTCATACATACATTGGTAACCTCTTCCTATTGATGCTTCACATAAAATTTGGCTTTGATTGGCCAAGCGGTTTCAGAGGAGATGATGTTTGAATATTATGGTAATGTACATATATATTGCCCCGGGGTGGGGGCATATAAGCTCCTGGGGTCCAATTTTTTTCAGAATCATTAATATTCAGTCCTACTGCCCATTTCTTGCAAGACTTTCACTTTAAAAGACATTTTAAAAGTTTTCCCCATTGAATTGCATTGGCGACCTGTGTTGACCTTGCCGTAAAATAGGTCAAGGTCATCACAGGGTCATGATTTATATACACATTGTAGAACTTGAGCCATCAATGCTTCATGCCAAGTTTCGTTGAAATCGGTCCACCTGTTTTGGAGAAGAAGATTTTTGAAGGGTTTTTACCATATATGGGCATGGCGGCCATCTTGGTCATGTGACCTGGATTTCTTATATACACATTGGTTCCCCCTTCCTATTGATGCTTCACATAAAATTTGGCTTTGATTGGCCAAGCGGTTTCAGAGAAGAAGATCTTTGAAAATGAGGGCGACGACGACGACGCCGACGGACGGACGCCGGGTGCCTCCCTATCCTATAACCTCACCTGTGAGCCTTCGGCTCAGGTGAGCTAAAAAATGATCATTCATATAATGAATAAACAGACAAATAGTAGTAAGGATAAAAACTTACTCCCTCCGAAAACCCTGTACTCTACTATTACACCCCAAACTTTCCAAATACAAACCAGAGGACCATTGGTCCTGAGAACGCTCACCTGAAGCCTGATCTTGGAGTATTAAGTCATCATGAAATGACCTTGACCTTGAATACTCACACACCTTTCTTGACTTCACAGGTTGTCTGCATCTGCAAAGTTTCAGGTCTCAGGCTGCAATAGTTTCCAAACCCAGTGATTTCTGAGAAAACCATAATTTCAATTTTGATTTTTAAATGACCTTGGGTCAAGGTCAAGAAATGACCTTGGCCTTCATTAATTACTTACCTTCATTGACTCCATTGGTTGTCTGCATCTAGCAACTTTCAGGTCTCAGGCTGCAACAGTTTCCAAAATATCCATTGTTTTCGCCTATTCCCATGTAAAAGCCTATGTTTCCAAAATTGACCTTGCCGTAAAATAGGTCAAGGTCATCCAAGGGTCATCATTTTATCAAACTATGATGGGCTGAAGTCCCCGATGCTACATACCAAGTTTCGCGTAAATCGGCCAGCCGGTTCTGGAGAAGAAGATTTTTGAGTGGTTTTTACTATAGTTGGGCATGGCGGCCATCTTGGTCATGTGACCCAAATTTTGCGATCACACTTTCGTTCCCCCTACCCATGGACGCTCCACATAAAATTTCACTTTGATTGGCCAAGCAGTTTCAGAGAAGAAGATCTTTGAAAAGTGTGTATGGAAGACAGACTGGCCAAGGTCAAGAGATGACCTTGACCTAAATTAATCACATACCTTCATCTACTCCATTGGTTGTTTGCATCTACCACTTTTCAGGCCTCAGGCTGCAATAGTTTTCAAAAAATCCATAGTTTTCACTTTTTCCCATGTAAAAGCCTATGTTTCCAAAATTGACATTGCTGTAAAATAGGTCAAGGTCATCCTATGGTCATCATTTGAACAAATTATGATGGGCTGGAGTCCCAAATGCTACATACCAAGTTTCATGAAAATCGGCCAGACGGTTCTGGAGAAGAAGATTTTTGAGAAGTTTTTACCATATATGGGCGTGGCAGCCATCTTGGTCATGTGACCTGGATTTCCCGATCAAACTTTCATTATCTCTACTCATGGATGCTCCACATAAAATTTCAGTTTGATTGGCCATGCAGTTTCAGCGAAGAAGATCTTTGAAAAGTGTGTATGGACGACAGACTGGTCAAGGTCAAGAGATGACCTTGACCTAAATTAATCACATACTTTCATTAGTTGTTTTGCATCTATCACTTTTCAGGCCTCAGGCTGCAATAGTTTTCAAAAAATCCATATTTTTCACTTTTTCCCATGTAAAAGCCTATGTTTACAAAATTGACCTTGCCGTAAAATAGGTCAAGGTCATCCAAGGGTCATCATTTTATCAAACTATGATGGGCTGAAGTCCCCAATGTAACATACTAAGTTTCGTGGAAATCGGCCCACCGGTTCTGGAGAAGAAGATTTTTTAGTGGTTTTTACCATATATGGGTGTGGCGGCCATCTTGGTCATGTGACCTGGATTTCGCGATCAAACTTTCGTTTCCCCTACCCATGGATGCTCCACATAAAATTTCACTTTGATTGGCAAAGCAGTTTCAGAGAAGAAGATCTTTGAAAAGTGTGTATGGACGACAGACTGGCCAAGGTCAAGAGATGACCTTGACCTAAATTAATCACATACCTCCATCTACTCCATTAGTTGTTTGCATCTACCACTTTTCAGGCCTCAGGCTGCAATAGTTTTCAAAAAATCCATAGTTTTCACTTTTTCCCATGTAAAAGCCTATGTTTCCAAATTTTACATTGCCGTAAAATAGGTCAAGGTCATCCAAGGGTCATCATTTTATCAAACTATGATGGGCTGAAGTCCCCGATGCTACATACCAAGTTTCATGGAAATCGGCCCACCGGTTCTGGAGAAGAAGATTTTTGAGTGGTTTTTACCATATATGGACGTGGCGGCCATCTTGGTCATGTGACCTGGATTTCGCGATCAAACTTGAAATGCCACTACCCAAGGAGGCTCCACATAAAATTACAACTAGATCCGCCAAGCGGTTTTAGAGAAGAAGATCTTTGAAATTGTGGACGACGGACGGACGGACGACGGACGGACGGACGGACGCCGGATCATGGCCATCCTATAAGCTCACCTTGTGAGCCTTCGGCTCAGGTGAGCTAAAAACAACATTTAATGTATAGTACATGCACACATATTTAATTGATATTTGATAAAAAATAATGAATAAACAGACAAATAGTAATAAGAATAAAAAACTTAAGTCATTTGGTTACTAAAATATTCAAGATAATAAAAAAGTACAACATCATTTGAGCCACATCACGAGAAAACCAGATTTTTGCCTATGCGAAAACAAAAACACATTATCAGCTTTGCAGTAACTGCACAGCTGATCAGCATCATTGTTTTGGTTACAAAGATAGTACAATGCCTTTTCTACTTAGATTTGAAATCACAAGTTTCTGACCTTCCGTTTGTGTTGAACCTGGTCGGACGGAAACCCAAAAGACTGGTTTTCTCACATCACGGCTCATTTAAAATGCAACATGAACAACAAGGTACATGTAAGATACAAATCAATGTCTGGCAGGCTCCAAATGTTGTCCACAAGTCTCTCTTGCTTCTTCATGAACGTCTAATCTGGTTCAAATTTATAATTATTTTAATGATGATGAGCCTGATTTTTGTATTAAGTGTAAGAAAGTCCTGCACACAAATAAGATGATTATCATCTTTTGCGTATACATGTATTGCTAAAAATCTAAACTAAAACCTTCAAGGCGGCCCCCGTGGCCGAGTGGTTAAGAGCGCTGATATTTCATTATTGCACTTAACCATCTCACCCCTGTGTCTGGTGTGGGTTCGAACCCCGCTCTGGCCACATGTGAGACAAGCCAAGTTCTGCTTGCGGGTGTGTCAGGTGGTTTTTCTCGGGGTTCTCCCGTTTTCGCCCCACCTACTGATTGGCCCGTCTCATATGAGCTGAAATAATCTTGAAAGGGACGTTAAACTGAATAAAAAAAAAAAAAAAAAAAAAAAAAAAAAAAACTTCAAGCTCTTGTAGTTCCTCCTAAGTTTATGAATTGTCGCTGATGTAGCCAAACCAGCTGGCAGGCCCCGAGGTTATAAAATGTTTTTCATGCTCAGCTCAGCTGAGGCTAAACTTTATCCTGCTCCCTGCTCATAAATGTTGGCACAATTGTTGACAGATTACATTTATAAGCAGGATACATTACATGCTTTGGAATTCTAAACCTTCTAATTTCAATATATTTGGGCTATTTTGGTATCTATGAGCCGTTTAATTTTTTTCAGGATCCTCTTAACCTGGTTTGATAGATATGTCCTGACAGTAAAGTATTATGGATTGGAAAAGTCCATAAATTTAGCAGGCAGCCCGAGTTTTTCAAAAACATTCTCAATAGGTGTCACAATGCAAGAATGATAGCTTGTCCAACCTATTGCCAAACCAATACAATACAATTCAGGCCCATGATCATCACGAGGCATGAATACAAGGGATCCTGAGTCACCTGCATCAAAAAATTGAGTGTATCCTTGAATGGAAGCTACTTCAATCTGATTGAAGAATTCAACTTTCTCGCAATCTGGTAACATCATTTGCCGGCTCTCTGCTCGGATGTCTGTCCCCCACATGTCAAGTAATCCCTTGGTCAGACCAGTCTGAGAACCATATTTGATAACCCTCCTTCCCCCTAATCGACGTATTTGGTCGTACGTAAGAATTTCTCCTTTAGCAAAACTGGGAGGCTGCCAAGGTTCAAAACCTGTATAAAAATTTTGTCACATGTAATATGTTTTTGTTATTTAAAAAAGAACTGCAAAACATTTTAATTGCATAGTTTTAGAGCAATTGAAGGACCACCTGATTTAGACATACATGTTTCCAAAAAAGCTGAATACATGTATGAGGCCATACTTTAATTTTCAGAAAACAATATTGTTTGAAACGAAAATCAATCGTACTTGTTATACCCCCGGCATTTATGCCGACAGGTGTATACAGTTTTCACCTTTCCATTCGTATGTTGATTAATTTGTTCGTTAGTTTGTTCGTCATTCCGGAACTTTGAAGATTTTATGTTAAACTTTCGGTTAAAGTTTCTCTAACGCTGTATTTCTCATGAACCAACCATCAGAAACAACTCATATTTGGACCATAGGTACCCTATAGAGTTTGCGTTGTTTTCACGAGTTCGGACCCCAGGGTCCTTGTCCGGGGGTGGGACTAGAAGTCAAATTTTAGGTCACCTTTAAAATGTTTCTTTTCTAAGTCTATATCTTAACAAACATACAGTTCAACCTCATTATAACGCGCCTCATTATAGTGCGGTTTTCAATACAACGTGGCCATGTCATGGCTCCCAAATTGATTATTTTGCTATATGTCTATTGTAAATAACCTCATTATAACACGGTTCACTTATAACATGGTCTGTTTTCATGGATCCCAAAAATAGCGTTATAATAAGGTTGACCTGTACATGTAATAGGAATGTATTCATATCTAAGTCATATATATACACTGTGGAGTTTGCTTTTATTCCATGGCACCGAAACCAGGGTGCCATCACCAGGGGAGAGGGGTTAGAGTTCAAAATCTAGGACACACATTTGTAATATGATAGATACCATGATGATGAATGATACCATGATGAATCTTTATTAGTCTTGACAACCTGTCAGAGAGCGTTCATTTGTAGAGCATACATGGGTGATCCAAGAAGTAATGCGAACCCAACTATATTTTAGTAACCGATGTAGATGCATTTAAACAATGTGGCATGTTTACACGTGCTTATTGTGCAGTATTTAGGTGTAATATCATGAAGTTCAGATGACGAGTTGAGATATAAGGATAATTTGATTTGTCGACCCGAAGTCGACATGGACACAAAATTGACTTAAAATCTCATTTTTGTTTTGGGAACAGGGAAACATTTTGTACAACAATTTATTAAATTGACATTTATATACACACATCAAATTAATTCTGTTATATCTGCCGTATGTTTGGAAAAAAAAGAGAAAACGAATGTAAAGATCAGATTGCCTAGCAACGGTATCTGACAAAAAATATCACATTTTCGACCAAGTACGACAAATACTCATAATTCGTGCGTATATTTGAACCCGATAAGGATCTAAAAATATGGACATTTGTCCACAGCCTATCACTATTCAAAAAATATTGTATTGAATTTAATCTTTTTGCTTAAGTAGAAGGAGCGTTGATGAAAATGTGTAGATTAAGAGAATCAAAAATAAACTCAAATTCTAAGGGACCTCTAATTTGTGCTACATTCAACTTTTTTTAAAGGGATTATTAGCTCAGGTGAGCTTACAGTATACCCATGCTCCGGGTATTTGTTTTGATGATGTTACCAAAAATTAGTAATAAATACATACAAAATTGCTAAACTAGGTTTATGAATGGCTAATGGACAAATGTAATCGAATTATGAGGACACCGACGACATTTAGTTTGATGTGTCTTTGTCTAGAATGCATCTCTATTAATGTTGCCCTGCCCCTAACAGAAAACGACATTAAGTTGCATTTTGGCTGGCTTTCTCTCATGATGAAAATTCACATTGTAATCCCCATTGATCAACACGACCATCGCATATTCTAAGTTGAGCACCGGTATAAAAGCGATCTAAGCATTGAAAGGAAAGCTTGAATATTAATGATTTTAAAATTATGTCTGAAAAGCTACTTTAGTGTTCATGTAACGTACTTCAACAACCATTGGTTATCGAAAGCTTGCAAAGGCCTAATCAGGGCATTCTAACATGTGTTTGACAAGATTCTACTTTTGTTTTCACCACCAGGGGCACAAGCGATTGCCGTGAAACAGTTTACTTTTCTTCAACTACCACTTCGGGTAGACATTCAATGACAAAAACCCGAGAGCCTGACATTCTTTGATTTTTAAAATATGTTTTGATAAAAAAATATTACCTTCCACATCCACTAAACTGGCGAAAACTAATAGTAACACGCTCAAAAATACCATAATTCATAAATAAAATGCATCTTCAAAAGGTCAAGTATCAAATGCACCAAAAATAGATTAATTGGACTGCACACACCATATGCTAACCAAACCCATTAATAAAGTATTGAGCAAAAAAAATCGGATCTGAAAACCTGCCCTCACAGTATGGAAATAATAAAACAGAGATACAAGTACTATAGATTAGAGGCCGTGCAAAATACAAGGGAATATTTGTACAGTGTGTCTCCAAACTTTTGTAACACAAAATGATTGGGGCAATTAATGCTCGTTGCCCAAATGATGAAAGTTGATTCTGCAGCATCCGGTTTCAAGTTAATAGCATTTTATGACCATGTTATACTCTTTCATCTGTTCATTTGCCATTACTTATAATATGTTAGCTTTGCCTGAATGAGTAGCTATAACTGTTTGTAATATTTGGGCTCTGGTTTTTGGGCTCTACAGTATCGTTCCCCCTAAAGAACCAACACGCCACTTTCATATATTGTGGTATACATGGCAACACATATCGTGCAAAAACTTTTGTTGGTTCTCGGGTGGGGGGGGGAACAATACTCTATAAAACTTTTTCCTAATCACTATATATTTCATACAAAAATGATTGTTTGTTCTTGATGATTCATTGACTAGTTAGAGATTCACCACGAGGACCAAATAACTAACTAAATGTTATGAACCACTGCAGAAGCTGAGGGTGAGGTTATGGCCATGTAAAACCGGTTTAAGCCCGCCAGTAACTTTGTGTTACTGATCGTTCCAAGTCGATACTTCTGTGGTGGTTCTTTTTGTTTTATGTCTTGGTGTATAAAAATTTTTTAAGCTGTTGGCGCCTTATGTATGTTTTCATATTTTTAGTTAAGTTAAGGTAACTGAGTGGCCACCTATTGGGAAAATAGCTGCTCATTCGGCTTACGATATGTTTCATGGTATAAGTACCTGATTGTTAGTTTGGTTTTTTCCCACCTCGGTTTTTGGAGTGGGAATCTTTTTCTGATTGCGCCTTTTCCTGATCTTTGCCTACTTGTACCTTTTTGTTCTAGCCGAAAATCCAGATCCTGTGGCACGAAACATGGAACACAAATTCTGTTAACCAGTATTGCATTATTCAGGGAAGTTAACCTGTACATAAGAAGACAGATGGCCAGGTTTTTGTTTTTCCAAAAAACATAGGCATTTTTAAATAGAAATGGTCAATGCTTCTTTATTGACAGCTCATATCAGGAGATTTATAAGTAGTAGACATTTCTTGCCTAATCCGAGATAGAGTTGTACACCATACACTGAGATACAAACGTCGTTTTCATGGGGATGTCTCAAAATAAAATGTCAATCTTCCATACATGTGTATCTGTTTTGAGTTGTCGATCAGGCTGACGCTAACCAAGAGAGCTGCACAGTCACAGATTAATAGATGGTTTAGAAAGTCCTCGCTAATACAATGTACATGTGCAAAGCGGTCGCAGCAATGCTGATCTGTGCATTGATAGAAAGAGCCGGTTTTCTCACGGCATTTCTTGTCAACGAAGTTTTGTACATCGTATCCTTACAAATGGTCGCGGTGCAAGAAACTTTCTTTTGTCAGGTTGCATTTAAAATACTTTAAAAACGTACACGGTCAACAGCTGAGGCCGAGTTGCCGAGCAAGACTCCTTGAACCTGACTATCGGTGCTCTGTGCACATTTCTGTCTCCATAGGCTTAATACCCAGGAAGCGGCGGTTCTGTCCCCGCATGACTAAATTGTTGACAGGGATGTTAAACCACAACTGAAAGAAATATACTAAAACGCAAAAAGTTTCGCAACACTTATAAAATGCAAATTTCTTCTTATCGTCTATCGGTGATATAACGATAGTTCTTTGCCTTGCATGAAAATCAGAACGCTGCGGCTTATGGTTGCCGAGAAAACGACAAAACTTCAAGGTAACCAAGTCACAGATGCACGATGCCTTACATTATATGCGAAAATGAAATTTCAAACCAAAGTTTCTAAAGCAAAAAGGACAACAAATGCAAATATGTACAACAAACGCAAAAAAAGCAAAAAGGACAACAAACGCAACACTCCCGTTTTGGAGTGGGAATTTCTGATTGTGCCATTTCCTGATGATTGCCTATTTTACCTTTTTATGCCTTGGTCGACGTTTAGTGCACGTGCGTGTGTACTGTGTGACGTGTTTAAGTTTGGACTGATATTAATTGATCTTTGTTTTCGAAATAAACATCCATATATTAGATACAAATTGTAAAAAAAACGCAAACGTCACATTGACGTCAGAGCAAAAACATGCGATCAAATCTCGTTTATGGCAAACTCATTGTGTAGGGACATAAAATATGAGCCGCCAAATGGGAAAACCAACAATCTGCATATGCGAAAACAAAGACGCAGATCAGCTTCGCCGTAACCGCGAAGCTGATATGCGCATTTGTTTTCGCTACACGGATAGTACACTTCCTCTACTTCCTAAATCCAAAATTTCCAGCATCTAGCCATCTTTTCTGCTTCTACAGCACGGTTTGTGTCGGACCTCTTTGGAAACCACATTGTTGGTTTTCTTACGAAATGGCTCATTTACTTTGAAAAATATCCTTACATGGGCAATGTAGAAGAAAACGAGGATGTTAATTGTTGGGTTTCTTTTGCGTCGAAGTAAATTTTTGAATCAGCGAAAGACGGCGTATGAATACTGACATGTGCTGAACGTGGTCATTTCTCTTGGGCCTGCTTCAATACG
Organism: Rugalucina vietnamica; assembly: GCA_964017185.1. Lineage (NCBI taxonomy): Eukaryota > Metazoa > Mollusca > Bivalvia > Lucinida > Lucinidae > Rugalucina > Rugalucina vietnamica. The sequence continues at coordinate 15,892,989 of OZ024872.1, forward strand.
AACCAGATACTCGACAGACCAAGCTACCGCACCCGGTTTTGGAGTTAAATGATAAGTTGCTTATGGCCACGGTTCAACCCGGTTTGCCACGGTGCCGTCCCGGTTCATCCCGGTGCCGTCCCGGTTAACCCCCGGCTGCTATCATTTTTCAATACCGACAAACAACGGGGCATAACCATGGCGGGACCGGCACGCCACCGGGGTGAACCGGGACGTAACCGGGGTGAACCGGGACGCCACCGGGCTTTTCCGTAGTAGGGGCACACCGGTCTGCAGCATGACGACACCGTAGTAGGACCGGGAACAAGACTGGGGCTACACCGGGGTAACACCATGACTGTGAGAACACGATCGATTTTGGTAGGAACAGTTCCCCCAGTTTATCACGGTTTTACGGCTTGTCTTCACCGGGGTAGAGCCGGTATAGTAAAAACGTTTTTTTTTTCTGTTTCACTGATTTGTCGCAGTTAAAAATAAACAGCTGTCCTGGCAGGTATAGCAAGTAGTCAATAACTAAACCTCGGAGTGTACATCAAGAATGATGCTAAACCAAGTTTGCAATGTATAGAAGCAGCTAAAAAAGCAACCCAAGCTTTGGGCTTTGTAAAAAGAACTGTCTCACATTTTGACTGTACTAGTTTCTCAGTTGTCTACAGAACGTACATTAGACCACACATGGAATTCGCTGTACAAGCATGGAATCCATACTTAAAGAAGGACATAGATTGTTTGGAAAAAAATTCAGCATAGAGCTCCAATTAAGAAATTTAGAATACGAGGAAAGGCTTTTGGAGTGGGAGTCTTTTTCTGATTGCGCCTTTTCCTGATCTTTGCCTGCTTGTGCCTTTTCAAGTTCTTACTTTAACTACCCTGGAAGAGAGGCGAGTTCGTGGAGATCTAATTCAAGCATATAGAATTATAACTGGTAAAGATATTGTCAACTGTGAACAGTTTTTCAAATTCAGAGAAAATGCAAACACAAGAGGAAACATCATGAAATTGTATAAACCGAGATTGAAGAAAAGCATTCAACAACGGGTGAATTTTTTTAGTGTACGAGTAGTGAACGCCTGGAATGAACTACCGGATGATGTCATATCAGCTCCAACAGTGAATTCCTTCAAGAACAGACTAGACCGATTCAACAAGTACAGACATGGGGCACAAGAGGCATCTGCCTAAATTTAACCCCCCATCATCCTAACGTAACGTAAACGAAAGAATGAACACTTACTACTGGTAAACTGACCCCAATTGACACACCGGGGCGGGGCGTACGTCAGAAAACTTTACTGTCAGCGTAACACGTTGTTTCAGACTAGCTGTCGTAAAATGGTTCGTTTTCGACTGGCACATGCATCAAAGCACTTACATCCGTCCAGTGATATGTGGAATGGTGCAGTGCATGGGATGCACAAGACTTTTGGTAAGGAGGCATTGATTTGATTTGATTTACAATGTATGTGAAATATTCGATAATTTTTTGTGTGCTTTAGCCGTCTACCGAGCGAAAAGTTTATTTGCTAGAGCTTATCTTGCAGTCCCGATATGACATTGGCTATAGACCGTGGTCGTAAAGAAAGAAAACAAACACATGAACGAATGAACACACGAACAAACATTTTATTTACAATGTAATAGTTGGATAAATGAAATAGTTCTGAAAGTGCGTCGATAAAATATCTTGAGATAATCCCTGGCTTTTTGTCTATGTATGGTGTATTTACATCTCAAAATACATCTCAGGTTAGGCAAGAAATGTCTATTACAGGTACTCTGATAGGCTTAAGGTTACATGGGTCAGTAGTCAAGCCCCGCCTACTTTAAATCTAAACAGATACTCCCAGGTAAAAAATCTTTTGCCGGCCGGCATCAAATGTGCCCCTTTATACATGCTAAATATTCACATAACTGCATTCGCTCAGAAAGTTGTCTGTATCTACATTTTAAGCTCACCTGAGCCGAAGGCTCACAAGGTGAGCTTATAGGATGGCCATGATCCGGCGTCCGTCCGTCCGTCCGTCGTCCACAATTTCAAAGATCTTCTTCTCTGAAACCGCTTGGCCGATCTAGTTGAAATTTTATGCCTCCTTGGGTAGTGGCATTTCAAGTTTGATCGCGAAATCCAGGTCACATGACCAAGATGGCCGCCACGCCCATATATCGTAAAAACCCTTCAAAAATCTTCTTCTCCAGAACCGGTGGGCCGATTTCCACGAAACTTGGTATGTAGCATCGGGGACTTCAGCCCATCATAGTTTGATAAAATGATGACCCTTGGATGACCTTGACCTATTTTACGGCAAGGTCAAATTTGGAAACATAGGCTTTTACATGGGAAAAAGTGAAAACTATGGATTTTTTAAAAACTATTGCAGCCTGAGGCCTGAAAAGTGGTAGATGCAAACAACTAATGGTGTAGATGAAGGTATGTGATTAATGTAGGTCAAGGTGATCTCTTGACCTTGGCCAGTCTGTCGTCCATTCACACTTTTCAAAGATCTTCTTCTCTGAAACTGCTGGGCCAATCAAAGTGAAATTTTGTGTGGAGCATCCATTTGTAGGGGAGACGAAAGTTTGATCGCGAAATTTAGGTCACATGACCAAGATGGCCGCCACGCCCATATATGGTAAAAACCACTCAAAAATCTTCTACTCCAGAACCGGCAGGCCGATTTTCATGAAACTTGGTATGTAGCATTTGGGACTCCAGCCCATCATAGTTTGATAAAATGATGACCCTAGGATGACCTTGACCTAATTTACGGCAAGGTCAGTTTTGGAAACATAGGCTTTAACATGGGAAAAAGTGAAAACTATGGATTTTTTGAAAACTATTGCAGCCTGAGGCCTGAAAAGTGGTAGATGCAAACAACTAATGGAGTAGATGAAGGTATGTGATTAATGTAGGTCAAGGTCATCTCTTGACCTTGGCCAGTCTGTCGTCCATACACACTTTTCAAAGATCTTCTTCTCTGAAACTGCTGGGCCAATCAAAGTGAAATTTTATGTGGAGCATCCATGGGTAGGGGAGACAAAAGTTTGATCGCGAAATCCAGGTCACATGACACGCCCATATATGGTAAAAAACACTCAAAATCTTCTTCTCCAGAACCAGCAGGCCGATTTTCATGAAACTTGGTATGTAGCATTTGGGACTCCAGCCATCATAGTTTGATAAAATGATGACCCAAACAACTAATGGAGTAGATGAAGGTATGTGATTAATGTAGGTCAAGGTGATCTCTTGACCTTGGCCAGTCTGTCGTCCATACACACTTTTCAAAGATCTTCTTCTCTGAAACTGCTGGGCCAATCAAAGTGAAATTTTATGTGGAGCATCCATTGGTAGGGGAGACGAAAGTTTGATCGCGAAATCCAGGTCACATTACCAAGATGGCCGCCACGCCCATATATGGTAAAAACCACTCAAAAATTTTCTTCTCCAGAACCGGCAGGCCAATTTTCGCGAAACTTGGTATGTAGCATTTGGGACTCCAGCCCATCATAGTTTGATCAAATGATGACCATAGGATGACCTTGACCTATTTTACGGCAAGGTCAATTTTGGAAACATAGGCTTTTACATGGGAAAAGGCGAAAACAATGGATATTTTGGAAACTGTTGCAGTCTGAGACCTGGAAGTATCTAGATGCAGACAACCAATGGAGTCAATGAAGGTAAGTAATTAATGAAGGCCAAGGTCATTTCTTGACCTTGACCCAAAGTCATTTAAATATGAAAATTAAAATTATGGTTTTCTCATAAATCACTGGGTTTGGAAATTATTGCAGCCTGAGACCTGAAACTTTGCAGATGCAGACAACTTATGAATTCAATAAAGGTTTGTGAGTATTCAAGGTCAAGGTCATTTCATGATGACTTAATACTCCAGGACCAGGCTTCAGGTGAGCGTTCTCAGGACCAATGGTCCTCTGGTTCCAGGTCACAGACTACAAAACTTCCTGATAAAACAGTTTTCACTTTTTTCCATTTAAAGGCCTCTGTGACCAAATGTGACCTTGTTCTAAAATAGATCAAGGTCATCCCAGGGTCATGATTTATACAAACTATGATGAGCCAGAGTCCCTAATGCTACAAACAAAATTTCGTTGAAATCTGTTCATTGGTTCCAAATAGAAAACGATTTTATTTAGTTTTAACCATATATGGACCTAGCAGGCATCTTGGTCATGTAACCAAACTTTGCTCCCTTCCTAAGGAAGATCCACGTGAGGTAATGCTTAGATTGGTCAAGTGGTTTCTGAAAATAATTTTTAAATTTAATATGCACATGACATTGACATTGAATACTCAAATAACTACATTGACTCAATAAGTTGTCTAAATATCTACCTACTTTCAGGTCACATCCTGATAAAACAATGTTTTTTTTCCCTTCTTTTTTTGCTATTAAAAGGCATGTGAGACCGAATTTGACTTTGCCATAAAATAGATCAAGGTCAACACAATTTCATAATTTATACAAAGTATGATAGGCTAGGGTCCTTGATGCTACATATCAAGTTTCGTTGAAATCGGACCGCCAGCTCGAGAGATGAGGATTTTAAAGGATTTAGCCATTATATGGGCATGGCGGCCATCTTGGTCACGTGACCAGGACCAATTTGGTTCCCCCTTCCTAAGGATGCTCCACATGAAGTTTGGCTTTGTTTGGCCCAGCGGTTTCAGAGATGTTCTGGACGACAACAACTACACCGACAACTACTACAACGACGACGACGAGGGAGCATGGGTATACTAAAGGCTTAGGTGAACTGAAAAGGATTCATGACTGATATGTAGGACAACAAAACAAATAAGAGCTGTCGCAGGATAGCGCGCTCGACTGCTTCTGAACTTTAACCCAATAAGACCTAACCCAACCTGTAACTAAAGAATTTTGCTCATACATCTCTTTGCCTTGATGCAATAAGGCGAAATCACTGAACCATGAAAGTTAACTATATCTACCTAAGATTTAAAGGTCTCACTCCTATTGTGAAAGAAGTGTGTTCATATACCAACTGAGTGCCAAGATACAAGGCAAAATCACTGAACTGTGAAATAAGGTCACACTGACCTTTAAGTACTTCAGGGTCAAAGGTCTATCCATACTTACTTATAATGTTAAAGAAATATGATCATATACCCATTCAGCGTTGACATATAAAGCAAAATCACTGAACCATGAAATAAGGTCATAGTGACCTATAAGTATGTTTGGATTAAAGGTCTGGCCATACTCATTCATAATCAGGAAGAAGTATGAAAATATACCAACTGAGTGTCAAGATATAAGGCAAAGTCACTTAACCATGAAATAAGGTCATAATGACCTATGACTACTTTAGGGTCAAAGGTCTTGTCATTCGCAAACATAGTTTGAAAGAAGTTTGTTCATAAACCAATTGAGTGCCGAGATATAAGACAAAATCACTGAACCATGAAATTCGGTCATAGTGACCTATAAGTATATTGGGGTTAAAGGTCTGGTCATACTCATTCATAATCTGAAAGAAGTATGAAAAAATACCAACTGAGTGTCAAGATATAAGGCAAAATCACTGAACCATGAAATAAGGTCACAAAGACCTAGGGATACTTCAGCGTCAAATGTCTTGTCATACGCAAACATATCCCTGAAAACAGCATGTTCATATACCAATTGAATTCCGAGATGTAAGGCAAAATCACTGAACCGTAAAATAAGGTCATAATGACCTAGGACTACTTTAGGGTCAAAGGTCTTGTCATACGCAAACATAGTGTAAAAGAAGTTTGTTCACAAACCAATTGAGTGCCGAGATATAAGGCAAACTCACTGAATCGTGAAATAAGGTCACAGTGACCTATAAGTATATTATGGTCAAAGGTCTGGTCATACACACTCACAATCTGCGCAAAGTATGAAAATGTAATGAATGAGTGTCAAGATATAAGGCAAAATCACTCAAGCGTGAAATAAGGTCACAGTGACCTACTGGTATATTTGGGTCAAATGTCTGGTCCTACACACTCATAATCTGAAAAAAGTATGAAAATATAATGATTGAGTATCCAAATATAAGGCAAAATCACTGAACAATGAAAGTAGGTCACAGCAGTAATTGGGGTCAAAGGCCTGGTCATACTCACTCATAATCTGAAAGAAGTAAGAAAATATATTAATTGAGTGTCAAAATATAAGGCAAAATCGCTGAACCATGGAAAGTATGTCAACCGATCCTTACCATCATGACACATAAGACAGTGTCGCAAAGTCAAAAGATGAATGACAACCATCTTCCTAAGTTGTTTCTATTAAGAAATAAAAAGAAACAAATCAGAGAGTTCTAGATTTTGACCTATAGCCCCACCCCCTGACTCTGACCCAGAGGTCCGACCAATGTCATGGAACCTTAAGTGTATGAAGTATGAATGCTTTATGATAAGTTGTTGTCAAGATATGGACTCCTTGTAAAAGTTACACAACAGTACATCTATTTTTTTACAGTGTTCTGGTTTTTAACCTCAACCCCCCATCCCAGGCATGGACCCAGAGATCCGACACCATGAAATGAAACTCAACCCTACAGGGTACCTATGGTCCGAGTATGAAAGCCCCCTGATAAAAGGTTTTCAAGATATAGTCTTCTAGAATACTATATCACAGAAAAGCCGGTGTTCTAGATTTATACTACCCCACCCCCTGGCATGGACCCAGGAAGCCGATGCCACAGAATGGAAGCCGACCCTACAGGGTGTCAATGGTCCAAGTATCAATGCTTTCTGATGAGTGGTTGTCAAGATATACATGTAGACTTCTAGAAAACTTTAACATAAAAATGGTCATATTTGAAGGTGTTCTAGAATTTAACCTCCAGCCCCACCCCCTGGCCTGGACCCAGGGGTCCGAAGCCTTGGAATAAAAGCTAACCCTACAGGGTATCTATGGTCCAAGTATGAATGCTTTCTGATGAGTGGTTGTCAAGATATGGACTTCTAGAAAACTTTAACGCAAGTGTGACGCGCACGCGCACGGAAACGTGGACGACCGGGGTGACTGCAATAGCTCTATGCACTTAGTGCAGTCGAGCTAAAAAGTAGTCCAAGCTTAGTTTTACTATTAGTAGTAGTAATAGTAGTAGTAGGGGGAGGAGGAGTGGGGGATATAGTACTAAAATGAAAATAAAGTACCAGCTGATTTTAGTCTTGAATGTTTCGTCTCGATGAATTCAGCTCTCTGTGGTATACGGTCCTGAATTTTTACGACAGCTGCATCAATGCTCACATCATCACGGCACCCTTGGTCAAATGCAGCTTTATACAAATGACCAACACTAAAACTAAATGAAAGAGCATGGATTCAATGACATGAATAAACAGCTATGTTAATGTCTTGATGTTGTCTCCATTTCTTGAGACTTTACCCATTATTAAGATGTCATGACATCCAAACAGAGCTTCAATTACAGCCCAAGCAAATCGCCAATGCTTTTATGTATTGATATTTTGACTTGAAACCATTTTCTTGGTCAGGCTCAGGCTTGAGCGGTCAACCAGTAATCAGGTCGTTACCGTGTTTTAAGTGAAAATAAAAGCCAACGGACAGCATTTTATTAGGCTGTTGGTGTTTTCTTTCCAGAAATCATGTTGGATCTTAAGATTATTTTCGACCCCATTTATCTGTTATGTAATTTGAATTTCTTGATTTTGATTAACGCTTGAAATCATACTGCGTTGCGTACTTTTAAATCACTGACATTTTGGCGTTTCGTTTTGAAGTAACACAGACTTGCACTTTCAATGCCAAAAAAAAAGTAAATAAAAATAAGCAAGTATTGTGTTATTAAAGACCATGAGATTTAAGATACATGTATGTGCCTTGTAGCTGGAATCAATTCTGAAATGAAGACACTATTGTTTTGACGACCAAGTAATTTACCTCCGTAAGGAAGACTCTTCTGAGCTTGTCTCAACAGAAGGTTGTATCACGACTTTTGTAGTGTCTGCATCGTATTCACCACTGTAAACACCCATAACATGCGCACATGTCAAAGCACCCAATTCTCCATTAGGCAGAGGTACAAACGCCCCTAAAGTACCACAGAAATTATTTCCAAGGAGTCTTATTTCTGTTCCCATCAAGAGTTGATCATTCACATCACAAGATTTCTTCCCATGGTTCGGTACCTGCATCGATACAAAACAAAAATAATACGAAAATAGATTGAAAGAAATAATTATTGAACATGTTAAACAGATTTTTTCACTAAAATAGGCCGGTTTGATGCATTTGAATAATGTAAATTTTCTATGTATACATGTACGTGGGATTTAAGTTCGTAGACTTTCTTTGTAACAGTTCAGATGTCTGACACACAAAAAAAAATATGATATCATCTGAAAACATATTATTTTGTCTAGTATATAAGATATTAAGCATATTTTTATTCATGACAGTTTCAGCAAAACAATGAATTAAACAAAACGACCTTTCAACAATCGGGGTACGTCGTTGAAATTTTGACGCCGAAACTACGTCAAATTTTAATAAATGAGCCGCCTCGTGGGAAAACCAACAATGTGGTTTCCGAACAGGTCCGACACAAACCGACCTGTACAAGCACAGAAAAGAGCTAGAAGCTTGAAATTTCGGATTTAAGTAGAAGAGGAATTGTACTATCCAAGTAGCGAAAACAAAGGCGCTGATCAGCTTCGCGGTTACAGCTGTAACCGCGAAGCTGATCTGCGTCTGTTTTCACCTATGCAGATTGTTGGTTTTCCCACGAGGCGGCTCATATATTGAAAGAAATGAATATTGAACATGTTGAAGAGAATTTTGTATTAAAATAGGCTAGTTTTTTATGCATTTGAATAATGTAAATTTTCTATGTATACATGTACGTGGAATTTAAGTTCGCAGACTTTCTTTGTAACAGTTCAGATGTCTGGCACACAGAAAAAAAATATGATATCATCTGAAAACATATTATTTTGTCTATTATATAAGATATTAAGCATATTTTTATTCATGATAGTTTCAGCAAAACAATGAATTAAACAAAACGATCTTTCAACAATCGGGGTACGTCGTTGAAATTTTGACGCCGAAACTACGTCAAATTTTAAATAAATGAAGGGGTAAGTGCAACAACGTTACGTGTCTAAGTCCATTTTTGTAAATTTCGAGAAAAAACGCGAAAAATATACAATTTTGACAAAGGACTGACAAACATTTAAAATTATACCAAATTATTCGCCTTTCTGTATAGAATAAGAAGCTAAAATGCTATAAACTTTCGTTGAAAAATACGGGAGAAAATTAAAAAAAAAATATTTATGCAATGTGTTAGTGCAGGAACATGTCTGAGTCCACAAAGTCTTGTAGACTTTCAGCTTGGTGTCAAGCATGATTACATTTCGCTCTCAGACATTTGCACGGAGTCTTCACTGGCTTTTGCAATTCTGACAGTGACCTCATCATCAATGTGCACTGCTCTGGAGAGTGCTTCCCAGGTAGGTGAATTTATCAACAACTTTCAGTTTGTCTGTTGCTTGGCCCACCGGGGTCCAACACTGGTGTTTTTCTTTTGCTCCGGAGTTAGTAGGTTATTCGGCGCCCAGGGATCTCCATCGTCGGACAGCTTACTCAATCTGTGAGTCCTGGTTTTTGATTCACCAGGATGTTTATCATGATTTATTTGTTTGTTCTTGGTGATTCATTGACTAGTTAGAGATTCACCACGAGGACCGAAGAACTAACTAAATGTTATGAACCACTGCAGAAGCTGAGGGTGAGGTTATGGCCATGTAAATCCGGTTTAAGCCCGCCAGTAACTTTGTGTTACTGATCGTTCCAAGGCGATACTTCTGTGGTGGTTCTTTTTGTTTTATGTCTTGGTGTTTAAATTTTTTGTGTTGTTGGTGCCTTATGTATGTTTTCATATTTTTAGTTAAGTTAAGGTAACTGAGTGGCCACCCATTGGGAAAATAGCTCCTCATTCGGCTTACGATATGTTTTCATGGTATAAGTACCCGATTGTTAGTTTGGTTGTTTCTCACCTCGGTTTTTGGAGTGGTAATTTTTTTCTGATTGCGCCTTTTCCTGATCTTTGCCTACTTGTACCTTTTTATCCATTCACAGTGATGGCTGGTTCATTGCACGGTTTTCTTGGTGCTGGTTGGTGTACAACCTCTTTTTTGTGCCGATTGTGAGATCATAGTTATCACATGACTGTGAGACTTGAAGCATGGGTCTTTGCATTTTTGCATCTGAGCTGGCATTCTTATCCCTATCATCTGCATAGAGGTGCTCATCTGGCACATCAGTTTGCACCTTAGTTTTGGCTTGCAACCTTCTAAGGTTGAATATGTTGCCATCAAAACGGTACCTGATTGGAAAACCAGTGTCACTGTTCTGAAAAGCATCCATGAGCATGACAGAAAACATCGGGCTGAACAGTGTTGGTGCCATAACACAGCCCTGTTTGACCCCATTCGTTACCTCAAAAGGTTCAGAGAATTCTCCATCATTTTTCACACGTGCCTACATGTTATCATGAAATTGCCACACCATTGCTATAAATCTGTGTGGACAGCCAAACTCAGTGGCGGATTTAGAGGGGGTTTGTGTGGTTCGCTTGAACCCCACGCTGGAATCAAATTATTTCAATTTCAAATCTGCCGTAAAATGTTGAAAACGAACCCCCTCTTAATGGATCTGAACCCCACTTCCAGAAATCCCGGATCCGCCGCTGAAACTTGGCCATGATTTTCCGTAGCCAATCACGACTAATAGCTGTGTCAAAAGGTTTGGTGAAGTCGACAAACGTTCTGTATAGATATAAATTCTGTTTTTGACATTTCTCCTGAAGCTGTCTTGCTGTGAAGATCATGTCTATTGTCCCTCTGTCTTTTCTGATTTTACATTTAGTTAACTAATTGACTTACTGGGATAAGTCCCGTCTGCTCAAGATGAACATTCAGGCGATTTAACAGAATTTTTGCCAGTATCTTCCCAGCATGGATAGGGGGAGATGCGTCTGTGGTTGTCACAGACTTGAGGATTTCCTTTCCGCTTGTATAGGTGGATTATGGATGCATCCTCAAATTCTTGTGAGATAGCCTCCTTCCTCCACATAGAGTGAAATAACTCAGTCAGTGCCAGTTATTTTACCATATATGGGCATGACAACTGACCATTGCATAAAACAAGATGTTGAGGCATGCGATGACAATGTCAGGCAGCAACTAACCTCAACCATCCCACTTCTTAAGTCCGACCAACAATTTGATGCTAATCCGACTCCTTTACAGAATGAACTTGGAGAGTTCTTGGTGCCAATATTTCGCACCAGAGCCTATTAGGTTGTCACAGACTGCGAAGCATTTGTTCAGCGGAAGGCATGTCTGGTTAGGTTGCCTATTCATTGCCAACAACGTTATTCAACGTCTTGCGTAGGCAATCTTTATTGATCCTAGTAAAAGTGAAGGTCTTGCAGGAAACGGGCAGTAGGACTGAATATTGATGATTCTGAAAAACATTGGACACCAGGGGCTCCCCCACCCCGGGGCAATATACATTTACATTACCAGAATATTCAAACATCATCTCCTCTGAAACCGCTTGGCCAATCAAAGCCAAATTTTATGTGAAGCATCAATAGGAAGGGGTAACCAATGTGTATATAAATAATCCAGGTCACATGACCAAGATTGCCGCCATGCCCATGTATGGTAAAAACCCTTCAAAAATCTTCTTCTCCGGAACCGGTGAACCGATTTCAATGAAATTTGGCATGAAGTATCAATGACTCAAGTACAATAATGTGTATATAAACGATGACCCTGTGATGACCTTGACCTTTTTACGGCAAGGTCAACATAGGTCACCAATGCATTTGAATGGGGAAAACTTTAAAAATGTCATTTAAAGTGCAAGTTTTGCAGAAAATGGGCAGTAGGACTGAATATTAATGCTTTTGAAAAGAATTGGACCCCAGGGGCTCATCTGACCCACCCCGGGGCATTATACATGTACGTTAGCATAATATTCAAACATCTTCTCCTCTGAAACCGCTTGGCCAATCAAAGCCAAATTTTATGTGAAGCATCATTCTATAGAATTAAGGAATCAATATATGTATAAATAATCTAATTCACATAACCAAGATGGCCGCCATGCCCAATATATGGTAAAAACCCTTCAAAAATCTTCTTCTCCAAAACAGGTGGACTGATTTCAAAGAAACTTGGCATGAAATATCTATGGCTAAAGTACTACAATGTATATATAAATCATGACCCTGTGGTGACCTTGACCTATTTTACGACAAGGTCAACATAGGTCACCAATGCATTTGAATGGGGATAACTTTAAAAAGCCATTTGAGGTGAAAATCTTGCAGGAAATGGTCAGTAGGACTGAATATTAATGATTCTGAAAAAAAAATAGGATCCAAGGGCTCATATGCCCCCACCCTGGGGCAATATACATGTATATTACCATTATATTCAAACATCTCCTCTGAAACCACTTGGCCAATTAAAGCCAAATTTTATCTGAAGCATCTATAGGATGGGGGGAACCAATGTGTATATTAATAACCTAGGTCACATGACCAAGATGGCCGCCATTCCCATATATGATAAAAACCCTTAAAAAACCTTCTTCTCTGAACCAATAGACAAATTTCCATGAAACTTGGAATGAAGCATCGATGGCTTAAGTACTACAATGTATGTATAAATCATGACCCTGTGATGACCTTGACCCAGTTTATGGCAAGGTCAACATGGGTTGCCCATGCATTTGAATGGGAAAAACTGTTAAAATGTCATTTGAAGGGAAAAGCCAGCAGGAAATCGGCAAATGGACAGAATATTGATTATTCTAAAAAAGAAAATGGCCCAAGGGCTTCATCTGCCCCTACACTGGGGTTAAATACCATAATATTCAAACATGTTTATTGGTATATGCAGCAGATCTCAGGTGAGCGTTTACAGGACCACTGGTCCTCTGGTCTTTGTTTTCTTGAGTATACATATAAAGGTGTCTTCTGGCTTTTAATCCTCTCGGACAGCCATTGTCGCTGTTGCAGTAGTTGCAAAGAGGCTTTTGGCAGTATGGTACAACACTGACGTGATAAGGTTAAGGAACAAGGGAGGTGAATCCACAATGACATGATGATTCCAGAAGGTGGGTGTTATGGTTATCCTTATGTGGAGCTGGGTAATCATGTAACTTGGGAGTGCTGGAGGGACACAGAACTCGTTGATTAAACGAGATTTGCCTCCTTTTATATATAGAAAACAGAATATTTAAAACGATTTCGACATTTACCAGACTCCGATAACAGATTGCACAAATGCCCGATTTAACACACACACACACACACACACACACACACACACACACACAGAGAGAGAGAGAGAGAGAGAGAGAGAGAGAGAGAGAGAGAGAGAGAGAGAGAGAGAGAGAGAGAGCTTCTGACGGGGAAATGTTTTCGTATTAACCTATTTGTTTTCCTTTTCTATACTTGCATGGAAGCATGGCAGGTATAAGAGCTCAGATTAGCGCATTAAAACGCTCTTTATACTGTTACTTTTAAAGGTACTCCGAAGGCAGTGGCTCTGTCGAGACTTGACGGAAACTTCATTGACTGGGATGGTAAGCAATGACCGTGGTTACTTTATATGTCCTCTTCAGTCTAAGCTTATCTTGTCACTCCTGATATTGAAATAAGCATGTAAACTTACCGTCTGTGTGGTTGTATCCATGGGGCTTGATCTATCCTCCTCTATATCATGTACTGATTTGCCAGTGTTGCTTTGAGGATTGGAACAGCTTTGACTACTCCTAGGATTTTTGATGGATAATTGACGAATGTCATTTTGAATTGACGAAGTATCATTTGCAGTGTTCCCATTTCGGCAAATGTTCACGACAGATTCAGAATCATTGTGAGCAGTATTGGTTTCAGGTGCATTATGTTTATGCAACGTTGGTGAAAAACTTTCCGCTGGGAAGATATTCGTGGTAAAGTTGTTTCTTCGACTTCTTCGTCTATCATAAAGGCCTCGGACTTTTCCACCATCACCATTCATACCCAGTGTAACGAGTGCTTCTCGTACATCCACAGGAATATTGGATATGTGTTTCGGAAAAGGTTGTTCTTCAAATGGAATAAGTCCCTTCACTGACGTGCAAATCACAATACACTTCTCTAACGCAATATCCTTGCCGCCTTGTCTTGATTTACATGGACACACATTGACAACAGTTATGTTTTTGTGATTTCTAAACAAATTGGCTGTTTTTATTATTTTCTTCATGCTTTCCATGTCCTCGTAGCTAAGGGGATTTTCTCTGACTTTAGTACTATTTGCTACAATGCTGGCTTCACGGCTAACAAGATCACAGTGACGCCATAGTACTTTGTATCCCAAATATCGCTCTTCGGCAAACCTTTCCTCAGACATGACAACGAATATGGGTTCCCATTCTGAACTTTCTTTGTAGGCAGGCCATACATCTTTAATTCGCAATTGCGTGTTTTGTTTTAACATCTTGCTCGCAAACTTAAGTAGCTCGTTTGCGATGTTTCTATTACTCAAACTGATAGAAATGCGAAGGGCTTCTTTTACGTGTTTCTCTGAAATAGAACTGTCTTTTGATGTAGATGACAACATTTCACAAACGCTACGATGGTCGCCTTGTCGAACAGACGTTAGTAGACGATTCTTGTCCATTATTATTTTCTCTGGTGTAGATATGCATTGTTCAAAATTATCAGTGTGCTTATTATTAAGAGTTGCGGTGACCTCATTATTAGGTTCATGTTTCAATTTTGTCCTTTCACCCTCTCCTCCTTTTGAGTCTGAAAAAAAAAACAACAATGATCTGGATTTACAGGATAGTATAACGGCGTTATAAAACTACGTATTTATTAAGTTATTTCTTCCCATATAAAAAATAAAAATAATGTATGAATTGTTAGCTGCAAAGCAAAGAATCAAGGTATTTGATTTGGGATACTTTTGTCAGAGTTATAAGTTCAAGGGAAATCAAAAATGTTCCTGTATTTTCTATCCTTAAAATTATTGTAATCAATGTTTATTGATCTATTTCTACAGGTGATGGATATGGTAGTGGTTTCCACCTCGTTAAACCACTAAAACGCTTACCTCGTCGTCTTCAAGCATGCGTAAATAATTTATATGACATTTCTGCACGCATGTGATCGAAGCAAAATATACTGTAAGCTTTGAACGCCTGAAGAACGAAACAATAGTCTTTGCCTCTAACAAGACCAGCCTTTACGTCCGACTACCCTTATAATGAATGACTGGTATGAAATTCCCATAGAGAATTGATGATGTTTAAGTCTGCTCGTGCAAAACTTAAAAACGGCAAGAAATTTCCAAAATTTTTAACTGGCTCACCTTAGAAAAGACTAAAAAGGTACAAGAAGACAATGATCAGGAAATGGAATGATCAGAAAGAAAATCACACTCCAAAAATCGAGACAGAAAACACAAAACTAGGCAATTAGGTTCTTATACTAAGATTACTATTTCTCAATAGCTGGCCACTCAGTAAGCCAAACTTAACTACAAATATGAAAACATATATAAGCCAAAGGCACAAACACCAGACAAATTAAACACCAGGACATAAAACAATAAGAACCACCAAATAAGTATCGCACTGGAACGATCAGTATTATGAAATTACCGGCGGGCTTCTGCAGTGGTTCGCAAAATTTAGTTAGTTGTTCGGTCCTCGTTGTGAATCTCCAACTAGTCAATGAATCATCAAAGACAAATAAATCATGATAACCATGATGAATCAAAAACGAGGACTCACAGATTCAGTAAGCTGCCCGACGATGGAGAGATCTGGGCGCCTAATGACTTACTGAAAATCCAGAACAAAGAAAACACCAGTTGAAATCCGGTGGGCCAAGCAACAGACAAGAAGCTTCGGACAAAACCAACTAAAATGAATAGCTTTAAGTCAGGGCCATCATAGAGTCTGACACCCGACGCACCGGCGTGCAATTAAAAAAGGCAATACAGTCATCAACCATGATTGGGTTAAAAACTAAGCATACAGGCTCCCGCATAACATATCCTATAAGTTTGTAACGTATAATGATTTTTTTTCTAAACTGAAAAGAAACATAATTTCTTCATATAAGGTTCTTAAATCTATAAACCAAGTCACCATAAAATTCTGGTTCCGAAAGGCCCTCGCGTAAAAGCGTCTTTGACCCAACATTAAATTTGGAAATCATTTCATAGTGTCTGTGATAAAATTCAGAAAACGCTTTTTGAAGTTTATGATACCGATAGCCCAGCTGGAGAAGTTTGGCTGTTAAACATTTATTACTTGCGTTGAAGTCCGCAACATGATTGCAGACTCTAGCGAACCTAACAAGTTGCGAAATATATACACCATAAGCACGGCGAGGAACTTCACCATCCAAGAACTGAAAATTTACTGTATCAAAATCAGAGTCATCGCGTTTATCATAAATTTTAGAAGTAACAAAACCATTTGCATTAGAAAGATCTAAAAAGGGCGCTTCGGTATCTGTGGTGTTGGCTTTATTTAACTGTAGTTCAGGTGGATACATTTGATTGACCATGCTTTCAAAATAAGGATTATCAATGTTCATAAAAAGGTACAAGTAGGCAAAGATCAGGAAAAGGCGCAATCAGAAAAAGATTCCCACTCCAAAAACCGAGGTGGAAAAAAACCAAACTAACAATCAGGCACTTATACCATGAAACATATCGTAAGCCGAATGAGCAGCTATTTTCCCAATAGGTGGCCACTCAGTTACCTTAACTTAACTAAAAATATGAAAACATACATAAGGCGCCAACAGCACAAAAAATTTCTTAAACACCAAGACATAAAACAAAAAGAACCACCACAGAAGTATCGACTTGGAACGATCAGTAACACAAAGTTACTGGCGGGCTTAAACCGGTTTTACATGGCCATAACCTCACCCTCAGCTTCTGCAGTGGTTCATAACATTTAGTTAGTTATTCGGCCTAGATAACATCAGCTTGATTGTCATGGTTAAGCGAATCCATGAAATCTCTTTCGAAGCAGCATAAAAATAAATCAGCCACGAGAGGGGCGCAATTTGTACCCATAGGAATTCCAACAATTTGTCCATATAACTTTGTTCCAAGTCTAATATAAATATTATCCAGGAGATAGGATAAGGCGTCGCATACATTCTGACATGACCAAAGTGTATATCGACTTTGGTCAGAGAAAGTGAAAAAAGCTTTTCTGTCATTGCAGGCCAAATAAAGTGAACCATAGCTTTTAATGTTGTTTTGAAGCTCCGCTCTATCAAATCGAGAAGTTAATCTTTAATTATACATGACCAAATGGTTACAGAACACTATCATGGCAATAATTGTAATGCTATTTTCAACTCTTTAGGATGATTGGCAGTCAAGTGTACAATTGACTTTGTACTTATACGCCCTTAAATTTTTGGCAGTTTTCACAAATTTGTGTTTTCATTAATATTCATGACACCCAAAATCAATGGAATGGTACATTTGACTTATTAATTGCAATGGACCATTTATAACAGTTTCAGCACAAAGGGGCTATTGGCAAGCGAGATGCAAGATATTTTGTATACATACCACCATATTTTTGTCTGTGCTGTTACCCCAATTTCAGACGTTTCAATAATATTGATGCAATTAATAACAGGTGGCTTATATATCAGACAACTGGGCCTTTCGATCCTGAGATGCAAGTCATATTGTAGCTTGTATATTGAATATTGTAACTTGTACTGTACATCCTTATTTTGTAAATTATTTTTACCCAAAGATACAGTTTTCATTAATATCCATGAAACCAAAACTCTGATGATTTATGTATCAGACTACTGGGCCTGTGTATAAGACTTCTGGACAACAGTGTATTGTCTTAGTATTAATTCTATACTATTTTGAGCACTCTAAACAATCCAGATACAGGTGATATTGTATGCATGTTCCCTTACGTTTTCAATGTTTTCCCTCGAATTCTTATGATTTTATTGTTTTTGATGAATATGCAAATGTGTTAAATGTCATATAAGTCCACGTCATGAGCCAATTTAACGAATGGTATCATGTAACAAAATCAATGTGTCACATTTATGGTTTTTGCTTAAATTACTTCACTTATAGGTGTTTTCTGCCAGTTTTTAATGTTTCATAAATATTAATGGTTATAAAATTAACTACATTACTTGCCAATGATTAGGATGGCTGTGTCTAAGTTCTAAGCTAAGATTCAAGTTCAACTAGGATAATAAGCAAGGTAGATAAAATTAGTCCCCGGAATATATGGAGGTAAAATAGATTTTCCTTCATTTTTCACCGTTTTTCCAACTTTTCATCGATTTTCATGAATATGTAAAAGAGGTTTTTTTTCATACAGGCTTTACATAGAATTCATGGAATTTACATTGTATTCAACTTCTATCGGAGATGCTTTTACACTATGTCACAATGATGCTCTTAAATGAAATTAGTAAATCTATGTTGTTGTTTGTTTTTGTATTTTTCCAGGATATTTAAAGTACCGTATTCGTTCTAATAACCTAACACTGCTCTTAACTTTTCAATTAACTTAATGTTAAGGTTACAAAATTTCGTTCTAAAAAGCGCACACTATGAATGAACATAACACATAAATTGTGAAATTATGATGTGAGAAATACCAATTATGATGTTACTGAAGTGCTCCAACCGCTGCAAAATAGTATTTGCTCATCCAAAGTTAAGTTTTAACACCTGTGTAAAACTTGGGTTAAAATACCAATATGTTAGTTGAGCTGTTTACGCATATGCTCATGATTTTCGGATTTACTTACTTGCTACTTACTAAAGAGTTAGTGTCTGGGTACCTTTAGACGATGTATTCAAAAGGTTCCTCCGAGCAACTGGATTTATATTTTAACACCGAGGTTGCTCGGGGGAATCTATTTAATTATAAAGCAAATAAAACTGACTGTTGTATTACAGTTTAGAGTGTAATGCTCCGGGGTTTGTGCACATTACCCCAGAAAATTTCATTCAGTTCAAGAAACTTATGGTCGATTTGCTTACTGGTTCTGTCAGAGTACTTGTATACAATCATTGTTTTTGTCACGTGATTGTCTACCTTTGTATGCTCAACCTGAATTTTAGTTAGATTCGATTAGAAATAGGAACTCTTGGACATTTTGAATTTAATTGAATTATGCAGAACTTGCTACAGGCTAATTTATATATACACATGGAAATAAGTTAGGGAACACCTGTAATAATATGACTACCAACTTTGGACTGTATATATCCTTCTTTGTAAAAGATATGAAGAACGTTTTGACAATTTGTCAGAATCTGTAGTCTCCAAAGTTGTTTCCAAGTGAAAATGGTTAGCATCAAACATAAACTGCGGTGGAGAGCGGCCATCTTTGATTCAGAAAATGTTTGCTAAATTTAAGAAACGCACTGCTAGTCTTTGCGATAACTTCATTATTTGAACCTACTTTGTCGCAATTTTTCGTAAGCATAAAGCTGAGACATTGTTTGTGGAACTTTGATCATAAATTCTTTCTTAACGGACCGACTGTCGGCGGTAGGCCCATACTTTTCCGGGGTTAGTTTTCATGTCCACGTTTTGTTCTTTGGGTATACATTTTGCAGGTTGTAAATGTTGGGCCAGATATTCGATATGACCCTTTAGGAATCTAAACATGTACGTTCTGGTTATAGTGTCCTAGCGGAATTATTCTTTTACGGCTTTATTTGCAAAATATCCAAGAATTTTGCTTTCCATAGAAATCAGTGCAAACTGTAGATTTTGTATGATTATTTGGTTTGGAGATGAAGCATGAAGTTTTAGGTCCGAAGTCGTTTATTCATTCAGAACGATCAGATTCAACATTTTATTCCTGTTTTGCTTTCAAAAATTGAGTTTTGCGGAGAGCAGAAGCAAAACGGCAAACTTGTATTCAGTAAAAGTGGAATTTTTCGCATATGGCAGATTGTATCCTCCGTAGCACAAAGACAAAATGTTATGAATTTCCATAAATTGGTCTGTAGCTAGGCCAAGGTATGAAATATATGTGATAAACATGATAAAAGTTTCAGTATCGCCAGAAAAAAGGAAAATGGATTTTTTTCAAACTTTCCCCAAAGGCTCAAAGTGTTCCCTAACTTATTTCCATGTGTATATAAGTTCACAACATTTTGTCTTTGTCCAACGGAGGACACAATATGCCATGTATTAAAAGCTCTGTCAGAAAATATATATATTTTTTTTTTATCATAGTTCAACAAAACAATGTGTCAGCTTGATGCTTACGAAACATTACGACAATTTTGTGAGTTCAGAGAATGAAGTTATCGCTAAGAGTATAGTTGGGACGATGACCCCGATTTCTGAGGGATAAGATACACCCATGATTCTAAAGGACAAACTTGGTCTCAAATTAAAGCTTATTACCTCTTCTATCGATTTCCGGTTGTTGTTGGTTCCAAAAAGTGTAGCGTCATATTGTAAAATGGGGAGATAACTCTATAACAAGCGTATTTTGAATGCAGACAGTATACTAACTAAATCAAGCATATCTCAGCCTACGTTCGTCTTAAATTAATAAATTTAGTATCAACGAAAAGGGTAGACATTGTGCTTTAAAATGGTGTTTAAATATGCAAATTACCTGATTTGCATATTAATGAATATGCAAATTTAACTCATCTATTACTTATTTTACGATAGATGACTCCAATGTTTTACCCATTGAATCAGCTAATATGTCAATTTAAAGAACAAAAAATGTCTTAAATGGAAGCTTAGTACACCTTCAATCGATTTACATATGTTCTTGGTTCCATGAAGTGTAGCGTCATATTGCAAAATGGGGAGATAACCCAATAGTACATTTTTATACATACAGGCGGTCTACCAACACAATCAAGCATATCTGAGCCTACGTTCGCCTTAAATTTATAGGGTTAGTATCAAAGTAAAGGGTAGGCGATTGTGCTTCAGAATAATGTTTTAATATGCAAATTATCTTATTTGTATATTAACGAATATGCAAATTTTACTTATCTATCACATATTGTTCGATAGATGATTCAGATGTCTTACCCCATTAAATCAGGTAAGCTATCGTTTTAAGGAATAATAAGTGTCTTAAATTAAATCTTGGTACCTCTTCCATCGTTTTACATTTGCCCTTACTTCTAAGAAGTGTAGCGTCATATTGCGAAATGGGGAGATAATCCAGTAGTACAGTTTATATATACATGCAGCTTACCAACAAAATCAAACCTATCTCAGCCTACGTTCGTCTTAAATTAATAAAATTAGTATCTAAGTAAAGGATAGACACTGTGCTTCAGAATGATGTTTAAATATGCAAATTTCCTGATTTGCATATTAATGAATACGCAAATTTTACTCATCTATCACTTATTTTACGATAGATGACTCCTATATTTTACCCACTGAATCAGCTAATATGTCGATTTAAAGAACATTATTGTCTGAAATTTAACCTTAGTACATCTTCTATCGATTTACATTTGTTCTTGCTTCCAAGAAGCGTAGCGTCATATTGCAAAATGGGGAGATAACCCAATAGTACATTTTTATACACACGGGCGGTCTATCAGCGCAATCAAGCATATCTCAGCCTATACCCCGTGAGCTAATTTGACCTACCTTGCACCCCAGGACAATTTTTCATGGGTGCCATATCGTTTATTGGGACCCTAGAAATGCAAAGAAATTTTGTCCTCAAAGAACTTATTTGCACTATGAAAAATTCCATGGTTTCCATGGCAACCGTTAGCATGATTTTTTAGCATGGGGTGTACATACAAAATTGCAGATATCTCCCCTATTACTTATCCTAGACCACTGCACCTGATCTCATTTGAAAGTGTAGACATTGCCCATTCATCATATTCTAGGTAATGCAAGTTACCTAATTTGCATATTCATGAATTTTAATGAAAACATTAAAAATGACAGACAAATCGTTAAAATCAATAAATAAACTGATTTCAAGCCTAAACTATCATTGTGACACCTTGTTATTGAACCAGTTTATATCGTATAACTAATTTATTGATGTCATGGGCCGAAATGGAAATTATCTCATTTGCATATTCATAAATATAAATAAAAATGTCGAAAATAGAGGAAAACCCAAGGAAAAAATATAGTCATTGCAAGATTTTGGATGGGTTATAAGATCAATCTTGCATCCCTGAAACCAATATTCATGGCTCCCAGTGTGGTCAGAGGGACCACCTTAATGTCATAAAATATTGTCCTCAACAGTGAACACATTTGCACGATTTAAAATAACATAGTTTCCACACCAACCCCTAGTGTGATTCTAAAGAATATGGTGCACTCACAAAAATATTCGTATATCAACAATAGCATGCTCTATGTTACTATAATTTGTTTTATAGTGATACATGGACATAGCAAGTTAACCTTAATACCTATTATTCAAATCGTTGAATTTGCTTATTCGTGAAAATTGATTATACACACAAGATGTCGGAGGAAAATATTGGAAAAATAGGGGGTATACGTACAAAATCACTTGTACCAGAGCTGTTAACAAACCCATGATGCTGAAAGAAGTATCAATTGAATGCTATGGCAATATACTATGACCCTAAAAGTCTCATATAAGAATAAGCATGTTAGGGCTTGATTGCCGAGATACAAGTCATTTTGTCGTTTAATTTTTCCACTTTTTCATTCCTATTTGAGCCGCTGCATGGGAAAACCAACAACCTCTAATGGCGAAAACAAAGGCGCAGATCAGCTTCGCAGTAACTGCGAAGCTGATCAGCGCCTTTGTTATCGCTACACGTATAGTACAATTCATCTGCTTTCTAAATCCAAAATTTCCAGCCTCTAACCATCTTCTGTGGCTGTACAGCCCGGTTTGTGTCGGACCTGGTCGGAAATCCAAATTGTTGGTTTTCTCACGCACAGGCTCATTTATGAATTTTTCAATACAATTCATGAAATTGATAATTCTTACATGAGACTTTAGGGTCATAGAAGATTGCCATAGCATTCATTTGATACTTCTTTTAACATCCTTGGTTTGTTAACAACTCTGGTACAAGTGAGTGTGTACGTATACCCCTATTTTTCCAAGATTTTTCTCCGATTGCTTGTGGGCTGTATTAATTAGCATGAATAAATGAATAAGCAAACTCAACGATTTGCATAATAGGTTAAATCGCTAGGTCCTTGCATCACTTTCAGACCAATTATAATATTCCAGAACATGCTGTTGGTATATTAATATTTTTGTGAGTACACCCTATTCATGAATAGGGAATCGCACTGAGGGTGGGTGTGGAAACTATGTAATTTCACATCATGCAAATGTGTTCATTGAGGACAATATTTTATGGCATTAAGGTGGCCCCTCTGACCACACTATTAGTCATGAAAATTGGTGTCAGGGATGCAAGATAGATCTTATGACCCATCCAAAACCTTGCAATGGCTATATCTTTTTCCCTCGTTTTTCCACATTTTCGATATTTTATCAATATTCACGAATATGCAAATGAGATAATCTTCATTTAGGCACATGACATCAATTTATTTGTTATATGATATTACTGGTTCAATAACAAAGTGTCACAGTCATAGTTTGGGCCTGAAATAAGTTCATGGGTTTTGAACATTTTTTCTGTCATTTTAATGTTTTCATTAAAATTCATGAATATGCAAATTAGGTAACTTGCATTACTTACAAACGGATGAATGGGTAATATCTAAGCTTTAAAATGAGACCAGGTTCAGTGGTCTAGGATAAGTAATAGTGGAGACATTAGCAATTTTGTATGTACACCCACATGCTCAAGAATCACATCAGCGGTTGCCATGGAAACCATTCGTTTTTTATAGTGCAACTAAGTTTATCTTTGAGGACAAAAATTCTTTGCATTTCTGGGGTCCAAATGTACTATTTGGCATCCATGAAAAATTGTCCTGGGGGTGCAAGGTAGGTCAAATTAGCTCCCGTGGTAAAATAGGATAATGTAATAAGCTAATTAGTATGCAAATTAGCTGGTAGTTACGTTAGCAAAAGCACACATATTAGTTTCATTATATATTTTTGACATAGTGGAAGAACTTCTTGTTGTATTTGTTGAATATATCCATTTCATTGGCTTCAAACTATGCTTAATTTGAACATTTTTATCAATATTTTGATAAAATCCTAAGTATTTATGAGTATTCATGAATATTAATAGATTCAAAATTATGAAGGATTTGCATAATTAAATTCAGATGAAGGATTATTGTCTTCACTTTAATTTGGTACCACGTTTGCTGATCTATCTTGAAGATTGGCTGAGATATATCCATTTTAAAACTCATTCTAGCACATATGAAGTGTAGTGCAGTACAGAGTTATCTCCCCATTTTCCAATATGACGCTACACTTTTTTGACCCAACAACAACCGGAAAATGAAAGGAGACATAATAACCTTTAATTTGATACCCAATTTAGCCTTTAGAATCATGGGTGTATTTTTCGTCAAAACTAAGCGTCGTACGAGTTTCATCGTCCCAACTAGTATCAGCGTTTTCCTAAAATCAAGCATAAATTTTCTGAATCAAAGATGTCTGCTGTCCGCCTCATTTTAAATTTGATATTCACCATTGTCACATTGAAGCACCTTTGGATACTATTGATTCTGACAAATTGTAAAGCAATACCACATAACTTTTACAAAGAAGGATATGTCTAAAGTTGGTATTCACATTATCATAGGTGTTCCCTAACTTATTTCCATGTGTGTATATATACAGATACTATGACAAAATTGCTAACAAATAACAATACCTTTTGATAAGTTGTATGTCGAAGGACGTGACTGCTGTGACGAAGAAGGTTCTTCGTGCTCTTGCTGCTTGCTCTTTGTATGACTATCTTGTTGGTTGTCTTGAAGAAAATGGTCTATTGGGTGGTTCAATTGGTGTATGTATTTTCTCTCCACTCTTTCTTTAGCAGTACGTGTAACACGTGTACTTGTATAATCATGATCCTCAGACACAACTAGGAGAGGAAGTTTTAGTGATTCAGGCACTAGATCTGGATAACTAATTTCAGTCATTGGGGGCAGCCATGTCTGATCAGATGTAGAAGGCCCTTCATGCCTGGTATATGAATAACGTTGCTGTTGGCTGCCTTGATAAGCCTTATGATCTTGATCTCCTTTGTCCACTGAAATTTTATCTCCATCAGATGTGGAAGGTGATTGAAGTTTTGCTACACCCGAGCCAAATGTATTGCTTGTGTGGATTCTTTCATCCTTTGCAAGGTGACAAAAAAGAAAAAAATAATGTATATTGCCTTTCACAAAATACTTAGTTGCATAATACTCTGTATTAAACTATAGATCCAATCCAAAAGTAGTTTTTTACTTTTAGTTTTACGTATTTTACGTATGTCTTGACTCATTATAAATTTAATGAAATTACGTATTGAGGCAAGTTTCGTTGGATTGAAAAAGTGATGTCAGAACCCGACTAGTATGGCGACTTGAGAAATAAATAAATTTAGGAAAATTATAAATCATCAAAAAATGTAAAATGTGTAAACTTTTCTACATGTTTCAAAAAGTTTATCAATCAAAATAAAAGATTCGGCTATAATGTGAATGCGATGCAACTTTCAGCATGCTTAGAATTTAACCAAGTCATGCTTCCCTTTCTGATTGCACGCCAGAGGGCCGGACCTCAAGACCCAATGACGGTCTCGACTTAAAGCAGTCTTACAGAAGGAAGGAAGCTGACTTAAGAAATAGATCAGCTCTAGCAGTGAATTGTTGAGTAATAATTCACTGTTTGGAGGTCAGTTGTAAAGAGCGCGTAGCGCGAGTGATTTATCTTCTTACAAATGACCGACAAGCAGTGAATTATTACTCAACAATTCACGCACTTGAGCTGATCTATTTCGATTCTAACACACAATAAAAGGAATAAATGTTGCTGAAACCGTCGATATCGTTCAGCTTTCCGCCATTGCATTGCAGATATCCCGCCAAATATTTGACTGTAATGCTGGTATTTACACACAGCAAAACGTTTGACGTCGACGTCTCTAATGTTCGAGCTCTAATGGTGAAACCATTTCACAAGCGATGCCGTTATATTCGGATGCACGCCTTCAGCTATTTTCATACCGTCGTCGCATTCTTTCAATCGAATAGCCGAAAAAGAAGCAATAATATCCTGTCGTTTATTTCCCTAAACGTCAAAACACGTCGAAAGGCAGCGAAAGTAACTACAGAAATCATTTTTTGTCAAGGAGCCCCACCATGAATGCCTTTGAACACAGTTTGATCATTTTGCGGTGATTACCATTTCAGCGTAATGCACTAGCTGCAGTGACATGAATAACGATAAGGAACGATAAGGAACGAAAATTGGTTGTCAAAACCTGTGCTTCAGCAACATACGGTTCCACTCTTTGGCTAACGCGTTTGTAATTGATAAGAAGACCAAATACAGATTATGCTTTTTGGCATGCTTTTTCAACAGCATGTCATTTTTCAAGCAGTTGTCTGAAAACTTTCATTTCAGCATTTCCGAATGCGCAAAATGTAACCAAAAGATATTATTAAAAGTTTAAAACCATGAGTACGTTGAATCTGAGGCGATTTTGTTTACGTCAGTATATAATTTCAGTCATTTTACATATAAGCTAATTAGATATTGGGGTAAGTTTTAAACAATTGCCCAACTTTTTAGTCCCTGCAAACCGTTCATTTTTCAGAACCACAACAACAAAATGAGCATTTCCCCACCAAAGAACAGGAATCCGTTAGACCTAGGATTGGATTTTATCTTTTCGGCGTTGAGTTAGATTCGAAAAGGAGGTGCGCGTCAAGAGAAAATTTTTAGCCCTATATACGAGGGGGATTCAAAAAGTCCGAGGAAAAGTGCTGCCAAATTGTTAGTTTTCATGGGAAATTCACGATCTCTATGCATGTTGTACATAAACATATTGTTAACAGATGCGCAAAATTTGAATAAAACCGGATAACAATTAGGCATTAAATCACGTGCGTTTCTAAGGTAACAACAGTAAAACCGGCCCAACGTCATAACAACGTCATGCTATATGCATTCATTCCGTTGTTGGCTAGCTCTTAAGCATTTTTGGAATCTACCTGGCATACGGGCGTCTAATTATCAGTTCTGTGTGTATAATGCGGTGAATTATGCCGAAACTACAATTCGATATGTTGTGTATTTCACGAATTCTACTCATTTCTATCACGACGATCATTTTCGACATTATGACGTTATTCGACGTTACGCTGCGCTAGTCGACATGGACGCTTTTCTGGTCGTGTAGAAATCATGCATACTACTTGTTGATTGTCGATTTCTTAATTTTCTTGTTGCCATATGCGCTTTCTGCTCTTAGCAGTGTTTCTTTCTTTTATAGTCCGTTCCAAACACACAATTTATCGAATACCGTTGTTCCCTCCACATTTTAGGCATACCCACTAAACAATATGGCCGCTTGACGCCCAAATGACGTCACAGACTTATATGACGCAATGTGCTCACCGCAATCATACTGACTTTTGCTCATACCAAGTTTGGTGAAAAAAGCACGGTTAACTGTCAAATGCAACGTCATCATTTAACATCGGCTTTTTGCAAAAATTAACAAAAGTGGGCCGGTAATCGTGATGTACGGTTTCCATAGCAACCACTGTTAACATTGTATTCATGCCAGAGTAGCAAAATTTGCTGTATAAGTACATATCATGTTTGTCTATATAACTGTAATAGTTTAATTCATCTGATTTACAAAATAAGAATATGATGACACTTTTCCGCGAACTTTTTGAACGCCCTTCGTATACAGCTTTATCGGAGTGCGAATGAAAGATCAGTATGACATTACCTGTTTCTGTGTAATATGTTTCTCTGCTTGAATGTCAAGCAATCTATGGGCCCGAATCATTCTAAACTTGCGATGGACATGCACACAACTTTGGCATAGTAGTTGAACACAGTCAACGCAATACATGGTGGCCGGGCGAATATTTCCATCATGCAATAGGCAGAGTTCACACATACACTCTTTTTCTGCACCTGTACTGCTTTCCATAGCTTTTTTACTCAAAGCCATTATGTGAAAAATGAGGTTTGCTCTGTAAAGAATGAAAAAAGCGCATGTTGTTTTATTATGTACTTTTGCTGCAGATAACCAGAATCCGGAATATGGCAGATAAGCATGTTATTGAACACCCAACCTGTATAACGGGTCATATAACTATAATAAGTATACTACCCAAACTTTGATAACCGTCATCTCCCGACACTTTTGGGTTTCATCATGCTACCGCTGACAACATAAAAATATGAAATCTTTATAGAATCTGCAGTATGAGTTAATTGAATGAATGCTCTTATATTTTAAAGACAAAGTTGTATGGTTTCGTCAAAATTGTCCGGTGACGAAACTGGAAATTTCTGAAGAAACAAACTGTACATGAAAGCTTTCGTTTTTACAAGTTTTAGCGTACAAAACTATGATTAATTTTGTTAAATGAAATTAAAATACGTAAACAATGTTTAGCCCCCCGCCCCCCCACACACACACCACATAGTCACCCCTCTGTCTACTGTACACGTAATTATTTACTGTCGACAAAGTTAACTATTTCCAACAACAACAATATCATGAGCAATATCAAAACTAATGTGAAGATTTAGATTTAAGAAGGAAATAAATAAAGTTTACCTACATAGAGAATTCTTTATTATAGTTTAACATTGGTTTTCCAATCAAAATCTGGGTTTCCATTATCATTATCCTAAAACTGAGTGTAGAGCTATATATATGTACGAGGTCTGTCCCGGGAAATCATAAAGATGTCTGATATGTCGTGAACAGTTCGTTGAAATATAAAGATATGTTCATGCTTTTAAACTACATTTGTACGGAGCAATTTGTGAAAATATTAGTTCAATCGCTTACAAATTGCAAAAGTTATGCAGATTTGTATAATGGTGTATCGTCCTTTACGGAGCACGTTGAAAAATATTTTGCTACGTTTTTGTTGAGGGGTGGTTGAATGTTTTGTGTGAAGTCTCTTTATTAGAGCTGTAATGGTGATAAATATTGTCATCTAAGCATTGATTAAGTTTTCTTAGTTAAAATTATAGTCAATAATTTGAGGTATGGATGATCAGTATCAGTTTAATTTTATTTGAGGGAACACTAATTTTATTTTAGACTGAAATAAAACAAAAAGATGTCGCTTGTTAAAATGACAACAAGAAAAGAACATTTAGAATATTTAAACACAAAATGCATACAGAATCATCACATGGATTATAAATGACACAATAGAAGGTTGATTTTATAAATTAATTTTGTAAAATATGGAAAGAAAAGCTTGGGGAAGGTCTAATTTTGCGCCGCGAACCTTACATTACGTCACTATTTTCCAATAAAATAATTGCAGTAGGTTTAAGAAAATTTCTATAAAATCAACGCTGATGGTGGAAATTATTTCAAACTTTCAAAAACTTATCTTACATGATTACTCGTGCAAATGATAGTTAGAATTGTGTAATATCACCTCAACTCGCACTTACAGATATTGATATATTACAAAACAGTGTTTTTGACGTGCGCCGCAGTCACCTACCCCCATGTAAATCTGTTGTGTAAGGGGTGAATTCATCCAGATTTGTACGAAATGTTTATTAGATGAATGCAAACAGATCATATAAATTTCATGAAATTCTACAGACACATTACTGTTTTATCACAAATGTCTACGTATTTCTGGGACAGACCCCGTAAAACTAGACTTATGCACTTCTGAAACTATCACCCACGCGACCCGTTTTAAGGTTTTAGTGTAATATACATGTACATAGATTGGTTGTCCGTTTATCTTTCAGTCCGGATTATTTCTTTAACGAAACTCTTCTATAAAAGTGGAATCCCAGCAAAAACTATTTATAGATCAGGAATTTCCATTAAACTAGCGCCTACAACCATGAATATTTATAAGCTGGAGTTACTCCATGAATTTTATTTTATCTTTGTTGCAAACAAATATTTTCACATACAGTTATGCTTAGACGAAAGGTAACACCCTTGTTCACATGAAGTGTACTACACCTAAACATGGCTGTCCACTCAGTCTATAGACTAAGTCCTTTTCAGAGCTCAGATTTGAGCCCATAAATCTCAATAGAAAAGATATTGTCAAAATATTTTCTCACTATCTTGAAGGCTTTCTGGTTCGGCCACTGTTCCCATCACTACTGGTTTATACTTGTGTTCAGTTCAATGATTTTTCCCATTTGCAAAATGTGAATTGGGAATGTCATATCTAAAGGTTTTGATTTTGTGAATATGAAATAGCCATTAGTAAAAGGTATTGATCGCAGAAAACCTCGCTAAATTGTCATCACTGGTTTCAGAGATAGCTTGTTTTGAAATTTGGCATTTTATCTCATGAATATTCATTAGTGCCACTATGACGTCATAGAAGCACAATCAATCTTTCGAATATCATCAAAACCAACAACTAAAACAAACAGCTAATCATTTGAAAACAATTATAAATCATTTTTACAACTTATTGTTTCAGTTTCAAAACTTTTTATGGCCATTTAAGTGAATTATTTTGATTTTTAATTTTTTACCAAGGGGAACTACTCTTACGTGAAAATAGTGCTGTCAATTAGATAAAGTCCCGTATCTTGGGAGCCAATGTGTATTTTGGGGTTTAGGTTTGGACAAAAAAGTCCAAAGAACAAATGGGGCCAGCAGACAAAGAATACAGATTATACAGAAGAACATTTGTATATCCCCTTTAAAAGAATGTGACTAAACTGTCCATGCAAGTGGTGTTCATTGTATGCATTTTTATATTCAAAAAGACTCATTTTATGTCTAATGCAGCATATAAATGTTTCATTTGATAAACTGATTTCATACCTAAACTTCTCTA
This sequence comes from Rugalucina vietnamica, assembly GCA_964017185.1. NCBI lineage: Eukaryota > Metazoa > Mollusca > Bivalvia > Lucinida > Lucinidae > Rugalucina > Rugalucina vietnamica. Next base: position 15,924,065 of record OZ024872.1, read on the forward strand.
TGCAAAGGAATATGGCCATCTAATAGCATTATCTTTCTGTTCTTGAAACATTGTAATTGTTTCAAGATTAAGATTGCCAGGCGAGAGAGAGTTGCCTGCCTTGATATTAGCTAAAGCCCCAGACTGAGAAAAGCCATCAAAAATCACTTTTGGTGGCCACCTGTTTAGTACAAACCTTGGTATAGTTGTTTAATTAGTACTGTCTTTGAGAAATATGAAAACCAATGGTTTAATTTTATTCGGTCTTGCAAAAGTACTTTTATTCTGGGTGAAAATGAAGTATACTGACTTATTTGATCCGCGACATTAAGGACATTTATGTATAGGTACCCCGGGGGCTAATTTAACCTACATTGCACATCCCCTCCCAGGAAGATCTTTCAAGGGTACCAAATTATTCATTTGGACCCCAGAAATGCAAAGAATTTTTGTTGTCAAAGATAAACTCTTTTGTTCTATGAAAAAAATGCATGGTTTCCATGGCAACCATTAACATGATTCTCGAACATGGGGGTGGACATAAAAAATGGTCATATCCCCGCTATTACTTATCCTAGACCACTAAACCTGGTCTTATTTTAGAGCTTAAGACATAGCCCTTTCAACCTATAGTAAGTAAGGCAAGTTATCTAATTTGCATGTTCATGAATTTTAATGAAAACGTTAAAATTACAGAAAAAAAATCGTTTAAAAACCATTAATAAACTAATTTCAGGACCAAACTATCACTGTGACACTTTGTTATTGAGCCAGTAAAATCATATGACAAATGTATTGATGTCATGGGCCTAAATAAAAATGGTCTCCTTTGCATATTCATGAATATTAATGAATTGTCAAAGACAAGGGAAAAAGCTGTAGCCATTGCAAGGTTTTGGACGGGTTATAAGATCTATCTTGCCTGCCTGGGACCAATTCTCATGGCTGTGAGCGTCAGTGTAGTCAGAGGTATCACCTTAATGCCATAAAATATAGTCCTCAACAATGAACACATTTACATGATGTAAAATTACATAGTTTCCACTCCTACCCCTAGTGTGATTCTAATTAATAGGGTTCTCGAAAAATATACATACGTGTACCAACAATAGCATGCTCTAGAATACTATAACTGGCCTGATAGTGACGCATGGAGCAAGAAATTTAACCTTAACACCTGGTTGAGTTTGCTTATTTATGAAAATTAATAAAAATACATAAGAAATCTGTAAAGAAATCTTGGAAAATAGTGGTAGACATACAAAATCACTTGTACCAGAGCTGGTAACAAACTCAGGATGCTGAAAAAGGTATCAAATGAATGCTATGGCAATGTACTATGTTCCTTAAGTCTGATAAAATGACGATCTGATTTTCAATTTCATGAATTATAATTAAAACTATAGAAACAGGAATGAAAAAATGAAAAATGAAACTGGTAAACGTATAAAATGACTTGTATCTCGGCAACCAATATCCCTAACATGTTGAAAATGACATCAAATGGTTGCTAGGGCAAAACTATACTGTCCTGTACTACAATATACGAGTCATTTGATTTTTTCCTTTATAAATATTAACAAAACCTTTCGAATTTAGAGGACAATTTCGGAAAAGTTATGGCGGTATACATAGAAAATCACATGTACATGTATCTTGGCTACTGACAGACCTAGAGAGCTATAATTGGTATCAAATGATTGCTAGGACAATGTTTTTTTTTTGTTATTTAATCTTTATTACATGCGCGGATCCAGAGGGGGGAATCGGGGGTCCGGACCCCCCCCCCTGGAATTTGAAAATTTTACCTAAAAAAAGGTAATTTCGGGATATTTTTGGGGTTGGACCCCCCCTCGTCTGTGACCAAAAATTACCATTTTCTTTGGACCCCCTCTCATGAAAATTTCTGGATCCGCGCATGTTATTAGGTCTTCCAATCGGATAGAACAATTACATGCATGGACATTATAAATACGTACAAAAGCATCTGGGCACCATCACGCATACAAATGAATTTTTGTTCTTACTTATTAAAATAATCATTTGAACACAGATGTAAATGTGCATCAATAAACCTTTATTTTTGACTTATACTTTTACCAAAGTAAAGATGATACACCACCTTATTTTAATTAAAAAACAGACGTGAAGAATTGATATGCCATGCGTGATAGTGTCTTCCATAATAAACATGATATTATCATTTGCGTGCATGATTGTGAGTATCAGACTGGCAGACTTAACAATAACCATTTTTCTATGAACAGAAAAAAGCAAAACAAACAAAAAAAGTGGTACGCATCTATGACGCATTGCTCCGGAATCGTTCCATTCTACAGCGATAATATATATCATCACATTCCTTCATTTCATCAGATGCTGGTCAAAAAACATTGTAATGAAAAAACATCATGAAAATTAAAAAAAAAAAACATTCAGAGTCGGTCAGAAAAAAAATCAAACGTTCATAAAAATCTAAATTATAAGCCAAATTGAATTCTTTAATTTATATTTACTTATTTATGTCTATATTATTATTGTAATAGATTATGGGTGTTAAGCAATTGCCATTTTTTACGGTGTACATCCAGTTTGTTCTTAGAAAATGCTATGTATTCTTCAAATTCCTTCGTCTGATGCAGTGTGCTCAGAAAACCATTTATGTTTGGTATTTGCTGTTTGTATTTTGAGGAGAAAATATAATTTTTGCTAGCAGTATGATAAAATTAAACACTGAATGTTTTAAATTGTTTCCGAAAGTAACCCCAAAACAGACATTAAAGTAACTCAAGCTTATATCAATATTATTGGCATTCAATATTTCCTGTATTTTTGACCATAAATCTTGTACGTACCAACATTGCCAAAATAAGTGTGCATTTGTTTCTTCATTTCTTGAACAAAAATCACAAAGAACAGAAGGGGCTAGTCTACATTTAAAAAGATATTTATTATTTGGTACTATCCTCATAAGATATTTGTAGTTGAAGTTACGTAATTTTACATCGACTGTGCAGTTTAAACTCATTTGGTAATACTGAGGCCAATTCAGATGTTGTTGTGGAAATTCATTAGCCCATTTATCCTCTGCTTTTACAGTAGGTACTTTTAATGCGTTTAATCGGATATTATATAATCTTCTGTTAATCGAGCCTTTTTGTTCCGTGATGATCTGTAGCACTTTATTTTGTATCTGAGGCAACAAATTACACTCTTCATTTTTTAATTTACTTTTCCATTCACTTTTTATATTAGAGACTATGTTATGATACTTCAGGAAATCGTTTTATGGTATATTATATAAATTTTGGAGTTGTTCTATTGTATAAAATTGCTTTATCCGAAAATCGTATATATGTTCTATAAATTTGATACCTTGTTCAAACCATTTCCTATAAAACAGTATTTTGTTATCACATTTTATGTTAGAGTTATTCCATATGATTTGTTTTGCAATTATGTTTGTTGTTTCTAAAGTATTGATTTTACTCCACCCTGACAAAATATCACACAGAAAAATATTATCCTTAGCAATCAGATTACAATCTATACTATTTAAATTACATTCTAATATAAATTTCCCCCCAAAGTTATTAAGTTTTTCTAGGTAATATTCTTTCCAAAGGCCTTTATTCTTTTCGTCAAATATTCTCCTTAACCAACCTGCCTTTAAAGTTTCGATGAAATAATCAATGTTTGTCAACCTAAGTCCTCCCTTTTTATAGTCTTGCGTCAGTATAGTTCGTTTGATTTTGTCAGGTTTCGAATCCCATATAAACGTAAAGATTATGATTTTGATTTTTTTAATAATTTCTTCTGGTGGATTTTCTAAGACCGTAAGTGGGTAGATAAGCTTCGGTAGAGCGAAAGTTTTTACTACAGTGATTTTACCCATTAGTGTCAGTTTCCTGTGATTCCATCGTTTTAAGCAATTTATAAAGTCGTTTAGCTTTGGCAATAAGTTATTTTCAATCAGTTTATGTTTTTCATTAGAGAATACTATTCCTAATGTTTTCGCCGACTCTGAAGTCCATTCAAATTTCATATTACTCAAATGATGTACATCAGTATACTTCAATGAACCTATTTTTAAAACAATAGTCTTATTTATATTTAGCTTTAGTCCTGATATTAACTTGAAATCTGCGAGTATACTAATTAACTTCTTAAACGATTTTAACGATCCGTCCATCGCGAAAGTGGCATCATCTGCAAACATTGTAGTTTTAAACTCTTTTCCATTTATTTTTATCCCTGTGATATCTTGATCATTTATTAGCGTCGCTGATAAAATTTCAATACAGAGAATAAAAAGATAAGTGGAGAGAGGGCACCCCTGTCTCACACCTCGATTTATTGCAAAGAAATCAGACATACATCCTGCATTTAGCACACAGCTAGTTGCACCTTTATAGAAACATTCCACCCATTTTATTATATCAGTTCCAAAATTAAATGATTTTAAACATTTTAAAATATATTCATGGCTTACACTATCAAACGCTTTTTCAAAATCTGCAAAAAAATAAAAGTCCCGGTTGATTTTCATTATCTAATTTCTCGATTGTTTCTTGAATTAAACGAATATTCTCACCGATATAACGACCCTTAATGAAACCTGTTTGGGAACAATCAATTATGTTGTGAAGAAATTTCTTAATTCGATTTGCGATAGCTTTTGTGGCAATTTTATAATCCGTATTTAATAAAGTTAATGGACGCCAGTTTTTTAAATTTTCCAAATTTTTATCTTTTTTAGGTAGTAATGATATGATACCTTGCTTTTGAAATGTTGTTAAGCTTCCATTTTCGAATGAGTAATTCAATGATTTAACATAAAAAGATTTGACATCGTTCCAAAATATTTTATAAAATTCAGTTGTGATTCCATCTGAACCGGGGCTTTTATTATTGTTCATATCTCTGAGAGCACATGCGCATTCATATTCATTTAAATGGCCTTCTATACTGTTTTTATCTTCTTCACTTAATTTTGCTGAAATATTTTTGATCATTTGATCCATTCTATTATTATCTACATCTTGTTTGTTATACATTTTTTCATAAAAACGACGCACTTCTTCTAAAATTTCTTTTTCGTTAGTTATTTCATTCCTTTCTGTGACTAATCTATGCAACGTTTTTGCTTCAGATCGTTTTTTCTCCAAATTTGCAAAGTACTTTGAATTCTTTTCTCCTCCCTCTATATATTCTGCTTTTGCTCTCATTATATAACCTTTAATATCTTGTTCGTATAAATTTTGTAATTCTTGATTTTTTTCTTTTAATCTTAATAATTCATTTGCTTGATCAATTTCACTTAGTTTAGTTAATTTGCCCTTAATTAAGTTGATTTCTTCTATCAATTGATTTTCTCTGTTATTTCTTTCTTTTTTCTTATATGATGCATATTTAATGGATTCATTTCGAATATTGCCTTTAATAACTTCCCAAAGTGTATTAGGGTTAGCATCTTTGTTAGTTTCTGCTACTTCGCCTATCACCGTTCTTATCATTTCCTGATATTCTGGTTGAAGAATTAAACTATTATCTATTTTAAAATACCCTTTTTCACGCTCGATCTTATTTAAGTTTAAGCATATAGATATAATCGAATGATCGGACATAAAACCCGGTTTGATTTTACAATTACTTACTTGATTTGAGAAACAATCAGACACTAGAAAATAGTCCAGCCTTGAGAATATAACTGGTTTACTTGACGAATGCCAAGTATATTGCCGTAAATTAGGATTATGACTGCGCCAAACATCGGACAAGTCAAAATTTTCCATAACTGTCAAAAGTTTTTCTCTACATTTCTTGTGACTGCTTTCTATCCCGCCAAATTTATCTAAGTTTGAATCCAAAACTGTGTTAAAATCTCCACCAATGATAAATTGTTCTTCATCGTTTTCTCCAAGAAAGTCATATAAAGTTTCAAAAAAAAAGCGGCGTCATCGTTATTTGGGCCATATATATTTAGAAAAACTATATCTTTATCATCTATGTTTAATTTTAGGGCTTGTATTTTTCCAGGGATTATTTCCTTGTGATATATCAAATTAAAATGCAGGGATCTTTTCACTATAAAACAAACTCCACCACTCGCGCTACTTCTACCACTAAAATACATATGTTGATTACTTTCACGCGTCCATAATGATTCAACTTCCAATTTTGAATGCGTTTCTTGTAGAAAACATATATCAAAGTTATTTTTCTCTAGAAAATTAAAAACATTTCTGCGTTTTTTAATTTGACCCAGCCCCCTGACGTTAAAGGAACAGATAGAGTAATTCATTGTATAAATTAACGCTTAATGCGCCATAGATGCATACAGAAAAAGTCAAGTATAAAAAAATAGTGAAGAGAAAAACTGCTTGCGACAAAATATTGAAAAATAAACTGCAATATAATGCTTGAAGCATAACATATCTACATACAAAGCCATATGCCATTTTGTAATGACATACCAGTGACTACTGTCTAAATTGGTACTTTAACCTGATTTTAATTAAGGCTTTAAAAACCACGATCAGTGACAGGCTAAAGCCTGTGTTGTTTTCTACCACTTGCCGTCCTACGCTATAACTTTAATCACACCAACTCCCGTTCATTCATAGATCAGTATATACATTTACTTTGTTCCAGTGTGTAATTTTGTTTGGATTTAAATAGTCTTTGCTTTATTTGACCTTTGATTAACCAAAGTTCAGACGACTCCAGGTAGCAGCACATGACTTGTGAATCTGAATGAGAATGAAAATTCGTTCCCATTCAGTTTAATTTCATAATAATAATGATAGATATTAATGTTGAAGAGCAGTTACCTAAGTAAGCTCGTCTAATCAATAATCCGTCACAGGTCACAATCGAGCATATACATATAAAAAGTTTAACGAGCAGAATACATATAGCTTTATGATAGAAACATACTTGTAAAGAAAATATGCATATTAACACCTTATAAACATGGTTTATTATCATGTAGACTGTTTGTGAATTCCTAGTCAAGCCTAGATATTGTAAAACAATTATATATTATATATGAGCCGCGACGCGAGAAAACCGGTCTTCGGGGTTTACGACCAGGTCCGACACAAACCGGCCTGTACAGTCACAGAAGCAGGCTAGAAGCTTGAAATTTCTTATTTAAGAAGAAGAGAAATTGTACTATCCGTGCTAGGACAATGTTACGTAACCATGTAATCTGGTAAATAAATAATCAGCTATTTTTGTTGTATTGATGTTAATAGGTTCTTTATGAATAAGAGAAAAATGAATGAAAAATGAAGGGGTAGATCTACAACAAAATCGTTTGTATCTCAGCTGCCAATATCCTTAGACAATTGACCAGAGGGCCATTGGTCCTGAGAACGCTCACCTGAAGCCTGATCTTGGAGTATTAAGTCATCATGAAATGACCTTGACCTTGAATACTCACACACCTTTATTGACTTCACAAGTTGTCTGAATCTGCAAAGTTTCAGGTCTCAGGCTGCAATAGTTTCCAAACCCAGTGATTTCTGAGAAAACCATAATTTCAATTTTGATATTTAAATGACCTTGGGTCAAGGTCAACAAATGACCTTGGCCTGCATTAATTACTTACCTTCATTGACTCCATTAGTTGTCTGCATCTAGCAACTTTCAGGTCTCAGGCTGCAACAGTTTCCAAAATATCAATTGTTTTCGCCTTTTCCCATTGTTTTCGCCTATGTTTCCAAAATTGAAATTGCCGTGAAATAGGTCAAGGTCATCCTAGGGTCATCATTTGATCAAACTATGATGGGCTGGAGTCCCAAATATTACATACCAAGTTTCATGAAAAAATCGGCCTGCCGGTTCTGGAGAAGAAGATTTTTGAGTGGTTTTTACCATATATGGGAGTGGCGGCCATCTTGGTCATGTGACCTGGATTTCGCGATCAAACTTTCGTCTCCCCTCTCCATGGATGCTCCACATAAAATTTCACTTTGATTGGCCAAGCAGTTTCAGAGAAGAAGATCTTTGAAAAGTGTGTATGGGCGACAGACAGGCCAAGGTCAAGCGATGACCTTGACTTCAATTAATCACATACCTTCACCTACTCCATTGGTTGTTTGCATCTACCACTTTTCAGGCCTCAGGCTGCAATAGTTTTCAAAAAATCCATAGTTTTCACTTTTTCCCATGTAAAAGCCTATGTTTCCAAAATTGACATTGCCGTAAAATAGGTCAAGGTCATCCTATGGTCATCATTTTATCAACCTATGATGGGCTGGAGTCCCAAATGCTACATACCAAGTTTCATGAAAATCGGCCTACCGGTTCTGAAGAAGATTTTTGAGTGGTTTTTACCATATATGGGCGTGGCGGCCATCTTGGTCATGTGACCTGGATTTTGCAACCAAACTTTCGTCTCCCTTACCCATGGATGCTCCACATAAAATTTCACTTTGATTGGCCAAGCAGTTTCAGAGAAGAAGATCTTTGAAAAGTGTGTATGGACGACAGACTGGCCAAGGTCAAGAGATGACCTTGACCTAAATTAATCACATACCTTCATCTACTCCATTAGTTGTTTGCATTTACCACCTTTCAGGCCTCAGGCTGCAATAGTTTTCAAAAAATCCATAGTTTTCACTTTTTCCCATGTAAAAGCCTATGTTTCCAAATTTGACCTTGCCGTAAAATAGGTCAAGGTCATCCAAGGGTCATCATTTTATCAAACTATGATGGGCTGAAGACCCCGATGCTACATACCAAGTTTCGTGGAAATCGGCCCACCGGTTCTGGAGAAGAAGATTTTTGAAGGGTTTTTACCATATATGAGCGTGGCGGCCATCTTGGTCATGTGACCTGGATTTCGCGATCAAACTTGAAATGCCACTACCCAAGGAGGCTCCACATAAAATTTCGACTAGATCGGCAAAGCGGTTTCAGAGAAGAAGATCTTTGAAATTGTGGACGACGGACGACGGAAGGACGGACGCCGGATCATGGCCATCCTATTAGCTCACCTTGTGAGCCTTCGGCTCAGGTGAGATAAAAAATGATACCAATAGAATGCTAGGACAATGCACTATCGCCATGTGGTCTGATAGCTTAAGCATATGTTATTGCATTTTCTTAATGTTACACAAAATTTTGAAAAAATGTAGAAATGACAGAAAAATGAAGATTGTGTTTCATTAAATTTTCGATTGCCAGTAACAGCATGCTTTATATATTTAAACACATGACAATAAAACAGTGTCCTACCAATAAATTGATGCCATTTTAAATTATCTACAGCTCTTGGCAGTCAAGCTATACGTGTTTGTGTTTGTGTACCACTTCAGTTTTCGTTGCTTTTTGTCTTAATTATATAAAAGATCTCATTAACATCCATACAACAAAAATAGCTAATTATTTATGAGATTACATAGAGGATATTTACTTTTTTGAGGTGAATACCAAATATATTTCATCGAGTGAGTTGAAAACATCAAAATTTTCACGAGTGCGTAGCACGAGTGAAAATTTAGATGTTTTCAAGTCACGAGATGAAATATATTTGGTATTTACCGATAAAAAGTAAATTTTCTTTTTATTTTATACAATACACGGGCATTTTCCTATTCACAAAGCAGGCGGTGAAAATGCAAAAACCAAACATTTTTGAAAACACAAATAACTTTGGTACCACATTGTTCCTAACGTTCTAACTAAGAAAATGAATACCCACACTTTATGTTTTCGTTCATAAATAACGGAGTTATAGGCATTTGAATTTCTGAAGTGAGGCACATTTAATGACGTCAAGTGAATGGAAACGTCAGAAGTAATCCAAACTCTACAGTGATATTATCGGCTGATATCAGTCACTAGTGAAAATATCAATATCAATTCTGCAGTGAAAATATCACTTTTATCCATTTTTGATATACATTAATTTCACTGCTATGAAATTACTATGTCTAAGCTTTAAAATGAGACCAAGTTCGGTGATGTAGGATAAGTAACAGCGGAGATATGACCAATTTTGTATGTACACCCTCAATTTCGAGAATCGCATTATAGAATGTCATGTATATCAGTAAACATCCCATCATTTCAACACTTTTGCAAGACTTAAAATTGACCAAACATTGGTTTTCAAGCTTCCATTGGTTCTTCTACAAGAGGGTATTCTTCTACAAGAGGGTATGAATGAAATTTGTGCTACTTTCCGACCACCTATCAGCATTTGGCTCTAACTATATAACCACTTCAGTATGGAAGATTCATGGCTCGTTTAACGGGGAAATCCTCTTATTTGTTTTATTGATAAGTATTTAAATAAAATGTGCGTGTGCTGAAAGAATGGTATATATAGAGGATATTTACTTTTTTGAGGTGAATACCAAATATATTTTATCGAGTGAGTTGAAAACATCAGAATTTTCACGAGTGCGTAGCACGAGTGAAAATTTAGATGTTTTCAAGTCACGAGATGAAATATATTTGGTATTTACCAATAAAAAGTAAATTTTCTTTTTATTTTATACAATACACGGGCATTTTCCTATTCACAAAACAGGCTGTGGAAATGCAAAAACCAAAAATTTTTGAAAACACAAATAATTTTGGTACCACATTGTTTCTAATGTTCTAACTAAGAACTTTATGTTTTCGTTCGTAAATAACGGAGTTATAGGCATTTGGATTTTTGAAGTGAGGCACATTTAATGACGTCAAGTGAATGGAAACGTTAGAAGTAATCTAAACTCTACAGTGAAAATATCGGCTGATATCAATCACTAGTGAAAATATCAATGTCAATTCTGCAGTGAAAATATCACTTTTATCCATTTTTGATATACATTAATTTCACTGCTAAGTATAAAATAAATAGAGGATATTTGCTTTTTTGAGGTGAATACCAAATATATTTCATCGAGTGAGTTGAAAACATCAGAATTTTCACGAGTGCGCAGCACGAGTGAAAATTATTATGTTGTCAACTCACAAGATGAAATATATTTGGTATTCACCGAAAAAAAGCAAATTTTCTTTTTATTTTATACAATGCACAGGCATTTTCCAATGCACAAGGTAGGCGGTGAAAATGCAAAAACAAAAAATTTTTGAAAACACAAATAATTTTGGTACCACATTGTTCCTTATTTTCTAACTAAGAAAATGAATACCCACACTTTATGTTTTCGTTCATAAATAACGGAGTTATAGGCGTTTGAATTTCTGAAGTGAGACACATTTAATGACGTCAAGTAAATGGAAACGTCAGAAGTAATCCAAAAAAATCTGACGCCATTACAGTGACGATATAGGCTGATATCAGTCACTAGTGACTTTTGATATCAGTGAGATTTGATATCAGTGAAATTTCATATCAATGAAAATACCAATTTTATCAAGTTTTGATATACATTGGGTTTCACTGTAAAGTATAAAATAAAGCATTCTTTTCCATGTGCATTAACGTTACGCGGTTCGGGCTGCAACACATTATTGCCCTTGGGCTTGGCAAACGTTAATGCACGGAAAAGAATGTTTCATCCTCTTATTGTTTCCATCAGTTGGGAAAGCACGAGAATGTTGGAAAATAAAAGAAATTTACCCGAGAAACCAAATGTGCAGTGAGACCGGAAAGATCAAGTTTTGTTTTCAAACCTCCAAAAGAGACACTTTAGTAGACGGGAAATAAATAACAACACAAGAACTTGATGCTGGCTATATATAGCCAGCATCAAGTTCTTGTGTTGTTATTTATTAAATAAATAACAACACAAGAACTTGATGCTGGCTATATATAGCCAGCATCAAGTTCTTGTGTTGTTATTTATTTCCCGTCTACTAAAGTAATATATACACTAGACAATAATGCTAGCATAATGGTTATTTCCCCAGAAGACCAACTTGAGACACAGTAATAAATCGTACCAGTTCAATTCAATTGCCTTCAAAAGGTTCTGCTTATGTACAACGCATTTCCTCATTATGTTAAATATATAGGATTCATTTGGGTGTGCAAGAAGCTTGACGACAGGTCACATGTATCAATCAATATTTCAATAATCCCACAAAGATACCCGAATAAATTAAATTGAAATAAGCCGTAAAGGAACAAAGTCAAATATGCGCCATTGAGCGAATCATTAATACTGCTGTATTCGCTGACAAGACTTCAATACGTATTATCGTCATACTGGAAGACCTGAAACCGACATCCTTTCTGAACGGCTCGAGACCACTTTGTGAACCAAGAATGTCTTACTATAGTTTTATGTGAGAAGACTTTGTTTTGCCTGGCGAGGGATAGTAAGTAGAAAATGTGATTGAAAAAAAAAGTTAAGGTAAGACTGCTGCATATATAGTTGTGTATCTACGTATTTGTTTCGTGCTTACTCAATTTAGCGTATTTTCTGCAGCCCGTAGGAGATTCTGTATAGCAAGCTTAAAGTTATGTTTTCGATATGAATTACTGGCCTATCTGGATTGAACTTTGACAATTCGGTAATTGGGTAATGGATTTAAAAACGTTTTTGCTGAAAAGTTATATCCGACTTGGAGTGTCGAGATTGCTGATCATAACGACACTTCTGATGTTTGTAATCTATGTTCTGGAGGAGAGGATTTTAAGTCGTTACCACGATAATGTCGATGACACGAAATTACCGTTCATGGTTGACAACAGAGGTAAGTTTAGATTTGTAAATCGAAGCTTGTACCACTTGTCTTGAAAAGTCTCAGTTTAAGTCAGCGGTGCCTGGATAGCAGTAATTAGCACACTTATTAGCAGGATAGACTGCTCCACTGCGCATGTGTCGGATTTGAAAATCCAATAACACAAACGAAATGTGATTGATAATGAACTCGCCAGTAGAAGCAGGCTATGTGGCAGGATCGTTGTCGCCAGTCGGTGGCTTTATCCATAATTTCCGTTTTTTTTTTTTGTTTTTTTTTTTTTTGTTTGTTTTTTTCTATGAAGCCAGACCACAAAAACACCAGCGCAAGACCTCGGGTGTTTATGATCACTGAAAAAATCTTGTATTTTAAGTTACTTTCCTTTTCCGTATAAGAATGTATATGCTGTAAATAAAAATACATTATTTTGAATGATGACAAATTATCAATCAAAACTAGGCATACCTTTAAGATTTTTATCCTTATTATGTCATAAATGACCAATTCTTATGATTTTCATTTTTTCTCTAGTGTAAACTCGGTTATATGTAGCTTGCACGACAAAGTCGTTAACATTGACGTTAACTACATAACTATTTGTATTATTAATATTGTAGGTTCTGAAATATATGTGTATCGATTTTTTGGGACATACCTATATTGACATCACCACTAGATCAAACGTATCAAATTTTGAAGGATCTTTTATTCACTGTTTTAGCTGTTGTTCGAGCAAAACGTAAACCTCAAGTGACTCCAGTGATCATACTTGGCTACATGCGAAGCGGATCATCCCTCACCGGGGATATTCTCCAACAGAACTCGGATGCTTTCTATGTGTTCGAACCCCTTCACGACCTGCAGAAGCAGTATTATGATGAAATGGAAGAAATGTTTCCTGAGCTACAAATCAGGTGCGAACCCTGTACACTTATTGGCCTTTTAGTTTAATTAAATGTTCAAATCATTGATACGTTTTCTCAAACTTGCCTCATTGCCTACTTTCACCTTTTGATATCTTTTTTTGTTTTTGTTTTTGTTTGTTTCAGTTTTCCTCCGTCACAGTAATTTTCAAAATAAAAACGTATGATTTGATACTATACTCATCAAAAGAAGTTTTGCACCATTTAGACTTTTTCATATTTTTAAGTGACATTTTAACTAACAAATTTATAACCTAGCTTTTTGAATTTGCAGAGTCTGAAAGAGTTTGATAATGTGTGTGATAAGACAAAAAATCGTTGCGGAAACGATTTTAGGAAAAATTTTAGGAAAATTCCCATTTTCTGTAAATGCAGAAAATTGGAAAATCGAAAAAAATCCACAAAAATGCCACAGCAGTAAGAACACATTTTTGTTTCCAAACTTACACACAAGAGCTCCAAAGCTAATGATTAAGCCTAAAAACAATTTTAAAAAATCTCAACATTTTAGTAATAATCTCAACATTTTAGTAAAACTTTCAACATTTTAGTAAAAATTTTAGTTAAAATCTCAACATTTTAGTAAAAATTCGTTTTTGGACAAAATTGCATTTTTTGAGAAAAAATGATAAATATTGGAAAAAATGAGTAAAATCGAAATTCATTTCAATTTTGGATCACTATGAGATGTTTTGACACCAAAACCTGCCGCCTGTGTTCTTTCTGTTAAAGGCAATCTCATGTCAAAGATGCTGCATGAGTACTTTTTTGATATGCAGCTTTTAAAAATTCTGAATTTGGATGGGTTGAAAAGCAGTACCTCCAGTTAAACATTGATGGGTGCTGCATGCTGTGTTTGAAAGAACAACAACCCATTTTATTGGAGAGAAGAGTTACTAAGCATTATCTTACAATTTAAACAAAATCTCAAAAATCGTTATTTTTGGTCAAAAATAGTGTTTTTGTAAAAAAAAAAAAAAAAATCAATTTTTAGGATTTTGCTTTAAATGATTGCTTTCAGTATCTCGAATGAGGATGTGAAAAGAATTCGGGTTTGGAAGCCCAGAAATAAAGATGTGGGATTTTTACTGCATCCCAAATTTTGGTGTTTTCAAAAACATGCATTTTTGCACATTTTCATTTAATCTTTTTAAGAAAAAATATTGAGATGTTATTCAGGAGGTCCAGAACTTTAAGATGGTATTAAGTTTTAAAAGTGTATTTGAAAAATATCTATACTAGACATTATTTTAAAAAGAGAAAAATATTAACTGGTGCAAAACTTCTTTTGATGAGTATAGATCTACCGCTTCAGTAGACACGCAGTTCTCCTTCAATGCCATACTGATAGCCGTCTGTTAAGGAGAAGGAATCCACAAGTTCTGCTTTCGTTGTAATCCTTAACTTCATCCATCTATTTTTTCTGTACGTGTACATGTATTTATATATTCATTTATAATTTATCATTGTTTCAGACAAAGAAAGCCAACCTACGAGTTCAAAGACAACGCCATCCAGTTGTTCAGAGCATGGTTTTCCTGTGATATCAAATATATTACCGCCGACAAAACTAGATATCATTTCAATTTCTTTAAATATGGCAATAAAACGAGAAAACTAGTCCAATGTTTAGAGAAAACTTCAAATCAAACAAACCTCAGTTCGAGGTTGTGCACGAGAATTCTAAGAAAAGAATGTTTGAAATCTAAAGTCCGAATTATAAAGACTATTCGCACTAGACTAACATGGCTTTTAGATATTTTGGAGGAATTTCCAACTCTAAAAATAATTCATTTGGTTCGAGATCCACGTGCCGTTGTAAATTCTTTGATACGAGTCGGGGAGTGTAAAAAACAAAATGGCGGCATGTCAGGTTGCTCGCACTACTTTTGCTCAGATTTGGAGGACGATTTATCGACATTCAAAACTTTGAAAATTTTATATCAGGATAGGATACTAAGGATATCTTATGAAAATCTGGCAAATAATCCCATCCCAATGGCAAAGCGTATGTATAAATTTATTGATTTGGAACTAGATTCAGTGGCGGAGGGATACATCGGAAATATAACGATGGCCGGAAATAATTCCACTGGTGCAATGAGTACCATTAGGGCGAACTCTAGCATTCACATTGATGCATGGCGGACCAACTTAAGCACAGAGAATCTATTTATTGTTCAAACTATATGCAAGTCAGTCATGGGGCAGTTAGGCTATCACCATTACATTAGACCATAAACACGTACTTTTGTTTGTCTTTATTTTCTGAGGATAACATAATATTAAGCATTGCATTGCCTTGGTTTGGGGGGGGGGGGGGGAGGGGGGCATGTTCATCCACAATCCAATGGCTGCACTGTTTGTTCTTAATTTCAACGTCGTAATGTAGTTGACAGTGTTTATAAATATAAACTTTTCTCTATTTCACTTCCATTGTTAAAAATGATGACTGCATGTATTTAGGATAATTTAATTATGTGCTCAAAACTTGGTCCATTTCACATACTCATGTTTCTAGCATTAGATCATCTCACCGCTGTGTCTGGTGTGGGTTCGAGCCCCGCTCTGGCCATATGTGAGACAAGCCAAGTTCTGCTTGCGGGTGTGTCAGGTGGTTTTTCTCGGGGTTCTCCTGTTTTCGCCCCACCTACTGATTGGCCCGTCTCATCACTGGCGCTCGACGACTGGACTCATTTTTTTTTTTTTTTTTTTTTTTTTTTTGCATTTTCACCCGTTTTGAGACCCTTACGATATGTTCATGCAATTATTTTACCTTTAAAACCTTTTCTATCAATCCTCAATCAACCCTCGTCTATGGGCTACTATATAGACAAGGTCGGAAACGCGGTGTCCTAGTTTAACTGGGGTCATGGGATTCCCCGCATCTCAAACTCATACTTCACCCTTTACCGTTATTTCAATGCTGAGTGTCTACTTATGAGAGACTTTGTAAAAGGTCTTACCCATTGCCTTCGTCAAAAATAAGCATAGTCGCCCGTAAACTTATATTTTATACAACCACCTGTCTACTTGGATGGGATCCCGAATGTTTTTGTATGGTGACCTTTCGTTTCTAGAAATCAGTGGAAGGTCACTGTAAATATCGTATGAAAGAATCAATCCTATAATGTTATTAATCAAGTTATTTCGTATTGGACCAGTTACAGGTCCGAGGTTAGCTGTATTGGACCGAGGCCGAAGGCCGAGGTCTAATACAGCTGACCGAGGACCTGTAACTGGTCCAATACGAAATAACTTGATTAATGAGATTTTTATTAATTAACTGTCAAAAGTCCATATCGACCCATATCATCCGCTAGCACCTCAAGCATACCTTCGCCATTCTTAGCGCCCATGTCTGACATTCTTTTCAAAGATGCTGACATGATTTTTGCTTGTTTGTTCACTATTTTACTCGATCGGTTGAATCGCCGCCATTGTTTTTGTTTCAACACATTCAACGCGGCGCGTGACCTTGCACGTGAATTTTGACCGATCAGGTGTAGGGATTTCCATATAGATAGCAGGTCAATCCATATAGATACGAGGTCAACCGTATTAGTGCGAGGTCAGCTGTATTAGGTCGATGTGAAATCCAGTATATAGACTATACGAAAAAAGAAACATCACCAGTATGACACAGACCAAATTCTCTGTATAAGTACTATATACTAATAAGTTAATTAATAATACTGGATAATTGCATTGCATTGTTACCATGACACTAGATCACAAAGTGTTTTGACTGGATATTAAATCAAGCGACCTATGAAAACCAACGTAACACGTATCACGCGCTGGCGTAACACGTCGTGTGACCAGTGTATTTATAGTAATGTCTAGGCTAGATTGCCGATTTCATTCGGGATGTCCTCCAATTCTGTAGAATGCTTTAATTGTTAGTTTTTACGGGCGGCTGTGCTTATTTTGAATGAAGGCAATGGGCGAGACCTTTTACAAAGACACTCATGTGTTGACAGCCAGCATTGAAATAACGGTAAAGGGTGAAGTATGAGTTTGAGATGCGGGGAATCCCATGACCCCAATTAAACTAGGACACTGCGTTTCCGACCTTGTCTATATAGTAGCCCATAGACGAGGGTTGATTGAGGATTGATAGAAAAGGTTTTAAAGGTAAACTAATTGCATGAACATATTGTAAGGGTCTCCAAACGGGTGAAAATGCAAAAAAAAAAAAAAAAAAAAAAAAAAAAAAAAAAAAAAAAAAAAAAAAAAAAAAAAAATTAGTCCAGTCGTCGAGCGCCTGTGGAAATAATCTTGAAAGGGACGTTAAACTGAATTTAAAAATGTTTCAGCATCTCAAATATGGTTTCTGGCTGTTGTTATACCGGTGGTCATTGCGAATTTAGTTATAATAGCCTCATCGAATATTTTACTGATGTCATTTCTTTCACAGTTGAAACTATGCAAATCATGATAATTACCAGAGGACAATGGTCCTGAGAAAGCTTATCTCAGATCTGTCTTTGAAAATAATCATATATTCACTGCAGCAAATGTAACTCCACGCCAAATTGTCTACACTTGTTGTAGCCACAGCCAGTTCAAACAAACAAACAAACATACATATGGTTTAATAGTTTATTTGAGTGTCACATATCAAATACATACAATATATACATGTTAAGACATAAATAACAACATATATTTGATATCCAGTCTGTATAGACTTATGAAACACTTTAGGTATATCACAGATTTAAAAATGTACATGGGATAAAACATAAGAAGCGAAGTGTAACAGATTTACAAAATGAACACTTTAGGTATATAACATATGTATAGCGGTAAATCGGTGACGTAAAAAGGTACAAGTAGGCAAAGATCAGGAAAAGGCGCAATCAGAAAAAGATTCCCACTCCAAAAACCGAGGTGGGAAAAAACCAAACTAACAATCAGGTACTTATACCATGAAACATATCGTAAGCCGAATGAGCAGCTATTTTCCCAATAGGTGGCCACTCAGTTACCTTAACTTAACTAAAAATATGAAAACATACATAAGGCGCCAACAGCACAAAAAATTTTAAACACCAAGACATAAAACAAAAAGAACCACTACAGAAGTATCGACTTGGAACGATCAGTAACACAAAGTTACTGGCGGGCTTAAACCGGTTTTACAGGTACCTAACCTCACCCTCAGCTTCTGCAGTGGTTCACAACATTTAGTTAGTTCTTCGGTCCTCGTGGTGAATCTCTAACTAGTCAATGAATCATCAAGAACAAACAAATAAATCATGATAAACATCCTGATGAATCAAAAACCAGGACTCACAGATTGAGTAAGCTGCCCGACGATGGAGATCCCTGGGCGCCGAATAACCTACTAACTCCGGAGCAAAAGAAAAACACCAGTTGGACCCCGGTGGGCCAAGCAACAGACAAGAAGCTCCGGCCCCAACCAACTAAAATGAATAGCTTTAAGTCGGGGCCATCATAGAGTCTGACGCCCGACCCACCGGCGTGCAATTAAAGAAGGCAGCATAGTTATCAACCATGATTGGGTTAAAAACTAAGCATGCAGACTGTCGCATAACATTCAAGTTATAACCTATACGTCTGTAACGTGATATGATTTTTCCGAACTGAAGAGAAAAATCATTTATTCCTTTAAGTTTCTTTAATTTGTAAACCAAGTCACCATAAAATTCAGGTTCCGAAAGGCCCTCACTTAAAAGTGTCTTTAACCCAACATTATATTTGGAAATCAATTCATAGTGTCTACGATAAAATTTAGAAAAGGTTTTTCGAAGTTTATGATACCGATAGCCCTGTTGGAGAAGTTTTGCCGTTAAACATTTATTTCGAGCGTTGAAGTCTGTAACGTGATTGCAGACTCTAGCAAACCTAATAAGTTGCGAAATGTATACACCATAAGAAGCACGACGAGGAACGTCACCATCCAAAAAAGGAAAATTTACTATATCAAAATCAAAGTCATCGCGCTAAGTAAGTCTACTATTAGTCTAGTAAGTCTACTATTAAAGAACGTCTGAGATCTAAAGCCTGTCTACTAGTATTATCTAACGAATTATTCGTTTTAGCATCGGCGAACTATTCCATGGTCAATGATGCTACTTAAAAGCATGTGTTGATCGTTGTTGTTTTTCCCATGATACATTGATGCAGCACGAAACAGTTTTGACATTTCTGTCGGTGGTGTTGAAATTCGATCTGATTTAAACAATCAACGACTCAGTCTGATTTAAAAATCAACGACTGAAGAGAGTGGAACTTAATTAACATAATAATCATTGAAGACATCTTATTTTTAAAAGTCGGTGTTTCTTGTTTATATATACACAGCGCAATTATTTCAAACCCATTTGTGTTTTGTTTTGTTTAATTGGTGTCTGTATGTGTTGCAGGTATGGTTCAAGATAATTTGGATCGACGCAACATGAATCACACAAAAACTGTTTCATGTAATTAAGGTCCATTGTCTGAATTTCGGCGTCTTTCTGGTCAATGGTCATTGCAGATTCACCTATAGTATTCTGACCTGATACTTTGCTAATTCCATTTCCTCTCAACAAAGCCTCTAGATCTTCATTCATATCTATATCAATGGTATTCACATACTCTGTTAATTCCATTTTTTCTGTTATGTGTTCTGCGTCTTCTATGAACTTATCTACTTTGAGAGTGATGATAAAGTTATTGGAATAATCATTTGTTTCCCTGGTCTTTAGTAATTTGTCCAACCTAGAATCTAAGTGAATAATCAATAACCTACATATCTCCCTGCAGCTGCAAATATATAGTTTCTGTCTTTCTCCTAATTTGCTTATTTCATTGAGCACAGCAGCGTTTTGGTCATGTATTAGTTTGTGGAGGTCGGACGAGAATGTTGTTACGTTTCTTTTCGTTGATTCTATCGACACATTTAGCTTTGCATGATCAGTTTCTCTATCAAAATCTAGTTTTCTTAATCTCTTTTTTAATATTTTGTATCTCTCTGCACATTTGTCTACATCAGTTTTCTCATGGTGACGTTGATCAAGATCTTTGATCGATAGTATCTCACAAAGGGAGTGACATTTCTCACGACACCCAAAACAGGCTAGATTTTTGTGTGATCGGCAATAAAAACTTGCCATTTTTGCTCCACAGGAGCATGAAAGCATGTGGTTTTCCTCCTGGTTGACTTTTGTGTGGAAATGAATCAGGACGGTATCGTGGCTTTGAGTCGCTCCTAGCCTCTTATGCACATCCTCACAGTATTGACAAAGATAATCTCCGCATTTGCGACAATAACATATCGCTGCTACCTCGCAGTCTTTTCTTCTACATGGATTGCAATCGAATAAAGGTGTTATCTTGCTTTGGCTAGCTATAGATTTCTGATCGCCTTCTGTCGAATCTGAATCTTCCATTGATTGACCGGAGAGAACATGTGGAGTTGGCATGGATTCGACCCTTTTAAGCCTTTGCTTTTGTTGTTGAGGTATTTGCAATTCTAAGCCTTCTCTGTCCAGCCACTGGTGAAATGCCTTCGCTGAAACTTTAAGGGATGGATCATCAACAACATCTTCCGTCCCCAATTCTTCTGCTTTATCCAAGTTTTCAGTCATGTTCTGATCTATCAATTCGGCTAGATCTTTTTGCTTACTCTTGAATAATCCCCAAAGAAAATGTTTGTACCAGTCCCTGTTTCTGTTAGGGAGCAGACTGAGCAACAGCATTACTGCACTTCCTCGTGATTCACTTTTCTCAATCGATGCTATTTCATCTACATCATTATTATTGAGTACTTGTTTTGTCAGGAGATATGGCAGAAGTTCACTTATACATAACCGTTGAAAAATATCCACCGCAAAAGTCTTTAACTTTTGTCGGTGATTATCATGTACGCGAATGAGTTCACCTGTCAGAAGGCGTACAATTTTAGGATATTCAGCCTCTTCAAGCGCACTTAAAAGATGATGAAACTTGTATAAGGTATTTTTCATATCACTTATAATGTCAAATGCCTCTTGTATTGCACCCACCGGATCCACCTTTGCCTTTTTATACAATGTTTTAACTTGTTCTGTTGTAAACAACTTGAAGAAAACTAATAGATCCATTGTTTTAACACAAGATTCGATATATGGTCGGTAACTTTTAAAATTAGTCTCGATTTCGGCTTCACTAATATCGTCTGCACCACCGATTTGATCCATATTTTCGATAAGGTTTTGCGTCAGAATACACACGCTTCTAGATGTTTGATCCTTTGGAGCAGTAAAAACGTTTAAAGGGTGGTAGTATGGGCCATATTGCGCAATTGGCAGTCTTGACAGAAGAGCCTCTGGGTTCGTTGTTTTTCTTATTCCATTTCTTCGGTTCTTCTAACTGAAAACTGAATGGAAGCATCTATGTAAGTATCATGGAAAAGGCCATGTCATGTAAACTATTGAAAAAAAAAAGAAACAAACGTTACTGTAAAAGAAATGTCAGAATTGCATGTCAGTTTAGCTATTCAAAACTTTTATAAATATATTCACACCAATATCAACAGGGCGTACTTAAGTTAGAATTATATCATCAGTTTTATTTACTAAATAAACGATCATAAATATCCAGTTCAAGTACAAATGCTAATAAAGAAATAATGCCTACATTTTATTCTCTTACTTTTTTGTTTTCTACACCTGTAGCGAGGCATGTTTGTGCTGAATAAATGAACATTGTCAATTCAATAACAAGGCGTAACAACGACAAACCGTAACAAGATCGGATTGATAACACAATCGGGATCCCATTGCTATATTTTTACCGTTTTTGGTTAGTTATATTTAAAATCAAGTTATTTTTTCTTGTCGGTTTTCCATTTTAAAGGCTATTGATAGCTCTGGGCTTTATATATATATATATAAAGAAGGTTATATTTACCCGTCGGTTTTCCGATTCGACAGCTTTAAATAGCTTATACAAATACAAGTCGGTTTCCAATTTCGTACATAACCAGTGGCGGTACGGAAGGTGGTCACGTAAATGTCTTTGATCTAAAGCATAATCAGCGACAAAGACTCGCTGACGCCATGGATAATGAAGATCCTGCAGAAGACGTCAGTGAAGCCGAAATTGAAACGAACTTTCAAAGTTACCGGCCATACATCGAATCTTGTATTCAAACAATGGATCTGTTGATTTTCTTCAAGCTATTTACTACGTACTCTACAGTAGTACCACACTCATATAGGCTGCTGCGAATTAGTATGCAAATTTATGTCATGTGAGCGGCTGAATATAGTCTGTATTCACAGTTGCTAAAAAGAGGTACTGTCCTATCAATATTAAGCCAAGACCCCAGGGGGGGTACTCTGAAATTTTCTGTATACATAGGCGAGGCTGACTTTTTTGGGGTCAAAATTTTGAATTTCCGTATTTTTTTGGGTTTTCAGAAAAACTAGTTATTTTTTAGGGTAGTGAGCTTTTTATGGATATTTTTTTGGGGTCATGCCTTTTCTGAATTATTTTTTTGGGGTCATCTATAATTCTAAGTAATTTTTTGGGTTTTGCACATTTCTTGGGAAATCTCTTTATTTCTATAAAGATAAGAGTGGCTTACACTTATGTTTTACAAGGCCTTAAGATTCAGTTTTGTTTGCGACCATGCCTTATGTCTGGTCTCGGTGAAATTTTGGAAACTTGATCATGACGATGTTGTTTGGATTGCAAATCAAACCCGGGAAATCAAATGGAATCAAAACCATCATAAGACTTACACTTTGAGAATAAATAGAATCTTTAAATTTTATCCAACTTGGTATTTACTTCCTAGTTCCTACATATATTAACTGTATTGTGACGTGTTCTGTTGGTTGGTTGATTTGGGATTTAACGTCCCACCAACAGCTTAGATCATATGGATGTGATAAACATAAAAAAGATGAATACATGTACATGTAATTTTTTGGGGTAAGCTAAAAGTTCAAGTATTTTTTTGGGTATGCCTGATAGGACTGGTATTTTTTTGGGGTGGTCAGCAAATCTCAGTAATTTTTTGGGTTTGGGGGTAGAAGCTGGGGCCTCGCCTATGTATCCACAAAAAATGAGAGTACCCCCCCTGGGGCCAAGACACATTGTATTATAATGCGGTGCAAAATCACAGGGACAGATCGGGTGTGCTGGAGCTGATTCCTCGCTTTATTATACTCTTATATTTCTCAATCAGATAAACTCAGTGCAATGGTAGCTTTTAAGCTGTACAGCATGCCTTGTAACTATACGGTCTGAGCCAAGAAGAAAGGTTTTCTCACATTAGAACTTATTTTGACAGAAAACAAATGTTTTCATAAATCAAAACCATTTAAGAAGCCAATTATACAGGGGTGTAACCTAATAAAATAATAGTGGTCAGTTTTGTGTATATAATAAATCTTGTATATACTAGGTATACAGAGAAAGCAATGCCGAGGAACCCGCACAATCAGAGAAAGGTCCTGTCCTGAAAAACAACAACAACAAAAAACAACAAAACATCTAATTCATTACTGATGAGCAGCTTTTTCCGAAAATGGCTATTCAAATTGGATTGTACAAAAGGTTGAAATATTACAGAAACAGACACCAAAGTAAGATGCATAGAAAATAAGATACAGCATGGAACGCTTTAAACATGCTTTGAAAGACTGGTGTATTTTCATATTAACTAAGCAGTCAACTTCACGATCTTAGAGGCTGCAAAATATAGCTATCCCAAAATTTCGATTTATAATTTGTTTACATATGATGTGGCTAAGTAACAGATCATTAATACCAAGATTGGTTATGCCTGGCTATGTGATTGTGGAGAAGAAAAGTTAAAGTCCGTAGAGCATACACCAGCAGTCTTGCGAATTCGCATACTGATTTTGGGTTGTGGCCCGGTATTCCGAGGGCCCTATAGTCCGAGGGCCCGGTAGTCCGAGGGCCCGATGGTCCGAGGGTCCGATGGTCCGAGGGCCCGATAGTCCGAGGGCCCGATGGTCCGAGGGCCCGATGGTCCGAGGATTTATGGAATAAATATTCTGATTCTCGGACTAGCGGGCCCTCGGACTATTGGGCCCTCGGACTATCGGACCCTCGGACTATTGGGCCTCGGACTATCGGACCCTCGGACTATCAGGATCTGCAACATTTTCCAAGGTTTTCACACACACACACACACACACACACACACACACACACACACACACACACACGCACGCACGCACGCACGCACGCACGCACGCACACTTTTTAGTTCAGTTTAACGCCCCTGTCAAGATTATTTCACTCATCGAGACGATGCAAATCAGTAGGTGGGTGAAAGCGGGAGAACCCCGAGGAAAACCACCTGGCACGCCCGAAAGCAGATCTTGGCTTATGCCACTTGTGACCCAATCGAGCACCATAAACATTTTCAGTCTCTGTTTGGGAATCAGACTACACGTATAGAAAATATTTTACATTTTTAAGTCAATATCTCTCTTGGATCATGGTGTTTAATGTTTGATCTACAAAAGGCTGAAAAATTGATTCCCAATCTGGAACACAGACAGTCTTCACACGTGATAAACTGATTCCCGAACAGGCAGCATATGTAATTTATGTCTCCGATGAGGAATCAGAATTATTAAAAATATTTCATATTTTCATAATTCAATAGCTTTTAAACTAAGCAGTTTTAAAAAATTCTGGACGGTAAAAAGTTTGGAAATTCATTCATCTTTAAGCTGGACAAGTTTCATTGAAATGAAATGAAAACTCTGACACATAATTTTTGTTTTGTAAGGGCACTATAAAAATGACCAAAATGTTCCCGATCGGGGGACAATTTACTAATTTTAGTAACATTTACCTGTCAAACTGTCAAAGGTCACCAGAGGTCATTGATTCCCGAACGGGGGATTTTCTTCTACTGCTGGATTTGCCGTATGTTTTATTGCTTTTTTGCTATTTGTAATTTTGATTATTTCCCACGGGTTCCAGGGGGCTTGTGTGTGTGTACGTGTTGTGCAGTGTAATCTTCTGATCCTCGGACTATCGGGCCCTCGGACCATCGGGCCCTCGGACCATCGGGCCCTCGGACTATCGGGCCCTCGGACCATCGGGCCCTCGGACTAACGGACCCTCGGACTAACGGACCCTCGGACTACAGGGCCCTCGGAATACCGGGCCTACACGCTGATTTTGTTGCCCTACCCATGGAGGCTTCATATAAAATTTTTGGACAACGGACATACACCAGAAATACTCTAAGAGCCTGGTTAACTCATCAGGCTCGCTGAATTTTATCTATAATCACTGACAAAAGGACATGTGTTTTCTTTACGGCAATGCCGCATCTATAAAGTTTTCTTTCAGTTAATATCAATGTTGTTTGAAAACTGTAGAAATGGGTTTTCTCATGAAGCGGCTCAAACACAAACATAAACTGAACACCAAAATGCAAATATTGTTCTTTCTTTCAGTCTGTAACATTTAACCAGCTCATGTAGTTTTCTGTTTCATTATCACAAAATTTTCTGAAGTTTGTTCATGCTTCGTTTAGATCTGTTATTTATCTCTGACAGGAAAATGTGTTTCAGATTATGACACAGAGTATAATCTAAACTTAGATTAGAACTGGATATTGGTTTCATGTTTCACAACATTCCCAGTTTTCATCTGTGGCACAGGAGTATACGGAACAAGTTAAGACATTATACAAAAAGTCGAAGACTGATCCGATTGGGACAATAAAGGAGTCGTTTGACATTATATGTGATATGAAAGCCACGACATATAAATTTCACCATCTCTTAAGCGCGCTGGAAGAAGCAGAATATCCGAAAATTGTCCATCTACTTCAAGGTGTCCTCATCCGCGTGCATAATGACCACAGGAAAAAGTTACAGACTTTTGCAAAGGATATTTATCAAAGGTTATGTTTAAGTGAACTTCTACCATATCTTTTGACAAAACAAGTTCTGAACAACAATGACGTCGATGCAGTCAGATCCACTGAAAAAACTGACTGTCGAGGAAGTGCGGTGATACCATTACGAAAACTTGCCCATGCAATATACAGAGATTTTTTTAGCTTTAAAAATTGAAAATTTTCAGCTGCTTTTGATTTTTGATAATTTTCTTATTTTTGCTAAAAACATAGATTGTGGGTACTCATTAGAACCACCTCGGCGAGACGGTTCTAACGAGTACCCACAATCTATGTTTTGGAGCAAAAATAAGAAAAATAGGTATATCCCTGTGAACCCCAGTTTTGCCATATAAAAATGGGGTTCAAGTGGGTATACATTTCACGGACATGTTTTCCTGATGCTTTTGCTCAGTATACTCCCAAACAGAAACAGAGATTGGTATAAATATTTCCTTTGGGGATTGCTAAAGAGTAAACAAAAGGAACTAGCTATACTAATAGACAAGAATATGACAGAAAAATTAGAACAAGCTGAAGAAAAGGGAACAGTTAGTAAAGTCGGAAATCCATCACTTGCGCTTTCAGTTAAGGCCCTTCATGAATGGAAACTAAGTAAAGAGCTGATAACGCAACAACCAGACATGCGGCTGAAAAGGGCCGAGGAAAAACAACCTGCGAATGCGTTCTGTGGAACGGCAGCGGATGATTCAAAACCAAAGGAGCATGATACGAGGACCGAAGAACTAACTAAATGAGCCGCCTCGTGTGAAAACCAACAACGTGGTTTCCGAACAGGTCCGACACAAACCGGGCTGTACAAGCACAGAAGCAGGCTAGAAGCTTGAAATTTTGGAGTTAAGTAGAGGAGGAATTGTACTATCCGATTAGCGAAAACAAAGGCGCTGATCAGCTTCGCGGTTACCGCGAAGCTGATCTGCGCCTGTGTTTTCGCCTATGCAGATTGTTGGTTTTCCCATGGGGCGGCTCAAATGTTATGAACCACTGCAGAAGCTGAGGGTGAGGTTATGGCCATGTAAAATCGATTTAAGCCCGCCAGTTATTTTATATTACTATTCGTTCCAAGGCGATACTTCTGTGGTGGTTCTTTTTGTTTTATGTCTTGGTGTTTATTTTTTTTTGTGCTGTCGGCTGCTTATGTATGTTTTCATATTTTCAGTTAAGTTTAGGTAACTGAGTGGCCACCTATTGGGAAAATAGCTGCTCATTCGGCTTACTATATGTTTTCATGGTATAAGTACCTGGGTGTTTTAAAGTTTGTTGTTTTTTGGGGGGGTTTTCCCATCTCGGTTTTTGGAGTGGGAATCTTTTTCTGATTGCGCCTTTTCTTGTTCTTTGCCTACTTGTACCTTTTCAAATGAAAAGATGGACGAGAAGCCATCACTGTTTGAATGCAAACGAGTGTAAAGAAGCAGCTACCCATTACTGTCGCGAAGGTTGTGATTATCTATGCCAATATTGCGAGGTTGTACACAGACGGCGGAGAGCGACTCAAAGCCATAACGCTATGGTGATACATGCTCATCTAAAAACAAGTAAGAACGAAACGAATTTGCTGTCATGCACTTGTGGCAAAGTGAAACAGGCAATATTTTACTGTAAATTGCACGAGACTCTAGCCTGTTTCGGATGTCAAGGGGAAAACCATTTACGTTGCCACCTACTTTTGATAAATGACATCGGCCCAAGTCAAGGTATGGATTCAGAGATTTGTACTAATAACGAAAAGATAAATCTGCTGAAGAAAAGATTAAGAAAACTAGATTTTGAAATGGAGAATGACCAAAGAAAGCTCAGTTTATCAATAGATTCTTCCAAAAAAACATAACAGCCTTTACATCCGACCTTCACAATCTAATAAATGAACAAACAGACACTATGTTTAAGGAAATTGGCCAAAAGGAGACAGATCAAAGTGTGCATATTAGTGGTTGCAGAGAAATGTGCCGGCTATTGAATCAAAGTCTGGATACCAAAAAGGAAATCTTGCTAAAGTCAAGAGCGACAAACAATAGCATCAGTACTTTTGTGACCTATGTCAAAGTAGCCAAATTTCTGAGAAACACGGAGCAACTTATTGAACAGATGGAGACGGTAACATATACAAACACAATTGATTTTAAGATAAATGAAGAACTAGAAGACATGTTGAAATGCAACAGCATCGGTGACGTGTATTCCAAGGCACCCGAACAAGCTCCTGTCAGAGATACTGCCGAGAACACTGAATCAAAACTGAATATTGTCAGACATAAAATTGATAATATTGAAGATACAGGAGTGGTTGAGATAGAGAAATTACTCTGTGATTCGCGTGAAATAGAAACGGGTTTCTTGGAACCATTCCTTCATTTCATCCAGATGTCGACAAATGCATATACAACGAAAGACTGGGAGTTAGTAGATGGTGATTAAAATACGCGATGGATTCCTGAATTTATCATGGTGATATGAGGACAGAATAGAAGCTTGAACAATTGGTAATTGGTATATTCTTGTAATTGTTCCTACATTTGAGCCTATGCATAAGAGAACCAACACTTCGTTCGTACTTATATGTTCGATGTATTTAAAACGCTATATAGCAATATCGAAGTTATAAGATCAGCTGAATATGGTAAATTCTTTTATGCAAAATGCTTAGATATAAAAGTGCGTATCTATTGTATACTCATGAAAATGAAACATATGTGTAAAAAAAATCCCAATAAAATACGCTTATTTGATCAATTTGTACAAAGTTGTGTTGACTGTATTCAAATAAAAAAAAACAATGCTATCATCAACAACTCTTCCAATCCATCATCTTATCATTCATCCCTTGGAGAAGCTTGCGAAACACACACACACACACACACACACACACACACACACACACATACACCATGGGATGCAAGACTGTCTAGAACGCATCAGGATAAAATGTCCATGAAAAGTATACCCCATTGAACCCCACTTTTATATAGAAAAACTGGGGTTTGCAGGGGTATATCATGTACTTTTTTTTCTTATTTTTGATCCAAAACATAGAGTGCGGGTACTCGTTAGAACCGCCTCGCAGAGGCTGCTCTAACGTGTACCCACAATCTATGTTTTGAGTGAAAATAAGAAAAGAAAAAAAAATTATACTGATTTTTATTCTACTGATTTTTTTTTCTTTTTTTTTTCTTTTTCAGATTTAAAAATCTCTGTATATTGCATTGGCATGTTTTCGTAATGGTGAGCTGCTAGATGAGTGATCAAGAGTGTGGTAGGACTCCTCTTATGGATAGCCCACCCAATATGAGCCATGATTTTTGAATGATCGTGTGTTAACGTGTCCGCTGACCATTTCAAAGTGGTGGAGATTTATATTATGGTGATTCATTGAACATTTTTATGGCATGAAATATACAACTATTTACAACATTTATTGATTAAACAACCCTTTATATTTTAAGTGTCTGGTCTTTAGATGTCTTGAGGAGTATATTACGCTCGTATTTCAAACATTCCTTAGAAAATAATCAAACGCCCTGTAGTCTCAGCTTAAAGCACGTATTATATAAAACGTAGGCATTCCCACAATCGCAGTGCGCTCATGGTCTTCCATAAACTGTTTAAAAAAAAAACAGTTTTTATTTAAATCAGCAACTGTCGTCAATAATGCTTTTCTTTCCTCATCTGCGCATGCGTATACACATGACCCAAGCCGCCATTCCTCTCTAAGTGGACCTTCCGAGTCAAAATGATTTTTCATATCAGGTATAAGAGAACTAATTGCTGAAACAACTTCATATCCACATTTACACTGCTGGGAATCATGTGACCGCAAGTGCTACCATATACACCAAAATGTAAACAAATGACGTCATCAGTTTTGTTTTCTTTCCAAATAACTTCAAGATACGCTTGTTGATTTTTACGCCACCTAGGGCATTCCATGGACAACCCTATTTGGAAGAATTTGAGCCATAGTTTGTGGCATTTCACCTGGCCAGTGTTTCAAACACTTCAAAAATTCACTTAAAATACGCTGTTACCCTACACACATAAGCTTTATTTCCTTCAATATCTTAAATATTAAATGTTAATCATGACATTGAAATTCATTACATACTGCTGTGGTATTATAAAAACGTGGGAAGTTGTTTCATAACGGATAAAACCAAATTCTGCAATTTTACGAGCAGATTACTTTGCTAGATACCATGTACACAGCAAACCAAATTGATTCCTTCCACACAAATAAATTGTGTTCTTATTTTCTGTCAGTTTAATATTCAAGTAGATTAATTTTGGCTCTCTAAAATTGATTAGGTCCAATACTGTGACGGACAAAGCTATGTTTTTCGCTATTTCAGAAAGTGCTAGATCATACAAACTGTTTGACTCTTTACCACTCATATCCATCAATGGTATTTTAAATGTTTCATGTTGAATACCTTTTTCTTTCTTCATTTCTTTATTTACTATACCCGACAAAATTAGAAACGTAATGATGCCATTAACCAATTTTCCATTAGGCTCATAAGAATTAACAAAATTTTATGGATTGCATTTCATAGATATGCTATTCGATCACACTATTGAACAAGGGGCAAAAACTGTGCTTCAAAAATTAGCCATCAACCAGGTGGGGGTCATATGTTAAGTCACTTTAAAATTGCACCTTTTTTCACCCTCACTTTGGTTTTTCACCCTCACTTTGGTATTTGCTTTAGATGTTTAGAATCTTTTGAGTACACTTCAACGACCCCAGACACACACTCTTTGCATCTTTTATTCTCATTTTGTTCTAACATGGACTCTTAAAGGGAAAGGCAAGGTTAAAACACAATGCATCTTAAATGAAAGTAGTTGCCTCTCTTAACAATTTGGTACAAGTTTTATTAAAATCAGATGGATATTGAGAAAGTTGTGCTGGTTTGAATCTACATTAATTTCTGTTAAAAGCTTGGATATTCATTAGGCTTAATGCCGTCATAAAGTTCTACTTAAGGTAAAGAACCATAAAAATGCTGATCCATAGAATTTTTTTATTTTTTTATATTTTCGAGAAAACATTTATATCTATCGATTCGTGTAATAAAAAAACATGGTTACCAGGTTGGTTTTCCTGCTAATCGGTCCCCTAAAATGGTTAAAAATGCCGTTATTTATACGTGACGTAATGGGAAAGTAATAAAAACGCATTGCTTTTTGCACATGAGCGCCGTTTACGAGAGAACTAATCCATAGAATTTTTTTAAAAACTAAATATTGTCTCGTTTTTATATTGTGAGTCAAAAAGTAAAATAAAAGTCCTTGACTACCAGGT
This sequence comes from Rugalucina vietnamica, assembly GCA_964017185.1. Classification (NCBI taxonomy): domain Eukaryota; kingdom Metazoa; phylum Mollusca; class Bivalvia; order Lucinida; family Lucinidae; genus Rugalucina; species Rugalucina vietnamica. Next base: position 15,955,836 of record OZ024872.1, read on the forward strand.
TGGTTTGGACGCTATTTGTCAACGAATGAAGACAGGTAAGCTAAAAATCTTAATTTTCCGTAAGTGACGTTGACGTCATAAGGATGGCGCATTTTGACATTTCGGACGCGTTTCATAAACGTTCGGCATATGGTTTATTAGAATAAGATCATTAACGTGTGCTGCTATCTCAATGAGTTTTTTTTTCAACTCAAATGACCTCAACAGTCATATCACGTACGGGTCCGGCCTAAGTTCAACAGTATGTACATGAGCGCCGTTTACAAGAGAACTAATCCATAGAATTTTTTTAAAAACTAAATATTGTCTCGTTTTTATATTGTGAGTCAAAAAGTAAAATAAAAGTCCTTGACTACCAGGTTGGTTTGGACGCTATTTGTCAACGAATGAAGACAGGTAAGCTAAAAATCTTAATCATAGTTTCCGTAAGTGACGTTGACGTCATAAGGATGGCGCATTTTGACATTTCGGACGCGTTTAAAGCCAGATGTACGTAATTGACCTCACGGTAGAAATTTTTTATTTTTTGCATGTGAGTGTATTTTGATGTTCTACATAGGAAAATGAAAAGAAATCGATACCGTTCCGAGCTTGTTTTCGAGCTATCGGCCTTCAAAATCGTCAAATTTTAGAGCGAAAATACATTGACGTCAACGTAAAATGCGATTTTTAGACCCCGTTTTTGTTAATTTTCTTGATATATTTCAAAAAATCCACGGTAGGGTTTTTTAAAAAACTGATATGTATTAGAGAAATTCCTAAACCACATATAGATAACGAGAAAGTCCTTAGTTACCGGATTCGTTTTCCTGCTATAGGCGTGCGAAGAGAGGCGGTCGTTGCTGAATTCAGTACATTTTACGCGCGACGTCGATTTTGCGCCAAAATTTCCGACACTGTTTAGTATTTAATATTGCTTACTGTCGCGGAAATGTTGTTTTCTTCGGGATAACATGTCCACAATCTATATTTTGAGCAAAAATAATAAATAATATCAAACTTTTTACATTTCTGAAGTCCTTTGCATAATTGTATGGATATAGTTTCGTATTCCGGACGTAAACTGACGCTAGAAATGACGTTTAGAGCGAAAACTGACGTTACGAATGCGGCGTAAAAATGACGTTTCGACCCTTAGATACGCACGTTCCTTTGAGCGCCTTCAATTAAATACATCTGTCTTTAATAAACGTTCGGCATATGGTTTATTAGAATAAGATCATTAACGTGTGCTGCTATCTCAATGAGTTTTTTTTTTCAACTCGAATGACCTCAACAGTCATATCACGTACGGGTCCGGCCTAAGTTCAACAGTATGTACAGAGGTACTGTTAAAAATCCGAGTTTGACCCTAAATTTCAATCAAACGCGTTTGTTTGTTTGAATTGATGCTTAACATCCCAATCAACAGCTATGATAATGCCGGGACGTTGCCTCCATTTTATGGGACTTAGGATGTCAAAATTAGGGCTTGAAATATAACCACCCAACTAAGCCAGTATGGATGGTTTGACTTGAAATCACTTTTCCTGGGCAGGCTCACGCCTGATCGGTTAAACAGTAATCAGATGGCATTCAATCAAACTTATTCAATTATTCAACATAAATATCATTTCATTAAACGCGCAATGCATGCGATGTAATGTCTGTCTTTCTGTACAAACCATTGCTTGTAAAGTATATTTTGTGTCTGTTATAGTTTTATTATTTCCCTTGCGTGACTAATTACAAGCGAATGTGTGGCCAAAAAAAACACACACAAAAAAAAAAAAAAAAAAAAAAAAAAAAAAAAAAAAAAAAAAAAAAAAAAAAACGGGAGATTCCCGAGAAAATCCATCCGGCACACCCGCAACCAGAATTTGGCTAGTATCACATGCCTGATATGGGGCTCGAACCAACACCAGACACAGCGGTGAGAGGATCGAATGGTTAAGCGTGTAAATGAAAATCAGCGCTCTTAATCACTCGACCATCGACCATGGGTCGCTGGATAAAGTTTTGTCAGATGATTATCACTAAGGACCCACAAAAAGAAGACGTTCGATACATCATGTTGCTTCAAATGACAACATAATTAGCATGGTCTACTTTGGTTACAAAACCTAAAACATAAAAAACCTCCAGATTTAAGCCAGAAAAGCCGACCAAGTCAGTCACAAGTTACCAGCTCTAGCAGCGAAGGCCATTTGGCAGAATAACAGCAATGTTGAAACAGTTTGTATACATGTATTCGTTTTATGTTAAATACCAGTAGTACGTCCTTGGTCAACAGCTAATGTAATGCCGCAACGGTCACTTATCTTGGCCGCACCTTTATCCTAAAAGGTGGTCGGGTGGGAATATGGGTGCCCGGTCATTAGGGCTTAAAGAAATAGATGGGCTGCTTGTGCCTCCAAGCAAAGCTAATACACTACTAGCTGACCATCTGATTACTAGTTAACCGTTCTGGTCTGATCCTGCCCAGGAAAAGTGGTTCATGTCAAACCATCCATACGTATACACCTTTTGTGGCTTAGTAGGATGGTTATATTTCAAGCACTTGTTGTATTTCATCATCATGTTGGGTAAAAGTCCCATAAAATGGGGACAGCGTCCCGACATGACCATAGCTGTTGACTGGGACTTTCAGCATCAATTCAAACAAAGCCTGTATCTAAGAAGACTGCCAATACTTCGTGCACATTAGACCACCGATCTTGGATCAGGGGAAGAGGAAGAATGATCGTATAAATATGTTCATAAACAAGTTTACGTAATGTACGGAAATGGTAGTCGAGCGCGATCTCGGGTTCGATGTCGAATTTTTTTCAATTTGGCAACACACATGCCAGCACACGCGCGCGCAGAAAGTTTGATGGGGTACTCATAAACGTTGCAACAAGCTCGCATGTTAAAGGAACGTTTGCATAAGCTATTGCTTTTGGATGAGATGAAGAAAAACAAATCAACGTCTCATTATGAAAGTCAATGTTGCAAGGTCCTAAACACGCGACCAACGAAACAAGAGCAACGTAAATATCATAAATAATATATTAAAATTGTATTGCATTGTCAGTCAATGCATTTCCAATAAGTTCATGCAATTGAATAAAATATTAAAGACATTAAAGAACAAATAAGTCTGAGATCTAATGAAACATAGTTTCAATCCCAAGTTTGTCAGAAACATGTTACCACATACATGTACTAAGTAAAAAATATTTTTAACTTGACTGTAAATAGCCATTTTAACGTTTTTTGGCTTGTGACAGTTGACTGGTAATAGCCATTTTAACGTTTTTTGGCTAGTGACAGTTGACTGGTAATAGCCATTTTAACGTTTTTTGGCTAGTGACAGTTGACTGGTAATAGCCACTCTGTTATGTTTAATATAATACATTAGGTCTGTTTTTCCTACATGCATTTCGTTTAAATTATAGAAGCCGTTAATTTCAATTCAAAAGTGTTTCTCTTCTCTCTTTTCTGTACATTTCAACTAATATGCGAGCCCCGAAACCAAAGGCACAGATTAGCTATGCAGTAACTGCACAGCTGATCAGCACAATTGATTTTGTTACTCGGATATTACAATTTCTCTCCTATTTAAATCCAAAATTTAAAGATAATCCTGCTTCTGTGGCTGTACAATCTGGATTGTGTCAGACCTGGTCAGAAACCCCGATTAACCCTTTAACCAATGTATGTAGATATGTTATTTGTGAATCTGAATAAAATATGTTTAAACTAAAACTAAACCCCAATTGTTGGTTTTCTCATGCAGAGGCTCATTCCAAAGTTCCTTCCACGAGGCTTTAAAGCTCGATCGGATAAGTCATCAAAACACCACGAATAAATAAATAAATATATAAATACTGAATAAATAAATAAATAAAAAAATAAATAAATAAATAAATAAAGTTTGATAAATAAATAAATAGATAAATAAAATTTGATAAATAAAATAATTATCAGGCGATTGAATAGAATGAATAAATAAATGATAATAATGAGGCTTTGGCGGGTTCGATCCTCGAGTCCCGCACATCACTGTCCACACGATAAAGCCGTCGGAAATGAATGGGTGTACGTAATATAAACTTACATCAGATTTCTGGAAATTCTATAAATGCATTTTTGTCTTTATGTCACCAGTTTTATAGGCCTACTATAATCCGAAAGCACATGCTCGTAATCTAAAATTAAGAAATATGCATAAATTGGAAACGGCATTCAACTATCGCCGTTACTTTTTTCTGGACCTTTTTTTTCTCTCTCTCATTATAATGCGTAAGTTCGTAAATTCACAATAAAAGCGGTCCGTTTCTTTGCTTCTGTCGATATTTACCTTGTGTTCGTACCGCAAAACTACAGCCGACGCCATCTTGAAAACGACGTCATTGGCGCGAAGTTATGGCATTTCGTCCTTCGCGACGCACGGACCTTTGAGCGCCACGGTTTTTATGGTTCTTTACCTTAAATATGCATAATTAAGAGCAATTCTCTGTAACCACTTAAATTTTTACATAGGGCCGTGGCACGCATAGTCACCGATTTTGATGAAACTTTCCTATGTTGGTCATTTGAACACAAAACTAATTAATCAACACTCATTTGGTCCAATTTCATACCCGTTGCCATGGAAACGGCAAATGAATATTTTGGGAAAAAGTGTGTCAAAAAATCACCTAAAATTGGGTATTTTCCAGCTGAAACTGTTACTTTATAAAGATTCAGATCCAACTTATGGTCCACATATATGAATATATAACACATTCTGGTAAGAAATACAAAAACAAAAATTGATTTGGAAAACCTCTGATTTTATCATGACTCTGCAAAGTGGGTGGGGTTTCGAAGATTTGAAAAATGTGATTTTTAAGCATTTTCAGGGACAATTCTCATAGTGAGTGCGGTCGGTTGCAGGTATACGCGCATATTCACGATATACAACAGTGTTTTGTTAACCAGTTTCTGAAAAGACATGTTTGGGAAGTTAGGTCTGAATATGCGTAACCATAGCAACAATGAGGGTACTATCGCAAAACGCAAATTTATGAGTGTCTGTCCTTTTGGTCTCATAGAATTCTACTGTGAGGACATAATTGATTGTAAATTATGTGATATGTTGCAATTGAAACTAGTCTTCAGAAAATATGGCATTTAATCTTCAGTGACCTTCTTAAGGTCAAGGTCAAGGTCACAGAATAGAGAAAAATGGCACAAAATTGGCTTTTTTGCCCATGTTTAAGTTAATTTTGCCGTAATTGAGGCTCAAATTTCTTTCTTTATTGAATATTTATGCAAATCACCACAAAGTCTTTCACGCTGAGATATTTTTGTCCACCAGGTGACTTCAAGGTCAAGCTCAAGGTCACCAAAAGTTTAATTTTTAGGGGGTAATATGGAGTTTTTGTTGAAGAAGTAAAAAAATTAAAGTCTTTATTTTTATCGTATTATGCTTTTTCACTTATACATGTGTTACAAAGTCTGATATCATTCAGACGATCCACCTAATGACCTTTAATAACCTTTTAAGGGTCAAGGTCAAGGTCAAAAATGCAAGAAAATGGGTTAAAATGGCATTTTCTTACAAGTGTTTTGTTGTTTTTTTTTCCAGCGTTTGGTGCAAAATTGCTTTAATATTTGTTTTAAAAGCTTGAGATATGTTGTATATGAAACAACGGTTAAAGAAGTATGGCATTGAATCTGCAGTGACCTTCTGAAAGTCAAGGTCAAGGTCACATGTTAGAGAAAAATGGCACAAAATTGGCTTTTTTTTTGCTAATTTTTATGTTGATTTTGCTACAATTTAGGCTCAAATTTCTTTCTTTATTGAATATTTATGCATATCACCACAAAGTCTTTCAGCTGAGATTTTTTTGTCCACCAGGTAACTTCAAGGTCAAGGTCAAGGTCACCAAAAGTTTAATTTTTTAGGGGGTAAAATGGAGTTTTTGTTGAAGAAGTAAACAAATTGAAGTATTAATTTTTATCGTATTATGCTTTTTCTTTTATATATGTGTTGCAAAGTCCGATATCATTCAGACGATCCAACTACTGACCTTAAATAACCTTTAAAGGGTCAAAGTCAAGGTCAAAAATGCAAGAAAATGGCTTAAATTGGCATTTTCTTACCAGTGTCTTGATATTTTCCCAAGCGTTTGGTGCAAAATTGCTTCAATATTTGTTTTAAAAGCTTGAGATATGTTGTATATGAAATAACGGTTAAGAAGATATGGCATTGAATCTGCAGTGACCTTCAGAAAGTCAGGTCAAGGTCACATGTTAGAGAAAAATGACACAAAATTGGCTTTTTGCTCAAGTTTAAGTTGATTTTGCCATAATTTAGGGTCAAGTTTCTTTTTTTTATTGAATATATGTGCATATCATCACAAAGTCTTTCATTCTGAGATACTTTTGTCCACCAGGTGACTTCAAGGTCAAGCTCAAGGTCACCAAAAGTTTAATTTTTAGGGGGTAATATGGAGTTTTTGTTGAAGAAGTAAACAAATTAAAGTATTAATTTTTATCGTATTATGCTTTTTCATTTATACATGTGTTACAAAGTCTGATATCATTCAGACGATCCACCTGCTGACCGTAAATAACCTTTTAAGGGTCAAGGTCAAAAATGCAAGAAAATGGGTTAAAATGGCATTTTCTTACCAGTGTTTTGTTATTTTTTTCCAGCGTTTGGTGCAAAATTGCTTAAATTTTTGTTTTTAAAGCTTGAGATACATTGTATGTTGTATATGAAACAACGGTTAAGAAAATATGGCATTGAATCTGCAGTGACCTTCGGAAAGTCAAGGTCAAGGTCACATGTTAGAGAAAAATGGCACAAAATTGGCTTTTTTGGTCATTTTTATGTTGATTTTGCCACAATTTAGGCTCAGATTTCTTTCTTTATTGAATATTTATGCATATCACCAGAAAGTCTTTCACGCTGAGATATTTTTGTCCACCAGGTGACTTCAAGGTCAAGGTCAAGGTCACCAAAAGTTTATTTTTTAGGGAGTAAAATGGAGTTTTTGTTGAAGAAGTAAACAAATTAAAGTATTATGTTTTATCGTATTATGCTTTTTCATTTATAGATGTGTTGCAAAGTCCGATATCATTCAGAAGATCCAACTGCTGACCTTAAATAATCTTTTAAGGGTCAAGGTCAATGTCAAAAATGCAAGAAAATGGGTTAAAATGGCATTTTCTTACCAGTATTTTGTTATTTTTCCCACAGTTTGGTGCAAAATTGCTTTAATGTTTGTTTCAAACGTTTTATATGAAACAACGGTTAAAATATGGCATTGAATCTGCAGTGACCTTCTGAAAGTCAAGGTCAAGGTCACAGAATCGAGAAAATGAAATGAAAATGTCATTTTTTGCCAATATTCAAGTTTATTTTGCAATAATTGATCCTTGACATTCTTGTTATCACGAACATACATGTGATACCTCCCTCATCATCAGGGAGACTCCAGGAAATGAGCCATAAAATTGATTGAAATTCTTATAAAATACACCTATTTTTTGTACAAAATTCAAAGTCTCCCTGAAATGGATCAGGATTTTTCCTATATATTCTATACATTTTTCAAAAATCTCCCTGAAATGACAGAAAAACCTCCCTGAAGCTCTTTTTCAACTCATCACATGTATGCACGAATGATTATACATAATTACACAAAGTCTTTCAATCTGTGATAATTTTATACACCAGGTGACTTCAATGTCAAGGTCAAGGTCACCAAAACTTTGAATTTTAGGGGGTATAGCGGAGTTTTTGTTTAAATTGTAAGCAAATTAAATTATTAATTTCAATCATATTATTCTTTTTCATTTATATATGTGTTGCAAAGTTCGATATCATTCAGACAATACACCTTCAATAACTTTTAAGGGTAAAGGGCAAGGTCAAAGATGTAAGAAAACGGCTGAAATCAAATCGGCATTTTCTTACCAGCATTTTGTTATTTTCCCCCGATTTTGGTGCGAAACTGTTTTAACGTTTGTTTTTAAAGCTTGAAATATAATGTATATGAAACAGCTTTGAGAAAATATGGCACTGAATCTGCATTGACCTTCAGAAAGTCAAGGTCAAGGTCAAAGAATCGAGAAATGACATGACATCTCAGCTGAAAGACTCTGTGGTGATATGCATAATTTTTTAATAATCTTTTAAGAAAGAAATTTGAGCCTAAATTATGGCAAAATCAACTTAAATATGAGCAAAAAAGCCATTTTTTGTCATTTTTCTCTGACATGTGACCTTGACCTTGACCTTTAGAAGGTCACTGCAGATTTAATGCCATATTTTCTTAACCGTTGTTTCATATACAACATATCTCAAGCTTTTAAAACAAATATTAAAGCATAATACGATACAAATTAATACTTTCACTCTTCAACAAAATTTTCACTCTTCAACAAAAACTCCATTTTACCCCCTAAAAAATAAACTTTTCGTGACCTTGAGCCTGACCTTGAAGTCACCTGGTGGACAAAATATCTCAGAATGAAAGACTTTGTGGTGATATGCATAAATATTCAATAAAGAAAGAAATCTGAGCCTAAATTAGGGCAAAATCAACTTAAACATGAGCAAAAAAGCCAATTTTGTGCCATTTTTCTCTGACATGTGTCCTTGACCTTGTCTTTCCGAAGATCACTGCAGATTCAATGCCATATCTTCTTAACCGATGTTTCATATACAACATATCTCAATCTTTAAAAACAAATATTTAAGCAATTTTGCACCAAACTCTGGGAAAAATAACAAAATACTGGTAAGAAAATGCCATTTTAACCCATTTTCTTGCATTTTTGACCTTGACCTTGATCCTTAAAAGGTTATTTAAGGTCAGTAGGTAGATCCTCTGAATGATATCGGACTTTGCAACACATATATAAATGCAAAAATCATAATATGATAAAAATTAATACTTTAATTTGTTTACTTCTTCGATAAAAACTCCATATTACCCCCTAAAAATTAAACTTTTGGTGACCTTGAGCTTGACCTTGAAGTCACATGGTGGACAAAAATATCTCAGAATGAAAGACTTTGTGGTGATATGCATAAATATTCAATAAAAAAAAAAAGAAATTTGAGTCTAAATTATGGCAAGATCAACTTAAACTTGAGCAAAAAGCCAATTTTGTGTCATTTTTCTCTAACATGTGACCTTGACCTTGACTTTCTGAAGGTCACTGCAGATTCAATGCCATATTTTCTTAACCGCTGTTTCATATACAACATATCTTAAGCTTTAAAAACAAATGTTGAAGTAATTTTGCACCGAAATCTGGGAAAATAACAAAACACTGGTAAGAAAATGCCAATTTAAGCCATTTTCTTGCATTTTTGACCTTGGCATTGACCCTTAATAGGTTATTTAAAGTCAGCAGTTGGGTCGTCTGAATGATATCGGACTTTGCAACACATATGTAAATGAAAAAGCATAATACGATAAAAAATAATACTTTAATTTGTTTACTTCTTCAACAAAAACTCCATTTTACCCCCTAAAAAATTAAAATTTTGGTGACCTTGACCTTGACCTTGACCTTGGAGTCACCTGGTGGACAAAAATATCTCCGCTGAAAGACTCTGTGGTGATATGCATAAATATTCAATAAAGAAAGAAGTTTGAGCCTAAATTGTGACAAAATCAACTTGAACATGGGCAAAAAAGCCAATTTTGTGCCATTTTTCTCTAACATGTGACCTTGACCATGACTTTCCGAAGGTCACTGCAGATTCAATGCAATATTTTCTTAACCGTTGTTTCATATACAACATATCTCAAGCTTTAAAAACAAATAGTGAAGCAATTTTGCACCAAACGCTGGGAAAAATAACAAAATATTGGTAAGAAAATGCCAATTTAAGCCATTTTCTTGCATTTTTGACATTGACCTTGACCCTTAAAAGGTTATTTAAGGTCAGCAGGTGGATCGTCTGAATTATATCAGACTTTGTAACACATATATAAATGAAAAAGCATAATACGATAAAAATTAATACTTTAATTTGTTTACTTCTTCAACAAAAACTCCATTTTACCCCCTAAAAAATTAAACTTTTGGTGACCTTGACCTTGACCTTGAAGTCACCTAGTGGACAAAAATATCTCAGCGTGAAAGACTTTGTGGTGATATGCATAAATATTTAATAAAGAAAGAAGTTTGAGCCTAAATTATGGCAAAATCAACTTAAACATGGACAAAAAAATCAATTTTGTGTCATTTTTCTCTATTCTGTGACCTTGACCTTTAGAAGGTCACTGAAGATTAAATGCCATATTTTTGAAAACTAGCTTCATTTGCAACATATCACATAATTTACAATCAATTATGTCCTCATAGTAGAATTCTATGAGACCAAAAGGACAGACACTCATAAATTTGCGTTATGCGATAGTACCCTCATTGTTGCTATGGTTACGCATATTCAGACCTAACTTCCCAAACATGTCTTTTCAGAAATTGGTTAACAAAACATTGTTGTATATCGTGAATATGCGCGTATACCTGCAACCGACCGCACTCACTATGAGAATTGTCCCTGAAAATGCTTAAAAATCACATTTTTCAAATCTTCGAAACCCCACCCACTTTGCAGAGTCATGATAAAATCAGAGGTTTTCCAAATCAATTTTTGTTTTTGTATTTCTAATCAGAATAAGTTATATATTCATATATGTGGACCATAAGTTGGATCTGAATTTGTATAAAGTAATAGTTTCAGCTGGAAAATACCCAATTTTAGGTGATTTTTTGACACACTTTTTGCCAAAATATTCATTCGCCGTTCCCATGGCAACGGGTATGAAATTGGACCAAATGAGTGTTGATTAATTAGTTTTATGTTCAAATGATCAAGATAGGAAAGTTTCAGCAAAATCGGTGACTATGCGTGGCACAACTTTTTAAGTGGTTACAGAGAATTGCTCTTAATAATAATGAAACCTTATTAATAAGTTTCTGTTAATTTTTGTTACACTTTTTTGTACTATTGATTTACTATGTTACGCGTAGCTTTTAGCGTCGTTTTATTTTGATTTTCAAATGACGTTTCAAGCTGTAGAATCTTATTTTGTTTGTTTCTGCATAATTAAGTCCTATAGCGGGTAAACATATTGTTCATTTTTTATTTTAAATTAGTTATGCGACAATTGATATACCCTCATTCTTGTATAAGGTTAATTACATGTGAAAAACGGTTATTTCGCTGTTGATGACGTCGCATTAATATACGCGACGTCAGTGCAACGTTTGACATTAAAACGAAAAAGAACGGGTTTTCTCTAAATCTTCCAACGCAATTCGATGACCCCAACTCTTTATTTCAACTTTTGAATGGTTACATCGTTTTCTATTGGTTTAATTTAAATAAAATCATATGTGTAGTTTAGGAGATATCGCAAAAATACATATTTTTTCCAGGTTTGAAAACATGGCGGGAAAGTTAATTTTGCATGTAATCTCCTCAGTTTAAAAGCAAATAGTATCAAAATTTAAGAAAATATCACTGATCGTATGTTTAAGTTGTTTATGCAAAAATAACACATATATTAAAACACATGTCCGCTACGAACGCGTTTTTATGAAATGCACGAGAAACATTCAAAAAGTTCTGATACCATGGAAACGAGGCCGGTGACATCCCACTTTTATTTCGATTTTAGTCCAAGGATACAATTATCTTGAAGCATGTGAAGTTTCATGAAAATTATATGCGGGAATTTAATAATTATGTTTCCCTTTAAGCCGAATGAGCAGCTATTTCCCAATAAGTGCCAAACAGTAACCCGAACTTTACCAAAACTATGAAAACGTACATAAGGTTCAAACAGCACAAAAATTCGACTCCAAAACATAAAACAAATAGAACCACAACAGACGTATCGCCTTGGAACAATCAGTAATACAAAAAAATACTGGGGGCCTTAAACCAGTTTTTAGAGTCTCTCAAAGACAAGTTCACACGCTTCTAAATTAATGCAAAAAGTATGCAAAAAGTATCAGTTAGCTTTTTACACATATCAAAAACTTCTCCTTACCTTTTTGTACTCACTTTTGACATGTAAAAGCATAGACTTTTCTACCGTCAAGAGCGCCATGTGCCCCAGAAAATGAACATACGCACAGTTTAATTCAACAGTTCTTGACAGAAAATTTGCAGAATACGCACCAATTCTTTACATGTCAAAAATTCACACGTGAATCTTGGTACCGTTTCTATATATTAAAAAAAGTTCTTCACAGATGTGATTAATACGTACAAATTCTTCACACGACAATGATAAAAACGTATTAAATTGGAGCATACATGATACCCAAAAACTTATCGAAACTGGCATATGCAAAATAAATGTCACATTTCTCATAATTAATGTGGTGTACATGGGTGTAAAATTTGCGATATGTTAAATGTGCGTGTCCGACAAACCTGCATTTTATCTGTCGCAGTGCATCTAGTTTGAAAGTAGCTTTTCTGTTTCAGGTCATGCTTAATTTGCATGTTACACGCATGGAACTTATTCGAAACGTATAAGACACACACCCGGGACACACCGAACTTCTAGAAAGTTTTTAAGCATGTTTGATTTTTTTTTTTTTTTTTTTTTTTTTTGGGGGGGGGGGGGGGGGCAAACGCGCCAAGAGCGCGCAGCGACTTACATCGACGTATGCAACAAGCGTACACCAAGCTTAAAAAACGCGCGTTTAACGCGTTTCTAACGTGTCTCCAACGTGCTCCTGGCGTTTTTTGAATTTTACATTTTTGTCGACACGCCCGGCGCGCGTTTGGATTATACGCTAGTGTGTGACTGCTGTTTAAAATAGCAGAATAAGCCAACGCGCGCCGGGCGTGTTGACAAGAATGTAAACTTTGAATGATTCAACCTACGTCAGGAGCACATCGGAGACACTTTAGAAACGCGCTACATGTGCGTTTTTGGTGTACACTGGGTGTACGTTGATATACGTCGCTAAAGGTCGGTGCGCGCTCTAGGCACGTTTGTGTTTAATCATGCTTAAATTTTTCCAGAAGCTGGGCGTGTCTTGTGCGAATGTCTTTTACGTTTCGAATAAGTTCCATGACAGACGCGTTGAATACGCTATGAACGCATTTGGCGCACGTGTTATGCACGCTAGTATACGCCACATGCGTTTTCAGTTTTTATCAGATTTTATGAGATATTGCTTCCGTAGCGTGCCCTAAGCGTTTGTGAGACGCGCGTTGAACGTTTGCTGTGCGCCTGTAGCACATGCTTAGCGCGTCTGGGAAGTAACACAAACGTACTTCAACACTTTGAGATTTTTGTACTCCGGCACACGTCTCAGTCAGGCGCTAATGTGTGACTGCTAAAGCGAGTTAAAGGGGCAAATTATTTTATACTTCCAATATCTTAAGCATGTTGAGAGTATTCATACGCCAGAAGCGCGTTTGGGTTATACGCTAATGTGTGACTGCTGATATATAATAAAGCCAGGAAAGCATTCAAAGATTCGTTCTCAATATTGAACAAAACCGAGAATGGCTATTTTTTTTTATCATATTTTAGCTGCAATTGTGCACAAGTCATTTGTAACCACTGCTCATCCACCTACGGGGAAGGGCGGTGATTGTGGCATTTCTGCTTTCAGTGCCCTGCTATAAGCCGCACAGACAGGGGGCAAACTGGGGGGTCAACACTTTGATCTTTGGCCTCACCTTAGAAATAGAAAATTGCCCTGGAGGAAGGATCCTAATGCATAAAACACCTCGTCATACCCCCTGCACTGCGGATACACTCGACAAGTAATTGCTCTGCACTTAAGCCCGGCTATCCCCCACCCTTCACCGTAGGTATGTGTGAGGGGGGGGGGGCAATGGTTACAAAGGACTGGTACATTAGCAATCAATACATTTATCGACGAAAGAATAGAAACATGATGACTTTTGTTTTAGTGTGGAGGGTATCAATCCACATTGCATGTGTATAGGGATGCAATGTCAATGATGTTGATTATCTTTTTTCATGTGGCACTTAGCATATTTCTGTAAAATGGAGGTAGTTGTCCTTTGAAAAAAATGTTATTTTACCTCTAAGAAAGGACGCATTGTTGCTGGAAGAATGAATAAGGCCCAAAATAAATATTTGGTGTACATGGCAACAAACAATTTTGATGATGGGAATGAAGTGTTTACACAAACAAAACACTTTGAAAGATTAGCTCGCACATGGTTAAATAAATCTGATGTATCTGCATGGACTGGGCATATTCATCCATCATTATCCCTCAGAATTTGAAACAAAACTCGATAGACTTACCTAGACCCGGTGGAAAATGGCGGCTTCTTGTTTACAATTTGCACATATCATAAACATTGCGTATCACGTGATTCCCAGCAGTGATTTAGCCAACAAATTCTCCTGGAAAGTATTTGGCTAACTTTTCAGCGATGGGTGGGTATATTTGCGTGTACCATATCAATTGACTCTGTCAACATTTCTGGCATAGATGTTGCTTTGACAACGAGTCCCTTGGGTTTTAAGATCCTTTTTTTTATTGCGGAGAGTGGTTTCAATAGCAGACCACTGTTTGGCTTTTCTGTTCTCTGGTTTCTCATAATCTCGTAGGACCTGCAACGTGTATGTGTTATGTCCCATTGCACCACTCATGTATTCGAGATTTATCTGCCGTGGTTGGAAGGTCGGATTGGCAGATCAATGATGCGTAACTTCTATAAATAGCACAGATATTCGATACAATGTATCATAGAAGTACAATCTCTGATCTACTGCGTCAGGGAGTTATGGCAAGCCAAATGCACACTAATTCGAGAAACCTAGGATATGTCCGTTAAACCTGGTTTATCTATTACATAAACCAGGTTTAACAGACATAAACCAGGTTTAACGGACATATACTAGGTTTCTCGATCGTTATCCTAAGTTTCATTACATAAACCAGGTTTAACGGACATATACTAGGTTTAACTACAAAACCTATGATAACAGTTATATCTATCTATCTTCTGATACTGAGTCGATCAATTTCTGATCATCACCTCAGGTGTGGGGTGGGTGGCTAAATTTAGAATTTAGTCAAGGGAAAATTAAACATTTGGGGTGGACCATTAAAACTATTTACAAGATATAGATGAGAGGCATACTAAAACGCATGCCTCTGGGCCAATGATTTAAATAGAAGCCTTAAATTCCTCAATGGTCTTAGATAGGACCACTGAAGAAGGGAGACTATTCCAAACCGGAATAGTTCTGGGGAAAAAGGAATTTTTCAGGGCATCACTATAGGCAAATGGTCTTGTGTATTGTGATTCATGTGATGACCGAGTATGCCTTAGATTGGGTGCCGGGGTCAGGTATTTGTCTTTATCAAGAGACACTGTACCGGAGTGTATCTTGTAGAAGAAGGTTAAGGAGGACCGCTCCCTGCGAGACTCCAGGGATGGCCACTCAAGTTCGTCTAGCATTTCACCGACGCTACTGGTGTTCCTCCATCGCCTGCAGGTCCACCGGGCAGCAGTCCTCTGCACCTTCTCCACCATCTCAATCTGAGTTTCATGATAGGGATGCCAAATAGGAGCTGCATACTCAAGTTGAGGCCGAACCAATGTTTTGTATGCAACTTCCTTAGTATGCCTAGGTGCCAGTGCCAAATTGCGCCGAAGAAAACCCAAAGTCTTAGTTGCCTTGCATGTAATTTCAGAAATGTGTTGACCCCAATCAAGATCATCTGTGATAGTTAAACCGAGGTATTTAGCGGACTGAACCTGTTCTAATGTTTGCTGATGCAGTGTGTAATTGAAATCTATATGCCTGCTTGGATGTAGCCGCGTCACCCTCATTGAATGACATTTGCTAACATTGAATTTCATTTGCCAATCCATTTCCCATTTGGCCAAGCTATTCAGGTCATCTTGTAAAATTTGACAATCCAATGGTGACTTGACATTTCTGTATAAAACACAATCATCAGCAAATAGCCGAACAGATGACCTGATGTTGTTAGGAAGATCATTAATGAAAATAAGAAATAGGACCGGTCCTAAGACCGATCCTTGTGGGACACCAGAAAGAACCGGGACTGGGTCTGAGGCACGGCCATCTAATACCACTTTTTGAGAGCGCTCAGAGAGCCACGAGTCGATCCACTTATGTGTAGATCCTCTAATCCCGTAGAATTCAAGTTTGTATAATAACCTTTTATGTGGGACCTTGTCAAAGGCCTTAGCGAAATCCATGACAATCACATCCGTCTGCCTGTGGCCACGACCCACTGCTCGGTCCAGATTACTAACCAAACAGTTGTTAGCTCAGGTGTCATTTCAATTTTACAGGTAATTATCATTTTATCTTTGTGTGACAATCAAACCAATGCATGTAATTGGAAAATGAAATAATTTAACTGAACAAAATAATGCTGATTTGTTTTGCAAGTTTATGAGAAACAAAGTATCTATTCGGTGAAATGTTGTGACGTCACAGCGTTGGTTGCTATTGGAAATTATCAAAACAATATGGCGTCGCGATGAAAACAGACCATATATTTGCATTATTGTGAAAGGAAAAATGATGAAAAAAGCACACAATAGTTCATGTTCTCGTATTTTTCCTTCATAATTTCATTCATTACGTAGAAATATGGTATTCCTTGCATTGTGAACTTTATATTTTACCAAAGTAACTACAATTTTAATCAAAACAAATAATAATTCAAGCGAGGTTGGTGGTTGGTAATTCTAATGATGTAGCGGTATTTCCATTGTATTTTTGCACTAGAATTTTGTTTTGAAAATACATCAAACATGTTTAAGAACAAATTAATTCAATTTTATATTTTCATTGCAGGTATATCAGAAGAAAGAAGACATCGCCACGTGTCTGTGTTGTTGTTATGTTTCTTTCTTTTTTTCAATCTGATTAAAATCCGATGTTATTTACATTATCTACACAATAACTGTATGTAAATAAGAAGAAACATCTGGTTTTAATCAGATTGCTTCTTTTTTTTTTTATTAATTATTATTAAACTGTACCCCTGCATGGACCTTCTGTTCTTACAAATGTACTTTTCTCCCAATCAACTCACAAAAAAGTTAAGAACCTTTCTCTAAAACTTTTAATCCCTTTCCGTTGAATTTATAGGGTCAAAAGTTACAAATCGTATAACTTTAAAAGAAACAGAATATGGTTGTTGCTGACCCCAGTAAGACAGACCAAAAAAATAATAAAAGAGACCGACAAATTCTAGGTGTAAATATTTGAAGCCATGGCATTTTCTATCAAGTCAATGAAATTAAACTGTCTTTTCTGGTTTGTAAGAGAGACCGACATATTCAAGGTGTAAATAAATGAAGCCGGTGAACATCCTATCTAGTCAAGTAAACTTAGGCGACTCTATATATGTAAATAAATGAAGCCCGGTAAGTTTCTATCTGGTCAATCAATCTAAACCGTCTTTTCTGGTAAGTAAGAGACACCGACATATTCTAGGTATGAATAATTGAAGCTGATGAATATTCTTTCTGTTCAATTTACTTTAATTATATAATTCTCTCCTGGTTAGAAAGAGAGACTGACATATTCAAGTTCTTAATAATTGATGCCGATGAAGAGCCTATCTGGTCAATCAAACTAAACTGTCTTTTCTGGTTAAAAAGAGAGACTGACATATTCAAGTTGTAAATAATTGAAGCTGATGACCAGTCTAGCTGGTGAATCAAACTTAACCGCCTTTTCTGGTTAGGAAGAGAGACTGACATATTCAAGTTCTTAATAATTATATAATGCCGATGAAGAGTCTATCTGGTGAATCAAACTAAACCGCCTTTTCTGGTTAGGAAGAGTGACCGACACATTCAAGTTGTAAATAATTGATGCCGATGAAGAGTCTATCTGGTGAATCAAACTAAACCGCCTTTTCTGGTTAGGAAGAGAGACCGACATATTCAAGTTGTAAATAATTGAAGCTGATGAAGAGTCTATCTGGAGAATCAAACTAAACCACCTTTTCTGGTTAGGAAGAGAGACTGACATATTCAAGTTGTAAATAATTGATGCCGATGAAGAGTCTATCTGGTGAATCAAACTAAACCGCCTTTTCTGGTTAGGAAGAGTGACCGACATATTCAAGTTGTAAATAATTGATGCCGATGAAGAGTCCATCTGGTGAATCAAACTAAACCGCCTTTTCTGGTTAGGAAGAGAGACCGACATATTCAAGTTGTAAATAATTGATTCCGATGAAGAGTCTATCTGGTGAATCAAACTAAACCGCCTTTTCTGATTAGGAAGAGAGATCGACATATTCAAGTTTTAAATAATTGATGCCGATGAAGAGTCTATCTGGTGAATCAAACTAAACCGCCTTTTCTGGTTAGGAAGAGTGACCGACATATTCAAGTTGTAAATAATTGATGCCGATGAAGAGTCTATCTGGTGAATCAAACTAAACCGCCTTTTCTGGTTAGGAAGAGTGACCGACATATTCAAGTTGTAAATAATTGATGCCGATGAAGAGTCTATCTGGTGAATCAAACTAAACCGCCTTTTCTGGTTAGGAAGAGTGACCGACATATTCAAGTTGTAAATAATTGATGCCGATGAAGAGTCTATCTCCCAGATAGCACGTATACATTGGCCCTCCATTGGCCCATCGGACGCCGCACGATTGGCCCATGGTTGTAAATCTTGAATGGGCCAACGTAGCGTTTGCTCATCGGCCCATCTTTGGCCCATAACATTGGTTCTACATTGGGCCAATCATGGCTAAGGTTTTGCATTTTTGTTGGCCCATCACTGTTTGAATGTGCTCATTACAAGCTATCGACGATGTATTTCTATCGCATATGGTCCACTCGGTACAGTTTCTTGATCTGCAGCACCATGTTGACAGTCGAGCTTGGTCTCTTGTCTTTGGAGAAGGTAAACTCTTCATTTTTCGTTTTCTCTGTGCTGGAATACTTTGACGACTGGTCTTCTGAAAACAAACGAATAAATACAGCACCATGACAAAAACATAAACTAGCCTCATTTATGCAACATTTTAACGCATGTTTTTTAGCTCATAAAGGAATAGCTGTTAAGGAAATACATGTTAAAACTAAAACCTCTTTGTTGCAACGAAGTATATAAAACAATGAAGTATATAATAGGAAATCAATTATATTTCTGCCTTTAATAAGATGGAGAAACGAGCTCAATAAGTAATGCAAAATAATAAATAAAACTTACCTTCTAAACCTCTGTTTCTTAACATGCAAAACTGACTTCTCTAAAACTTCACGCGAAACACCTGTTAATAATTCTCAAATGCCTGAGAAATTTTCTCGTTGCTATGACAACTGATGTACTCTTGTACTCTGGCTGGAGCAGCGAAGCAAATTAATAAACCACAATGTTATGATGTTACAGTGAAAAAGGTGTTAACTTTAATTTTGCTCCCATTGCTTACTAAATATTTACAGAATAGATATACAGTAAATTTAAATGGCCTGGTCAAGGAAGTAAGTGCTTTTTAAGATAATGGCTTTAAAATCATTGATGTTGATTTACATATAAATCATAATAATTATTTTATAATAGATATATAAATTGAAACTATGAGGAGACCGGACTGTTTATTTAGTCTCTTTATTGAATAAGATTTAAAGCCAATTAATCGATTGCAAATTAACACCAGTCAGTATTTAATCATATACGAATCGGCCAATGATATGCCAACCATCGGCCAACGGAAAGTGTACACGACAAGTTTTTATTTATTTTCTAAGGCCCCTTTGTATGAGCCTTGTCATACAAGCTCACTACAGTTAACACTTCCCTTATATATATATATGTCAATTCGAACTTAAACTATTATGCATCAATGTCATCTAAACTACTAAACTTAAAAAAAAAATCCTATTTCTTTCCAAGCAGGCACACAAAATCAACAAACATTGTACAACATCAACTTTTATTACAATGGCTAACAAATATTGGGTCACTCTTGTTTCTTTGAAAGAAAATCACTTTCATGATCCGTTGCAGTAACATATCGTTTGCCAAAATAGGGCCAACGTCGGCAAATTTTGCATGTGAATGCACTACTACACCAACATTGGCCCAATCATGTACATGCGACCGCAACCAAACGCCAATTACCCAATCAATATGCAATGTTGGCCCAGTGATATTTGCTATCTGGGCTGGTGAATCAAATCTGGTCAGGGAGAGTGACCGACAAATTCAAGTTCTAAATAATTTATGCTGATCAAGAGTCTATCTGGTGAATCAAACTAAACCGCCTTTTCTGGTAAGGAAGAGAGACCAATATATTCAAGTTCTAAATAATTGAAGCAAATGACAGTCAAACTTAACCACATCTTTTCTGGTTAGGAAGAAAGACCAACATATTCTATGTGTAAATAATTGAGAGACTGGTATAATCTAGGTATGAAAATTTGAAGCCGATGAACATTCTTTCTGGTCATATTCTTTCTGGTCATTTACACTAAACCACCCTGGCTGGTAATTATTCGCCACCTTTGGAAAACAACATATAGACTTCCATGTATTTTCATGAAAAATCACTCGGAGGCTTAGTTCAATACTTCAGCTCCTCTATTCCAGAACAAAATCGTGTGACCAATAGCCTTATTAAAAAAATGAATTTAAAATAATGACAGGACAGTGACCAACCTGAATGACCTTCCAGAATTTCTCATTTCATCAGCGGGATTGTCAGATGAGTGTGCGTCTAAGTGGGGTCTTAAACTTAGTTTATATATGGGAGCTAATGTTTTCTCAGGTCACTGCATGGTGTGGTGTTGTCATTTTGACATTTTCCAACTGCTGCACTATTCTGATTCCAATTCTCTGACATACACAGTTTGCTACTGTCGTTGTTTACGTTTCGTTAGTTCAAAAGGGAAGGAAGAAAAACAACAATAATAAACATGTCACCTATATTTCTCTTGATTTCCAAATAAAAACAGATAAATTAACATGAATACACCAGT